>OY982957.1:15017074-15617074 GCA_963890685.1 Plagodis pulveraria
CGACAATATCTATCACTGATCTATTAATGCTTATAAATCCAGCTCTTCTTTGTAAAGCAGTCCTCGATAGAAAAGTTCAATAAAACAATGCTGATTTTAAAAAAAATACTAAAGAAAAACAAGCTTTTATGTTTTCGAATTGAATACAGTTTATCTTTTGTTTCCTTTGTTCGCTTCGCTTTTAAAACTTATAACCACAGCACCGCCGTTGTATCTAGGACTTAAGTTCTCGTCCTGCTCGAGTTAGTTTGCACTGAGCCTTAGTTACCTTAGGGACTTAGGGTTTAGGTTTGCTACGAACAAAGAATTTGCGTCATATACTTACTTACACTATACCACCACAATGTGAAAAGTCTTCGCAGTGTAATTTTGCTAAAAGTTGTAAAGAATACGGAACGCATGGAAGTCTATAGAGTGAGCAAGTGTAGGAAAACTGTTATGGAAATTCGTGAAACTTTGACTTACTTGTGTTAATGAGCTCTACGGCATAGTTCACTGTGAATTTTGCGTGAAATATAGATACCGTTAATGTTATTAAATATGTAATCTTTACGAAACGCTTCTGAATTGTAATTTACATAAGCCATATTCTAAAATTAAAGACGGACCCTTCCAATGAATAAACAGTATATATAAAATACAATGTAGTTATGCGTAGTCATTGTGTAGGTACACTGTCGCTTGCACCGAGACAAAGTAACTGAATGACAAGATCTTTCATTTTGGTTTGGATCGTACGATAAAAAGAGATTGGTGCTGTACAAAGTATTCAACAAATTCTGAGAATTTGACTAAATCACGAGAATTAGGGCTTAGCACAAGACTTAACACAAGGGCGCCGTATTGTTATGAGTAGTCAAAAGTTTAATATAATTATGGTTTTGACATTGAGTTTGAATCGATACCACCTCGATGAATTCCTTTAATAATCAATCGCTAAATGACATTCCCACCCTAACTTAAAGTTTGGTTTTTCGAGTGCGTTCAAAGCTTTACTTTGCCCTAAAATTTCGTGGTTATTACGCTGAAGCTAAGCGAAGGGTTCGTGATTGATTGCCCGAGGTAGGGCAATAGCTGTTCTCTTTAGGCGTACTGCCTCCTTCTACTTAAACAATGAGTAAGCATATGTATCGTTCGTCTGGTGTAATTGAAGTAGATGATTTCGTATGTTGCTATGCTGATTTGGAAAAACCTTGTTTATCTTATACAATTTATTGGCTCTTGGGTTATACTCATGATATCTATCGAATCAAAATTTTACATTTGAAAAATATCGGAATGTAGATATTTCGGTATTTTTTCGAATTTTTTGCAAAAGAAATAGTATGTTGAAAATAATGCTAATATAGAAACAAAGTCAGCCTTAATTTAAAATATCAATAACTCGTTGTGACGTTTTGTGAAATTTATACTGCCAACTTATATCTATATTATATTATCTATAACTTAAAACACTTATAATGAAATGAGGTCCAAACATGCAAAATTAAACTGTTACAGCTGTAACTTGTAATACAATTATGTTATGTAACGTTTATTAATATTTAAGTATCATGAGTGTGAAGTTTTCACTGTGCGTCAACTTTTCATATTTCAAACAATATTGGATCACACAAGACTTCCACTAGAATCGATTAAAAATGCATCCTTTAAAAGACGAAAGGATATAGTTTGTCAACCGAAAAATGTAAACACGATTTTTGCTAAACGTTAAAGGTATTTTCTTGGCGTCTATCTATATAATAAAATAAATAGGGACAAAACCAAACATCATTTAAACTACTTTAAATGTAAAATAAGCAATATAAACAAAAGAGAAACTATTTAATAAGTACTTCTGTTTTCTGTAAAAATTGTATACTTTTACTACCTAACCTTAATGTTTCTATTTGTTAGGTATGTAAATTTATATATACATATATAAATTATGATTCGATTAGATTGATATATTATATACATTCATAGTAATATAAGGATATGCTAACTCCACTTTACCTGTTTTATATCTTTCATTGATTTTTTAATCCAGTAGGGAAGGGAATGACTGATATTCATGACACAAGGAAGCCTAGTTTGAATACCAGCTATTACCTAACATTTTTATAACAACCATGCAGATATGGTGTTAAAGACGGTTCTATCAAATACTGAATCTGGAACAAGTTTTCTTTGCAAACAAATATTTATCTTATCTATTTATTTATTATTGTTCTGCGGCTTAACATACTCAACTATGTTCTTAGAAAATTGCTTGTACAAGTCCGCCTCCACCAAGCTATCGCCTGTCACCTACGTAATTTAAGCAATTATTGTAATTATTTTATTATATAGTTAGCAACACATTGTTAAAAGAAGTTTAAAAGAATGGCCCCGAGTTTCTTGCCCGTTCATCTCGCAGTGGCTCTATTCTGTTTTTGTTTGCTGCACGTGGCAGTAGGTACCTACAAAGTAGAATATTTCAAAATTTAAATTTGTAATTAACCTTCATAAGAGCGTCGTAGACGCCTGAATTTAATAAATGATTTTGACTTTTACTTTTGACGGTAATTGTAATTGTTGAGATCGATTTTGTTGGAATAACGACCACAAAAAGCAAAGTGCATCCAAAGTATTTTATCTTATTGCAAGTGTAGGCTGCAGAGGAAAAGGCTCTTTCGGATTCAACACTGGTGGGTGGTATTGTCATTAAATATCTAAAAATCTTACATAAATGTTAATATGTTGCTTGAATTTTAAAGTTTAAAAACTTATTGTAGATAATAAATTTTTAAAATAAAATATCGAAAAATCGATTTAAAAATATGTAAATGTTTAATCAATTTAAAAATCGGTTTTCCAATGTCGGATATTGGTCCGATATTTCATTTCCATATTATCCAAAACCGGTATCTGTGATCCAACTCGGATGGTATTCAAGTCACACTGGAAGTCATAACTCTTATTTTTCCATCCGAAATAATTTATAACGCTAACAATATCTGAGACAACCAAGTAGAACTCTGAAAAATATCAATGCTTGCGACGGCGTATGCCAGGTCATCTAATTCCTTCTAATATAGTCGAGGAACCCTCCTCGACTATCAAGAATGATGATGCCTATCAAGAAAGTTTTGAATTGTGAACGAATGCCGCAAGTCGGCACTGGTCCAGGCCAAATATTGTATATGTGATATTACTATACAAAATCATCCATCTCATCTATCCAACTAGTCACTGCGGTGAATACAACTTAACATAGGACGACCAGGACAGGTCTGTCATGAGCACATTAAAGTATTATAATACCTCTCTCCCTCGGGAAATATTTAGTAAATCAGATCGGGATAAAATAATCTCATGTTCAATATACTGTTATATATAAAGTGTCATCAAAATCATCAGAGGGATGTGGCGACTAACAAACACATACGCTTTTGCATTAATAATATTAGGATGATAGATAGAAATGTGATTCAGAGCTCTCTTGGCTCCCGTTGACTTAGACCGTTCAATATCACTTTAAGTGACATACTGACGTTTATTAGATACGTCTTAACTATTATCCTATTAATGAATGTCAGACGGGAAAGCGTACGGAAATTCTCGAGCAACACTCTCATATTGATTATAATTGTGTAATAAATACATAGTCATACAAAGTTTTGTTATAAGGTAGAGGTAGAAGGTACGTGAAAGTTGTACCTACTATTGTAGTATGTAGGTTCAAAATATGACACTCTATGAACATATAATAATTTTCCGGGTAAAATAGTGTAGGTACATAGGTTCTGGATCATTTATCCTCGTATCCATGGTTGAATCGTTGTAATGGCTAAAATTATAAATTGATTTATGTCATATCAGCAATTCGATCACTGAAAAGTACATAAAAATGAAATTATTATATGATTAGTTATATAATGTATATAAGTTAAATAGGTATACGGTGGTTAAGAATGATAAGAATGATACCTTTATAAGAATGATCTATTCCTTGAAAGACAATTCAGTTTGATGCCTGTTCTTCTCGACGTGACTCCATAATCACTTTTAAACGCGGAAATAGTGTTTGTTATTTTACTATATGGAAAAGCGAAAGTGGCCCAGCTGACGGTGAATGGGCCATCAATTCTTCATCATTATCACTTGTATGTTCTAATTATATCTTTGGAAGAAGGTAAATGGTTTGGCTTCACAGCGTGGCGAAGAAGCATTTTGTGAATGCCCACCTGTCTAGCTACGACCCTCAAGTAGAAAATCTGTTTCCTGGTACCTAACGGTGTGTTCGAGCAAATGATTTTGAGAGCCAGCAATTTAAAATGAAGCTTGGAAATACTATCGACCACATCATCACATACCATCAGGTGATATTGTGGTCAAAATGAACCAAACCCCAATAAATCCTATATAGTACCTGCAACATTTGCTTTGCTTCTTCGTTATTAAATCCATACCAATATATTTTTTTTTTACACCGGACGAGAACCCACCCGCGTAGACAATAATGATAAGTGATGAAAGGTATCCTATGTATTAATCCAGGACATAAATATATACCAAGTTACATCCAAATTAGTTTTGCTGTTTCAGCGTGAATGAGTAACAATCATACCCTCACTTCCGCGCATCCTCACTCACTCGCAATATATCGCATTTATAATATTAATTTGATACGCCTGTGTACTATTCCAATCTAAAGTTACAGGAATGTAACCATCTCCTGAGCCCCATGTACAGCTAAGTAACTCATAGTTAAACTTCCGGGCGGAAGGAAGTCGGTCTGACTTTGTTTATGTGCAAAGTTGCGGGTAAAAGTTAGGTACAACTAAATTTATGGTGATCAGACGTTTCCGCTATCGAGAGAAAACTTACTTACACCTACTTGCAGTTACACTATGAATATAGATTACAGTATCTATTAGGAGATTTGATACAATGACAGTATCCCAAAGACTGAGATATATTTTCTTTCTCAGCGGAATTCGCATACAGCAGCGTTTGTATTGTATGTACAAACAAAAACCATGTGTGACGAAAAATAAAAAATGCGTTATTTTGGCACTGACATCAAAATAAATCCTTTCATACAAATAAAATAATTGCTACGGGCCTTTATTTACATAACGTAAGCAGTGATGGCTCAGTGGCATTGGCTATGGACTGCCGCGCAGCAGGTCCAGGGTTCGAATCCCGCCCAGAGCTTGAGCTTCACCGCATAGTGGAAGGGCATTTTGCGAATGCCCGCCTGGCTAGCGACCACCCTCAAGTAGAAAATCTGTCGCCAAGCACCTAACGGTGTGTTCCGGCAGCAGTCCTTGAGAGCCAGAAAAATTACAGGCTAATGAGACCTAACAACCGGACGTCTCAGTGTGACGGGCACAGTGCAATTCGTCGTTGACGAAATGCTTCTGTTATAGGCAGAGGTTAGTCCACTTAACATCAGGTGGGCCTCGGGCTTGTTCCGTCATAATAACATAAAAAAAAATAAAAAAACCAGTGGAAGGCAAGTGGTGATACCCCATTTTTTATGGATTTGTATAAGAAGACGAGACCCAATTACAAAGCTTACGCCGCACAGTGGGTCGATATTGACAAATGAGGGACATTGGTATTTTTTTTGAGAATCGGCATTTTTTATAATGCCATTCGAAGGAGTTTAATGATTCAATAATAAACTGTTCCGTAAATTTTTTTCTTAAGACTTATACTTTGCGAGAAATTACACAATATTCAAAATTAATGTATGAAGCGCTATCTATAATGGCTTTTTTCTAGAAGCATGTGGTCGATAACGCTATGGCACTACATAGGTATCATTATATAGCTAATTATCTTTTATCTGACACCTTGATTGCTGAAATCCACCCGCAACCTTGCTTAATAAATTATATAGAAAATGGGTATTTTTTACAATACAAACGGAAGAAAGTGCAATTATTTCCCCCTTTGGATGCGCTAATCGCTATGGTACTACATAGGTATATATATAGCTAACCATCTTTCATTTGACACCTTGATTACTTACATCCACTCGCAACCTTGCTTAATAAATGATATAGAAAATGGGTATTTTTTACAATATAAACCGCAGAACGTGCAAATTTTCCCCCTTTGCATGCGCTAATCGCTATGGCACTACATAGGTGTCATTCTATAGCTAATCATCTTACATCTGACACTTTGATTGCTGACATCCATCCGCAACCTTGCTTAATAAATGATATAGAAAATGGGTATTTTTAGAATTCAAACGGCAGAGAGTGCATTTTTTCCCCGTTTGGATGCGCTAATCGCTATTGCACTACTTAGGTATCATTATATAGCTAATCATCTTTCATATGACACCATGAACACTTGCATCCACCCGTAACCTTGCTTAGTAAACGCCGTAGAAAATTGGTATTTTTTTACAATACAAACGACAGAGTAGTAAGACAGTGCAGATTTTTTTCCCATCGGATACGCTAATCGCTATGGCACTACTTACATATATACCCATTATATACCTATCCATGTCAAAAATAGATGAGTGCATCCACCCGCAACTTTGCTTGGTGAATGTAATAGAAAATGGGTAAGTATGCATTATGGAACAAATGACGAAAGTGAATATTTTTTCCTTGGGAAGCGCTAATCGTTATGGCACTACCTAGGTATCATTACATAGGTAATCATGTGTCGTGTAGCACCATGAACTTTTTTTTGTTTTCACTGGGAAAAATGCATTACGCATGCCCCCCATCGGGGGATAGAGGGGGTATGTGGGACTCCCTGGTAGAAGACCGGTATTCCCACTAAACGACCCAGCGGCATTCCAACATCGTCTGTGTGGAGATGGACTGGGAGACGGGCAGAGCCTTTGCGTCCAGTCCCCCTTCGACGACCGCCTGCTTTACAGCGGGGCCTACACGACCCCCCCAGCAGGAGGCTTCACTGCCTTTCAATAAAATATTCGGTCCAGTTTTGTACTTAACTTTCATTTTAGCTCGTATTCGTTCTCCAAATCAACCCTCTAGGCGATTTGTCAACTCTCGAGTTACAAAATCAGTGCTGTGATTTGGGGTGGTACTTAGTAATATTGAGTTTCGTTGGTTTGAAAGCTCCCTCGCGTATATAATATAATTACTCAGCTCAGCAAGCTGCATCACGCTCTGAACCATAATACAGAGCTAAGTTGGCTCAACTCAAATAAATATACAAGTTCTATCGTTTTATAAAGTTCACACAAGTTACGGCGATGCGTGCCATGACAAACCACATCTTAATTAGCAGATTTGTAATTCCAAATGGGCGCGGCAACGAGGCGCCGTCTGCGAGCGCCACTCGCTCCCTGATTGCGTTGTAGGTACCAACTGAGTTAAACATTCTACACTATTCTCTAAGATGAAACAGATATTTACATCCAAACAATTTTTATTCATGAAAACTGATTTAGTTCAAACTGGCATTGTCCATACTGAACAGCAGCTGTCTGCTATACATTATGATGGTGGTGCTAAACAGATGATATACTGGTGGTAGGCTTCGGCCGAGGCTAGTGACCACCCACTGGACAAAGTCACGCCGCCAAACGACCTAGTCGTGTTCCGGCGTGTTGTCCAGTGACGCCGTATGAAAGTCGGGTCAGAACAGTAGCATCCTAAGTAGCCTGAATAAGAAGCACAACGTTCGGCCGCATTGGGCGACTAGTCGCGGAGGGTAGCGGGATCCGAGGCACGGTGCACCGCTGGCCGACCGCAGTCAGTAGGGGACCCAATTGTGACTTAGCCACTCATGAAAGGCTGTCCCGCCAACTGTGAAAAATCCCAGAGATGCGCCATCACGCCGGTCGGCAACCGGGAGAGAGGACGCGATGGACATTTCTGGGGGGGCTCGGGCGTCCCCGCAGTCTCCAGACTAGTCCCCCGTCGATGTGTGCAGTTTCGTTTTGTTTTGCAGGATCTACTGGGCGTGATGCCTCGTTCTACTGCCGACTTTCAACCTTTTTACTCCCAAACTCACCATGCACAGAAACAAAAATATGAGAAAGTTTAGACAGCGGCTGCACTCCCTCTCACTGAAAGTGCACCTCTGCAATATAAGAGGCTTGCACTCTAATCTCGTTCCTGTCCATTACCACCTGGAGACAGATAAACCTCACCTTTTGTTTCTCACGGAGACGCAGATTGGTTGTCCATCCGACGTGTCGTACCTTACTTACCCAGGGTACACCCTGGAGCACAACTTTAAATCACACGCGGGCGTATGTGTATATGCCCGGGATGACATCTGCATTCGGCGTCTCCGAAAATTTGAAGACCCCATGTTCTCTGTGCTTTGGGCGCTGGTGGACACAGGTGTTGAGAAGATTCTCTACGCTTGTGTTTACCGCTCTCATAGTGGAGATCAGGGGACGACCAGGCTCACCGAATACCTCAGTGAGGTGGCGGACGCAGCTCAACAGAGGTACCCTACTGCCCAATTGGTGTTTCTGGGGGATTTTAATGGCCATCACCAGGATTGGCTATACCCATACCAGGACACCAACCATGCAGATAGAGAGACGCGAAAGCTTGCTTTAGCGTTAAATCTCACCCAGCTGGTCCAAGGAGCCACGAGGGTACCTGATGTTGAGTCTCACACAGCCTATTGCCTGGACCTTCTGCTGACAACTGATCCAGACCGTTACTCGGTGTCGATTTGTCCACCGTTAGGTAAGTCCGACCATTGTCTGGTGAAATCTGTATCCGTCTACTCTCCGCCCGATTCCAGCCCTCGAGGCACCCGGCGGATGTGGCGATACAAATCAGCAGATTGGGATGAGATGCGGTCTTTCTTCGCATCTTATCCGTGGCAGCCTGTATGCTTCTCTTCTGGTGAT
The DNA here is from genome assembly GCA_963890685.1 of Plagodis pulveraria. NCBI lineage: Eukaryota > Metazoa > Arthropoda > Insecta > Lepidoptera > Geometridae > Plagodis > Plagodis pulveraria. The sequence goes on from OY982957.1 coordinate 15,025,914, forward strand.
ACTACCGCCTGTGCAAACGCCGTGACAGATGTGTTGCGTTTAGCAATGGAATACTTCATTCCATTCTCTGACGTACCACTGTCCGGCAAAGCTCGCCCATGGTTCAGTCCTGAATGTGGACGCGCTGAGGCGCTAAAACATCAAGCATACTTAGCCTGGGTTGATGCTCGTAAGCACAAGGCAAAGGATATTCACTTAAAGAAGAGAGCTTTTAACAAGGCTGCCAAAGCCAGCAAAAAGGTCTTACAGAAGGCTCGTTTTGACCACATTGGCCGAATAGGGAACAAGCTTGCTTCATACCCTACGGGTAGTAAAGCGTTTTGGTCCCTAGCTAAATCGGTTGAATCGAACTTCTGCCGCCCCTCACTGCCTCCACTGCAGAAACCTGATGGAACGCTGGCTCACACCGCTGAAGAGAAAGCAAACCTGTTTGCTTCTCTGTTTGCGGAGTCTTCACGTCTTGATTCTGGTACTGCGACTCCTCCAATTCTACCTCGAAGCGAAATTGTCATGAATGACATACATATTCGCCAAAAGGATGTTCGTAAGACACTATGCAATCTGGACGTGAATAAAGCCAGTGGTCCTGATGGTATACTTGCAATAGTATTAAAAACTTGTGCGCCTGAGTTGTCTCCTGTACTAACACGCCTTTTTCGGCTGTCTCTTGAGACTGGTAAAGTGCCCAAATCATGGAAGCTTGCTAACGTGCAACCCGTGCCTAAAAAAGGTAGTCATGCCGACCCTGCTAACTATAGACCCATCTCTATCACGTCTATACTCTGTAAGAGTATGGAGCGTGTTCTCAACTGCCGGCTCCTGGCATACCTAGAAGTGAATGATCTCCTCAGTGACCATCAATACGGGTTCCGCCGAAATCGGTCCACTGGGGATCTTCTAGCGTATGCCACGTATATCTGGAGTGAAGCCATTGAGAAACAAGGGGAAGCGCTTGCCGTCTCCCTTGACATCTCTAAGGCCTTTGACAGGGTCTGGCATGACGCCCTTATTAGCAAGCTTCCTGCATACGGCCTGCCTACTGGTTTTTGTGCGTGGATATCGGACTTCCTGAGGGATCGATCATTACGAGTAGTCGTTGACGGCTGCTCGTCAGATCAAATGGGTATCAATGCCGGTGTTCCCCAGGGGTCAGTGCTCTCTGCGACGCTCTTCCTGCTGCATATCAACGATCTGTTAAAGCCCGGTACCTTTGGGTATGCAGACGACAGCACGGTTGTAGAGAGCTATACATCTACCGCACGAACCAGTGAGCCAGAAATCCAGAGACTCAGAGAAGCTATGGTCGAACGCTTGAACTTATCCCTTAAGGCAGTCTCTGACTGGGGCGATGCCAACCTGGTTAAGTTCAATGCCAATAAGACCCAGGCGTGTTTGTTCTCCGCTAAAAGGAGACCATTTCAACTGTCTCCAACTTTCCGAGATGTATCTGTGCCCGTCACAGACCACCTAGACCTCCTCGGTGTCACTCTATCATCGACTCTAAACTTTGGCTCGTATATCGAGTCAAAGGCTCAGTTAGCCGCCAAGAAACTTGGTATCCTCTCAAAGGTGAGACGGTACTTCACACCGGAACAGATGCTAACTTTGTACAAAGCGCAAGTAAGGTCCTGTGTTGAGTACTGCTCTCACCTCTGGGACGGCTCTGCCAAATACCAACTTGAGGCACTGGAGTCGATTGAGAGACGCGCCAGGAGGTTAATAGGCAGCGACTTTCTGAAGGAGTCTCGGCTGCAAAGCCTTGAGCACCGCCGTAAAGTCGCTTGTCTATCGGTCTTTTACCGGATACATTTCGGTGAATGTGCACAAGAACTGCACGACTTGGTTCCGCCCTCACCCTTTTTCCATCGGACGTCCAGACAAACGGGGAGGCGCCATCCGTACATGGTTGATATTCCGAAGACTCGTACGAAGCGCTTCGCTTCCACTTTTCTCGTGCGTACTGCGAAAGAGTGGAATTCCTTACCGTGGTCAGTCTTTCCCGATGAATACAATATGGGTGTCTTCAAATCGAGAGTAAATAGGTTTCTTCTAGGTAAGCGTGCTCCATCCTAGACCACATCAATGCTTAACATCAGGCAGGGTGTGGTCAAACGCGAACCTATAACGAATAAAAAAAAAATAAAAAAAAAAAAATGACGCATAATAGTATCAAAAACTGTTAGGAGCAATATTAGAAATATCAGGCCCTTCACATCGTATCTAATTTATGAATAGCGAGTACTTTTGCATCATAATCCTTTCCGATGGTACGATAAATGGCGAGATCACAGTGCAATATATCAAGATTAAAGTGATTATCTAGCGCTATCTCAAATATATAGATTGATAATAGCTTTATTATTATATTTATTTTGTGTAGATTACTCTATAGTGGCAAAGTTTAGTTCGGCTTTTCATTAATTTATTCTCATAGGACATCTTTTTATGTGTTGTTTGGATTAACGTACCATAATCAAATACCATTATTCAGCACTTTTTTTTTGACTTTATTAAATATTATATTATATGGAAAAGTATTTTAATAAAATTGCATTTTGTTCCGAATTTTTACGAGTTGATCGCTCCGGTAGGTGAGCGGGTTCAAATAAAGTGGTAATGATATGGCTCCTCTCTAACTCGGACCCTTGATTCTATTATGTATTCTGTACGCTTGGGTAAGGAAGAGCCCAAAAACATAGCTAATCAAGAGCCGAGTGGGGCACGCAAGTGGCGGACTAAATAAATATTAGCTTGAGAGTATTCTCAGAGGGTGTTTGCCATGGCTAATGACATCCACACAAATCTGTATTTTTATGGTTAGTATTTAGTAAAATAAGGAGTAGATTTAAGGACAAACGTTATATTAGTATCTTTTCGATACTAATATAACGTTTAGAACAATCTATGTGGTCTATGAGGAGTACAGTCTATAATTTAGACTGTACACCTCGCTTTTATTAAACTCCAGTAAGATTGCACAATACATTTATAATAAAATAAAAATATATAAAATTAAAACGATTTCCTTCTCTGAAACTAATTAAGTAAATAATTGATTTACAGATTGACGGATTGACTTTGAATTGAATTGAAGCTCTTTAAAACCAATATACGATATCGATGGCCAGCGACTTCAAAACATATTGTAGGAGCCTTATAAATTAGAAACTTGGTTTATAATTAATATAAAAATATTTTTGGAGGTTAAACTAATTTCAGCACATTCAACAATTTTAATAACAAGTTATCAAAATTAAATTTGTTCATTAATTAAATTACTACTGTATGGGTCACATTTTCCACTCCTGAACACAATGAAATCTACATGACTGTCGAAATTACTACAGTTAATAAAATATGTTATGGCAACCGCTAAAAACCTACCTACATGTATCGATCTAAACATAAAATCACAGTAATCGGAACATTTGAAGTATTGAAACCATTTTACCCATTCAATAGTTCATTTCGATATTAAAAAGAAACTAATATTATTTGTATTAATTAAAAAATCTGCAAAAAACACACTTGGTGTGTTCAATTTAAACACCGACGGTCTGTACCAACGCAGGATGAATCATAAAGTCCTTTAAATTCAGTTCCATTTATTTTGAACTTATTGTTTAATAAGTATATATGTAAAAAAATTACATATTCTGTGAAAGCTTCAACTGGCTACCTGCTATGGTTCAAAAGGTACAGGACCTTTCAATTTCAGACGGACGACGGTCGAAGTAAAATAATAATAGGGTCGCGTTTTTTAGTAAAGAACCCTTAAAAAACACCTAAATCAGTTTAAAATGTTGTTGTTTTGCCCCAGTACTCAACTTTAAGCACCTTTATATATAAGGAAAGCATTTGAAAAATTAAATATCACGTATTTCCACAACAATGTATTTTGCAGCTTTAGTTTTGATGGGCCTAGCTTTACTTTAATTTTTGATAGTAACATTGCAATTTTATTATTGCAAAGTTTGAATTTCAATTTATTTGCGTTTTAATTTTAATATTATGTTTAACATTAACAAAGAAAATATAACATCCGAATCAAAACTTACTGAGATATAAGGTTCATCATTATATAAACCAATGCAAATTATTGAGAACCTCTTTTTCTTAGCTTAGTTAGTTAGCCAAGGTATGTTTTGGTCTCATGTGCAATCTACCGGCAAAAGTTTCAGACCGCTACTTACACTTAATCGTATTTATAAAAAAGGCGATTTTAGTGTTTTCATGAACTCGCAGCAAAAATCGATTTAGTTTACATTAGCATGAGGATAATTGAAGCGCTCGTAGCGAAGTTTGGTTAGCTGTTCTTAACCGTTCATCAAAGTTAAGCAACGTCCAGCAACGGAGGGGTGACCGCTAGTGACACTACTACTGAGCGCTTCCGTGCTTCGGAGGGCACGTTAAGCTGTCAGTCCCGGTTGTTGTCTTAGGATGGAAGTCGTATTACCTTGGTGGTAGGAAATTTGCGAATGCTTGCCTGGCTACCACCCTCAAATAGAAAATATGTCACTGAGCACCTAACGGTGTGTTCCGGCAGCTGTCCTTGAGAGCTAGTAATACAAGGTTAGCCTAAACAACATCTTCGACAACATCATCACTTACCATCAGGTGAGACAGTGGTCAAAGGCTATAACTATTAGGCTATAATTATTATTAAATACCGAAAAGGGTTGTTCACAGGTAATATGAATTGAACGCTGATGTTTAATTTAATCTGGTTTTGCATTAGGTGGTGGTAAAGGTAGGTAGGATATGGGTAACCCCCAGCTGAAAATTCATATACAGGAGTAAGGTAGTATAATTTATCCTAGTAGTAGGGCCGGTAGCGGTACATGTGCATGTTTGTAAGGCTAGGAGCAGTTTTGGGGTAACGGTAGAGGTAAGGCTAGGGCAAGGGTAATACGATTTGATTAACATGAAGTAACGCGAATAAAGCCACGGGAGGTTGGCTTGTTTTAAAATTTAGAAACAGATGAATGATTATCCTTAATGTAATCTTTGTTCACTGGCTGGGATGTAAACAATGATAGACGTTGTGTCGCTATCACTTTGATCCATCGTTTAAGCGAAATGGCTTAATTTCCTCTTTGTTTTCATCGAGAGAAACGATATCCAATGTTCACAGTTGGTGATAGCGTCAATCGTTTTGCGTGTTGACACAAATGTTATTATAATAAATGACTAAGTCGTTACTGTGGGTAAAAGTCATGTTTTAGAATCTCGAATAGAAGTTCCTGGGTTCGATTTTTGGGTCAGACAAATAATTCGGTTTTTCTGAAAAATAAATGTTGTGTAACAGTCTGGAGTTGGGCCCTCACTAGATGGACTGACGACATCGTGCAAGTCGCGGACAGCCAATGGTTAAAAGCGGCTAATAAGTGTTCTTTGTGGCGTTCAAAGGGGGAGTATTTGTTCTGCAGTGGACATCTTCCGGCTGATGATGATGCTTATGAACAGTCTGGAACTGTAACCGGTGGAAAGCAAAAAATTTGCCCCCTATTACACGAGACCAAAACTTATCTGATGAACGAAAGGAGAAAGGTGTGCCCATTCCTTTGCGGAGTACAGGCTTGACGGCGTGTATTAATCAAATGATGCTCAAGAAAACAAAAGGCGTAAGTACATCAATATTCTTTGATAATCTGCTTTTATTATTTGGACTAAGTTATACCCCTGGCTTTGCCCGCGTTGATTTAGAAAAACCACAGCGCGATTATTCGTTTTTGTAATCATTGTAAACTCCGAATCGTTTGTCAGTACAACATCAATTCTGGATCACACATATAACGGATTAAAATTTATGTACCGTATTGTATGAGTATTTTTGTATGTTGCCGGACCCCCATACCTTCCTGTGAGACTTACACAAGACCTGCTAAGATAGAAAACTATATGTGTACCAAAAATCAATTCAATCCGTTGCTCCGTTGTCGCGAACGAAGGACACACCAAGAAACCGACAAACACATTTTAGCATTTATAATTTGCTTGAAGATAATTTATTGAGCTAAAAAACTTTTGCGAGTTTTGTCCATAATTATTATTTAGTAACCGGCTAGGACTCGCGTAATATTTACTGGATATTGCTCCGACCAGTTTCGTACTTATTTGAAGTTCTTCGTCTGGGAGACACAATTATGTACAGCGTCGAGCGCGGGCCTCAGCACGTAACTGTCAGTTACGCGAGTCCTAGCCGGTTACTAAATAATTATTGTAGATAATTTATTATTATTTTCTCTAACTTTAAAGTAAAAACTGTGTAGGTACATAGAGGAAGTACAGTCTGCCCATTGCGAGCATTCAATAATTTATAGAATTACATAAACAATTGCTTTTAAATAAATAAACATATTTAATATATATTTATCCAGTGAAACAACTTCAAATATTTTGCATACTATCACGTAATTCGTCACTGCTGGAAATAAATTACAATTAACTGTACATATTACAAGGTACATTTTGTTTTGGTTTCCTCAAAGTCGCTTTTATTGAAAGGAATGTCCAGCATTTATCCTCATCTGATCTGATGCAAAGTGATGATAAAGCCGAATGTGTAGCACGCCTGCCCAATTATTCACCCCTGGCTTAAGAAAGAAAACAGAGATGTATTTTTCGACCGTTCTTGGGTATTTGCTGTGTTGCATAACAACAAATTTCCCATTGTGACATCATTTTGAAGGGTTATATTATTGTTCTAATGTTGTTTCTGGAATCAATGTAATTTATTTGACGACGCTGCTCTGACGCGTTCCTAATAGTATCTAAAAATAGGAATAGTACCTATACTTGCTCTTTTTAGGGTTTCGTACCTAAAGGGCAAAATGGAGCCCTGTTAATCCTCTGTCCTTCTCTGTCTGTCTGACTGTCAGTCTGTTAGTAAGTCTAAGTCATGAATGGCATCAGTTACCAAAATGAAATTGTTCAAGTTTTTTTATAGAAATGAATAATTTTTGGTTTTTTTTAAGTGCTTGTAGTGAAGTTTGCTTAGCCGTTCTTAATCAATCAGCTAAGTTACAAAATTTGTTAAAATCAGTAGCCAGAAACTGTGCCTGACTCTGTGTTTCCTATTCTGCTATACATTCACGTACAAAGCAGCCTAATTGTGCATTTATTCAATATTCAAGTCAACAATAATTATCACACGGTAACAATATATAAAAGTGAACTGGTGTAACTTAAGTCATATTTGAGCACCTACTATAAAAATAATACTTACCTCAAATTAAATACTACTTATGTAGTACTCTTGCGTAAAAGAAGTATTTACGCATCTGATACAAAGCTATCTTTGCTTTAAGCGAGCTTACATACCTCGCTACATTCAGGAATATGATTTTAATCTAACTCTAGAATCCGTCATATAATATGCCTCCCGTGACGTCAGAATTACCTTCATCTACCAGGTGCATAATCTGTCATCATTATTATACTCTGTTATAACTTACTTCAAAATTTATTAAGCTTATAATAATAACTAAATACCTACTAATATCATCAAAGTAAATGTTCGGGTGTGATCAATAAAATTAGTCGAAATCCATTCATCCAAGTTGAGTCCAACAAGCAATATCAGCTAAGACATCACACGTAGGTATACTTGATCCCCTAAGTAAACATTTGATTGAAATCGTACAAAGGTAAAGCCTACATCAAATAGATCGGCGACTGTCTCGGCTATTGCAGAGTCGCAGTAAGCCCTGATAAGTCCAATCAATGGTATTTCTCCGTCCGCTGTTCAATTATATTGTGGTCCCTCGTCTTGAGCAAAGTCTCTCGGCAAATCTGATTAGGGGTGGTTATTGTTTACTTTTAGCTCCCTTTAACAGGTTATTTTGTTATTGTGATATAAAAGATCGTCCAGGAGAGATTTAATATTAGTAGGTAATCGACATCCCAAATATTAAAACCTATTATTCTTTCTGTCTGTGTATGTTTATTTCAGCATTATGTCAAAACTACATTCTGGGAACATTAAAGTAAATACATAAGTTATAAGTAAAAAAATTACAATTTAATAAAACGGAATGTTCACATTTTAACTTAATTCCAGATGTCGTGTTTAATCTGAATTTACATAAATGGACGGTTGTTTAATTAAATACGTCCATCTAAATCAGGCAGTGCGTGGGGATGGGAACAGGGCATGCCCAGTTTGTTTAGGCTAACTAAATTAAAATATGTACATAAACAAGCATACTCGTAATCTGGCGTATTGCGCCATCAGACAATGACATAGAATGAACAAAGTAGGAATAAAAACATACTAAAACTCCCATGAAAAATATTGATAAATATATCCTTAATTCATAATCTATTTGAATAGTCTCTCTATTAAAATTTTAACTTACGAAAGATTATCACGCTGTTTTGTACATTATCTCTTAGAATGCTCGCCTGGCTAGCTACCACCCTCAAGTAGAAAATCTATCGCCAAGCACCTAACAGTGTGTTACGCCAGCAGTCCTTGAGAGCCAGTAAAATTACAGGCACATGAGACTTAACAACTGTGTGTCTCAGTGTGACGGGCACATTGCAATTCGTCGTTGACGAAATGCGTCTGTTATAGGCAGAGGTTAGTCCACTTAACATCAGGTGGGCCTCGGGCTTGTTCCGTCACAATAACAAAAAAAAAAAAAAAAAAAAAAAAACGAATTAACCAACGAAAGCAACATAACAGCAATAAAAACAAATAAAACACATATTGATTTAATCAAATTAAGAAGATAGGGTACGCTCTAATATTGCGACAAAATAGGAGAAAATTGAACGCTAGTATATAATGCACATAGCTACACTTCCATTGTATAATATACTTTTTATGGATGAAAAAGACAGGTAGACAAGTATGCAGTAGACGCATATATGTACACTACTGAGACTCAAGCAGGAGACGTCGCCTGATTTGACATTGCCATGTTCAACGTACGGGTGCCGTATCTCCCGTTTTTCATAAAAATAAGTTCAATGAAAATAGCACTTATAGTAAGTAGTCATTCACATCAGTCACCATCGTTCACCAACGGGTGTTACAGCCATCGGTAAACTATCAGCTGCAAAAATAATTTCGTATTCAGTGGTAAGACTTCTCCTACTCCTTCTTCTTCCTCCCAATTTCCCACCTTAATTAGAGTCGCCACAATATGTATTTTACTCCTCTCTGTTCTGTTGTTCGATTTTTTATTTATTTTTGATCTGAAGGCAATCTTTTGATAACTGTCTTACGTGCTGGTAAGTGATGATGCGGTTGAACATGTTGTTTAGGTTAAGCTAAAATAGTTGGTTTTTGAGAACAGCTGCCGAAACACACATCTAGGTACTTTACTACGCGACAGAGTTTCTACTTGAGAGCGGTACCTAGGGGACAAACGCAAAATGGCCTATCACCATTCTATAATTAGTGCCTTATAGCAGTCATTATACACAGACTAAGTCTTAATAGACAGACATCAACACGCTCTTCGAAATATAAGTTGGCTGTCGTATATGCGGTAAACCATTTAGGTCATAACCGTAGAGGACGTTTGCTTAATCTAGTTGATCGGTTAAGAACGACTAGGCAAGCTTATCTACGAGTGCTATATCTCACTAATTTTATATTTATTTTTTATGTTTAATAGGTTAGCCTTTACCACTATCTCACCTGATGGTAAGTGATGATGTGGTCGAAGATGTTGTTCAGACTAACCTAGAATTACTGGCTCTCAAGAACAGCTGCCGGAACACACCGTTAGGTGTTTGGCGACCGATTTTCCACTTGAGGGTGGTAGCTAGCCAGGCGGGCATTCGCAAATTGCCCTACCACCATGCTATAACGACTGCCATCCTAAGATAACAACCAGGACCGAAGGCTTAACGTGCCCTCCGAAGCACGGAAGCGCTCAGTAGTAATGTCACTAGCGGTCACCCATCCAACTCATGACCGCGTTGCTGATCGGTTAAGAACAGCTAAGTAAACTTCGCTACGAGAGCTTCGAACTAATGATCTATTCAGTGAGTGAGCTAGGGATACCGTCCCATCCTACTGCGCAATCATTCCGTAGTTTTAAAATAATAGAATTTAATTCCTCTTCATGAACGTTTAGCAGTCCCATTGAGTTGTTGTTTTCACTAAAAAGTTTGCGTTTGGTTTTGAACATTGTTCTATAGGTACATTACGCAAATAATAGATTTTAAAAAAAATATTTTGAAACTCCATGTTAATTTTATAATGGAAAGTTTTAATCCAACATAATTTATAAACTGAAATTACTTAATACAAACATAAAATCCCACACTATACTTCTATAACATTATTGAGTACAAAACGCTAGTGTAAAAATTATAGTAAGGTCAGTCTACTGTCAAGGCTATCCTCAAAACCATCGATGTTCTTAAAGGAGGGACATTGGTAGATGGCTACGATTGCAAAATCTCGATTACACTTGACTGCGATTACTTTGCTTCACCACAATCTGGCTAAAACACAGAGAAACTCAGTTCCTGGCGAATATAAATAGCTACACCGTCGTTTTGGTTACGAAAAGCTGATTTATGTGATTTGTATGACTGAAGCAATGGTAGTGCATTCACATCTTTGCTCAACCAAGATTCAGTGAGGATTGTTACGTCACATTGGAAGTCCGAGCGATGCAAGAACACACGGTGAGCTTCAAAGTTACAATTTATGCTACGTATGTTTACATGCAGGACAGATACACGCTTCCTGATATTAAATTGTAAACAGAAACGCGTAGACCACTCTTCCGGTGAGCTAACATGAAATATAGACACTTCCAATGATTCTAATTCATTACTAATATAACTAATATCATCCATTATTGAAAGAATTTAAAATTCAGTATCCAGATGTTTGTGTTGCAGAAATCAAGATTTGTATTTAGGCCTGTTGTTTTAGAGACTTTGCAAAATTACCAATCCACGTAATCAATACATCCAATAAAAAGAAATCATGAATCCTTTCACGTAAATATCAAGTCAGATATACGTTTTGTACTTCGTAGGTTTTGTATATTGTGAACTCTTTGTGCGTGTTCGTCGGGGGAACTACTGCCACCATACCTATTGCCGCCAATCAGTAACGCTCACATTACAGTGTTCCGCTTTGAAGGTGCCGTTGAAATAACAGGCACTCGAGTCTTAAAAACTCCATGTCTCAGGGTTATTAGTACAGTGCAGTTCCCACTTGTGACAAACAGCAACTGTTACAGGCAGATGTTCTCACTTAACAACAGATGGGCCACGTGCTTGTGCCATAAAAATGTTGCAAAAAAATATTAACACAACGCCAAACCCACAGAACATAAGGCAGTTTGAACGTTCGGAATACGACAATAAGGGTAAAAAGCAAACCGTATCAAAAATATTTTTACCTATTTTGTTCTTCAGAATGTATTATAGTTATGCGCCCTATACCCTCGTACATAGTTAAAACCTTCTGTAGAAAGGAACTCTATAAAAAAGGATGTGTAAAATTCAAAAGCAGCAGTATAAAATAGTCGTGTCTGTACTTCGGAGGCTTTCCCCGAGGTGTGTTGCTTACTTCAGGCGAACAAAGCCTTTTTTGCTACGATATGCGTCCGTGGGTGAAGGGGGAATCTTTTCGCATTTCTTATGCGTGAAACTCGTAATATCTAACCATCAAAACTTGAACACGTCTAATGTGATGTGATGGGTATTAACATCCATGCAAATGATTGCCTACTCACCGAAATACAATGTTAGGTACACGAATTTTGCATTATAAGCAGTTTACATAATATGTGCAATTGCTATTAACCAAGTTTTTTTTGCTTCTATCTATATTTATACACAATTCTATTTAAATGTATGATTACTCATAGGCTCACAGCTATAATATCGGGTTGTCCATTCAAATTTTGAATTGACATTATACAAAATCAATTGGATATCAATATATACATTGATATCCTATTGATATATTAATATACACATTGATATCCTATTGATTTTGTATAATGTCGATTCAAAATCTGAGTGGACAACCCGATACTACAGCTGTCAAAGTGACAGTTTAAATCGTACTTTACAGTTTTGATTTCACAATTAAAGTAAAATGGACTCAAAACTCAAACCTGAATAGAAGATCGATATGGTAGTAGTCAAAGTGACATTTCAGATCATGCTTTCCAGTTTTACTTTCACATTAAGGATACAAAAAGACACCTCACTGGATAAATATAACAGATTGATATCAAAATGACTGTTCAAGCGGTAAAAATTACAATTTAAAGAACGATTGAGCTAAGACTACTACTTATTTTTAAAAAAAACTTATAGCACAGATTACCTACTAACTAGCTACCATTGATATCTTGAATTCAGATGACAGCAGTCAAACTCAAATTGGCTCTATCTCAGAAACTGTTGGATCTATACTACAGGTTCAATAAAAAAGTTTACAACTATCAATCCTATATAATGTTTTGAGTGACAGCTGTAAAAACCTCGGTACCAACATCTTGAAACCAATTGACTGGAAATAAGTACGTTATCAGCAAAAATTATAGCTTTCATTAAAGTGTTCATATCGTTCTTTCTTATGTGATTGTGTCTGAACAATGGGGCCCACCTGATGTTAAGCTTTAACCCTTTGCCTATAACAGATGCATTTAGTCATAAGTGACGATCTGTCCTGCTCTGGTCACCCGCATACAGTTGTTAAGATTCATGTTACTGTAATTTTACTGACTGCTGCCGGAATACACTGTTAAGTAATTGGTGACATATTTTCTACTCGAGGGTGGTAACTAGCCAGACGAGCATTTGCAAAATTCTCTACCACCTTGTGGTGAAGCTTAAGCCGGCGGTGGGGTTCGAACCATGGACTTTCGGCACCGCAGTCCATAGCTAGAACCACTGGGCTATCATTGCTTCAGAGCCTGAAAAGATGGCTGAAAAATAAACAAAAAGAACTTATTTGCAGCCTAGCATCTACGTAATAGTTAATTTTAGACCATTTATATAACGGTCTATCTCAGAAACTAAACTATATACATCAGAAACTTTGGTACAGTTATATATCCTCTATTTTATCAATAAATACAGAAAACATTGAATTATTATTAATTTACTTAACTGATACCAACAAATAAATTTGAGGCCTGACTTATACCAATAATCCGTAATATGTTTCCTATATAAACAGAAAATTATTGAAAAGTAATTTTTGTTACCAATTTGAAACGTTACAGTGGATTTTTAAGTTATAGTTCGGAGAAAATTAGTGACCAGATTGACCAAATACCCAAGTGGAAGAGCACGTTAAGTGCATTACCAACACCCAGGTAATGGCCCTTTTAGTTAAATATATGATATAAAGCTTTATTTTGCGTTTACTCTCTATATCATTTAGAAAAAAATATACAGGTACGGCGCAGTGCTGAGACGCTCGTCTGAGTTTTGCCATATTGGGAGCTCCACGTTCGGCATAAAGCGCTCTTTGCTGGCACTCACTTTTCACGCTTGCCATCCATTACCTAAAGGCTGTAATGGCGACTTCAGACGCCACAGAGACTTTCTAACCTCTCATGCCGTTAGCATTTCATAAGGTGGACCTTCGCAATATTGTTCTTTTAAAACCATCTGTCTTGAACTTTTTACTGATATCTTTTCGTGATGAAGCAACTTTTTAGCCACTCGATTTTATGTACTTTTATTAACCTGTATAATTAATTATTTATGTGCTTTTTTCTAATAATTTATAATATATTTCTGTTATATATCAGGTAAATTAAATTTGACCTCAATTCATACCAATTGAATCAGGTTAATCGTAAGGAGTTTTCAGCTCCCCAGTCATTAAAATAACTTTTGCGAAAGTTTATTTTCAAATCTAGAACATCGTGTTAACATAGTACCGATGTATATTGCCCATTGAGCTATACCTATATAGATAAAACGATCAATACCTTTACTAAATATGAGGTGACGTGACCTTTGACGGTTAAAGTGGACTGTTTAATGATTGGCCAAGTGGAAAGCACGACTTTCCTTGGATTCGAAATGGACCAGGGACTGACGTGGGAGTGTCATGTTCACAAATTGTGTGGAAAATTAGGAAGCGCCTGTTATGCATATAACATATTATAATATAAATTACTTAACTTCACAACATCTTGATCGGGCAGCACTTCGTCACTAAAGACTACTTTCCAAATTTATTTCGACACCCCCGGAGCTCTGCTCGGCACGGCGGTCCGACCGAAACTGAATCAAGCAGCACTTCGTCGTCAAACACTATTTCAACACCACTGGAGGTCTGCTCGGCACGGCGGTCCGACAGAAAGTGAATCAACTCGCTTTACACTACCCCTTCTATAGGAAGGAACAAACAAGGCGACGAAGCGACTACCGTCACAAACACAGTACTCTTTAAAATTGACAATTATGTGATTTCAAGCTCTATACATATGGCAATAACAATAATAAAACCATCAATGTTTTTACACATAGAAATAAAGTACATAAAATAAACTATTTTAAATAAGTATCTTTGTCTTTATTTTAACAGTGAAACTGATCTGTGTCACATGATCAGTTTCACTACTTATAAGATATACTTATAGTAAAAATATCATCAAATAATGATTCCAGTGATCATGACAATCCTTATATGATTTTTAATCACAGTCTCACAATAAATACCTTTAGGTACTGTATTAAATTCACACCACAGATAAAATATACACAGATAATTAAACCAATACTTATTTTCATCTTAAAAACCACAGAGTATTACTAAAACGAAATTAGAATGTCACATTATAGCACCAGTTATTTAAATCAGCTTAAAGCCAATCAAGTGAATATGATCAAATATTTCAATAAATAGTGAGCCAATTCTAAATAATCTATCACGGCCATACTGACCAGTACTTTGCTCTCAAAGTACAACCTCAATTTCTATTTTCAATTCAATTCATTTAATGTCATGTCATGTCATGTCATTTCTTTTCATTTTATTTTGTCTCTGGCCTTGACATACTCTACCCATCATCTGCTGCGCATGACTTCCAGTAGAGTATCAGGGCAGTGACCGACCAGCAGTATTTTTATATAACAGATCTCTGGCCTTGACATACTCTACCCATCATCTGCTGCGCATGACTTCCAGTAGAGTATCAGGGCAGTGACCGACCAGCAGTATTTTCATATAACAGATCTCTGGCCTTGACATACTCTACTTATCACCTGCTGCGCATGACTTTCCAGTAAAGTATCAGGGCAGTGATCGACCAGCAGTATATAACAGATCTCTGGCCTTGACATACTCTACCTATCACCTGCTGCACATGACTTCCAGTAAAGCATCAGGACAGTGATCGACCAGCAGTACTTGTTATGTTTTTATTTTTAACTTTATTTTAACCTTCAACATATATTAGTCCTACCACCCTCTGCCAGTGGTATTACCGGGACTTTTAACTTCCTTTTAGCTTCTGACCTTCAACATATTAGTCCTACCACACGCTGCAAGTGGTATTACCGGGACTAATGGAAGGTCAGAGACCGACCAGCGTGTCTGTCATATAGTCATGTCGTCATATAGTCATTTTATTAATTAATATATTGCTTTACCAAAATACTTATTATTATATAAAATTGCCACGAACGTTCACTCACAAAATCTTGAAATATGTACTTGTCCATCACATATAATGTTTGCTACCACATATATATATACTTACTCGTAGATATATATATTTCTACATGTATATTTTGTTTTTTTTTATTCAATGTATTGGCTTTACTCATTTTGAGATGTAATGGCTTTGTCCATTTTCAGTTATCATCAATATTGTATATAATCAATTTATTTAACAATATTTGAAAACAATCCTAATACAAATTATTTATATAAGTTTTATAATATCATTAAATATAATCTATCACGGTTAATCCAAATAATAATATATAACATCTGCTATATTTATATACTTCAGCTGTACTTAAACTTGTTTAAAATAAACGTTTTGACCCACCCATTCACTGGGCTAGAAATTAATGGCTTCTTTGGCAACATCAATATTTCTTTAAGTACTGTGTTGCCTTGGTGTCTAAGTCGATCATTCCGTATGAAATATTTTCTCACCTATGATTTTGACCGACATAGATCACATCACTCACAATTTAAATTTGGTCTTTACGATGGAGCCGAAATATACCTTTAACCATTCAGTAACCCTTTTACAACATTGCTCTGCTGGTTCCATATTGGAGTGTACATTAATCATTGTTTCTTAAGATTTATCTACTTCGTCAGACAGCAAAGCCCGAACGGATGGTATATATACTCATGTAAACCTGATTTCACTAATCTTAATATACTGATATTTCCTCCGCTATACATTTATGAGGCATCGCTTTTAATCAGGTCAAATATACAGAACAATGACACTTTGATTAGCAGTACACACTACGTAACATAAGGTGTAATACCACCCTTAACAAAGAAAAGTGTATTTAAGGCATAAAAATGTATAACCAATTACCATAATTGCCGAAGGATATCAATTTATTTTCCATTTTTTAAAGAAAATTAAACTTTCCTCATTAGTAAATCATACTACAAAATTGATGAATTTTAACTGACCGTAGTTTAAAAAATATTGACGCCAGTGTGTAATATACGACATCTGATTCACGGCCAATATTTACTATTATTTAATAACTTATGTTCAATGTATTTATTTAATTAATGTGATCAATATTGAAATGTAAAATTAATTTAATAATTTTTTGTACCATTATAATTATGTATATAGAATAATGATAACTAAATTGCCTAGCACCTCTCCTCAAATAGTCTGAAGCAGTAGCAGCTACGAATAAAGATCTCCTTCAAATATCAGATTGAAGTAAAGCTTACGGGCTTCACGTCAACCCAGTAAAAACACAAATCATTGTTGTTGGCAGTTCACGTATGATTAGCAGAATTGATTGGGATGTATTGCCGAAGGTGACGTTAAACGGGGTTACTGTTCCATATAGTGCCACAGTAAAAATCTTGGCATAATTATTGACAGTTGCTCAACATGGGGACCGCAGCTAGCAGAGAACAGGACAAAGTTCTATGACGAATAATCTTCCAATGAAGCTGTATGTTTATGGAACTCTTTGCCGCTCGAAATAAAACTTGCACCCTCTATATATGTATTCAAAAACCTGGTTAAAACTCACTACCTTTCTTGATAACTATTACGCTGCTACTACTATTGTAAAACGATTCCATTGTTTTGGGTGTTTGGACTCAAGTCACTGCAAATATTGTAATAATATCACATTATATAAATTATGTATATCTGATGTTTTATGTATGGATAGTTATACATATTTATTTATTACACTATACATTTCACTTTTTTTTTTAATATTTACATATTTATTTATTATTATTTATTTATATATTACTATATTTATTATTTATTTTAAGGTACTCTGGTTTGTTAAATGATAACTTTTATGATGTCGGTAATTTACGTCTTAATTTATTTATTGTCCGATTCTTGTGTTGGAAATTATTTAATTTTAATTATTATCAGAATTGTTATAGATATACCTCAGTCCATATTTATTTATAAATATCCCTTTGTATAGGGTTGTCTGGAAGAGATCGCTCTCAGCGATAAGACCGCCCATTGTCACACCTACTCTTAGTAATTGTTTTAAGTTATACATTTGTAAATTGTAATGTGTAAATAAAGTGTTATCTATCTAACTAATTTAAGTACCCTTTTTTTTTACTATTGTTGTAATTCGTTTCGAAATAAATTAATTAATATATATATTTCACTGACATGTAAACCGAATTTTGCACACCCATTAACACCCATCAAGGGTAGATAATAGTGGACATAATTTGTGAAAATAATTCTAAGATCGATGTATATAAACTACCCATATTCCTGGTAACAAATTAAGTTGGACATTTCCCTCTGTGCCTATTATTTGTCTTACAGGGAAATAACTTTTTTTTTGTTTTAAGAACTGTTGTGTCATGTTTGCTGAATCTGCCACAGACCGTTTGGCTATTGTGTATAACGTGGCCATTGCTACGAGAAATAAATATATTAGAAATAGTGTGATGTTAATACATTTCTCCCCATATTCGACGAATGAACTTTATTAGTGGAGAAGTTTGATCCTCTATCGGCTATCAAAAGATATGGGGTACGAAATAATGTAATCATTTTCATCTTTATTTAGAAGGATATGAGGAGGAGAAACAGTCTGTGTACATCATGTTTTGATGTACACAGACTGTTTCTCATTTTATGTCGAACGTCTCGGGCTCGATGCCGCCTTCATTTTGCAAATGGAGCGGAGAGTTAAGTTTCTAGTCTCGGTTAAGGTTGGTCTTCACGGGTGTTTTTAAGTAGAATAATCATTTTGTACGTTACGGATTTTACATGATTACATTTTCTCAAATTGTTTAAGCAAAATCAAAATGCTATTTGTAATGTTACGCAAGTCGACCTTTATTGAACACTAATTGACATTTTGGCTGTCTTTTTCATTCTGTGATTTTGGTATAATATTGTTGGCAGATGGTAGTATACTAGAACTAGAGTTAGTGGCGCAATTATGTTATTTATTGCTAACATAATCTGATTGAAATCACACAAAAATAGCATGTTTGCTATTTTGAATCCAACTGTACAAACTAATCCTATTTTTTAATTTCGCAATCCAAATTTAGTTTTTAAAAAAATTACATAATTGGGCCACATGACTAGTTTTCACTGGAACTATTTTTCAAAACCTGCTGCTCAAGCACTTATACTCGTGGTATAAGGTGCTTGGTGACAGAGTTACTATGTGGAGGCCAACCTAGCATGCAAAATACCTTACTATTCTATACCCTAGGTATTCTAAAACTCCACTCTGTTCATGTGGCATTGGTATACCTTACACAAACTACATATTGTAAGTATCGAACCTACCTCTCAAAGGTAAGGTCTAATCCGCAATCGACAATATCTATCACTGCTCTATTAATGCTTATAAATCCAGCTCTTCTTTCTAAAACAGTCCTAAATAGAAAAGTTCAATAAAAAAAGCTGATTTAAAATAAAATAACTAAATAAAAACAAGCTTTTATGTTTCCGAATTGAATACAGTTAATCTTTTGTTTCCTTTTTATCACTTCGCTTTTAAAACTTAAGTATAACCACAGCGCCGCCGTTGTATCTAGGACTTTAGTTCTCGTCCTGCTCGAGCTACATAGTTTGCACGGAGCGTTAGTTATTAGGGCTTAGGTTTGCTACCAACAAAGAATTTGCGTCTTATACTTACCTACACTATACTACCACAATGTGAAGTCTTCGCGGTGTAATTTTGCTAAAAGTTGAAAAGAATACGGAACGCATGGTAGTCTATAGAGTGAGCAAGTGTAGGAAAACTGTTTTGGTAATTCGTGAAATAACTTTGACTTACTTGTATTAATGAGCTCTACGGCGTAGTTCACTGTTATTTTGCGTGAAATGTAGATACTGTTAATGTCATTAATTGTTATTAAATATGTAATCTTTACGAAACGCCTCTGAATTGTAATTTACATTAGCCATATTCTAGAGTTGAAGATGGACCCTTCCCATGAGTGAACAGTATATATAAAATACAATGTAGTTATGCGAAGTCAGTGTGTAAGTACACTGTCGCTTGCACCACAGCCTGCTCCGAGACAAAGTAACTGAATGACAAGATCTTTCATTTTGGTTTCTATGGTACGATAAAAAGAGATTGGTGCTGTACAAAGTATTCAACTAATTCTAAGAATTTGACTAAACCACGAGAATCAGGGACAAGACTTAACACAAAGGCGCCGTATTGCTATGAGTAGTCAAAAGTTTAATATAATTATGATTTTTTACATTGACATTGAATCGATACCACATCGATGAATTCCTTAAATAATTAATCGCTAAATGACATTGCCACCCTAACTTAAAGGTTGGTTTTTCGAGTGCGTTCAAAGCTTTACTTTGCCCTAAAATTTCGTGGTTATTACGCTGAAGCTAAGCGAAGGGTTCGTGATTGATTGCCCGAGGTAGGGCAATAGCTGTTCTCTTTAGGCGTACTGCTTCCTTCTACTTAAACAATGAGTAAGCATATGTATCGTTCGTCTGGTGTAATTGAAGTAGATGATTTCGTATGTTGCTATGCTGACTTGATAAACCTTGTTTTATGTTGTAGCATTTATTGGCTTTTGGGTTATACTCATGATATCTATCGAATCAAAATTTCACGATTTAAAAATATCGAAAATTCGATATTTCGGTAGTTATTCGATATTTCAGTAGATTTTCGATATTTTTGCAAAATAAATAGTATGTTGAAAAAAAAGCTATAATGGGAACAAAGTTAGCCTTTATTCAATAAATCAAAAACTCGTTGTGACGTTTTGTAATAATGAATACTATCAACTTATATCTATCTATAACTTAAAACACTTAAAATGAAATGAGAATGCCAAACATGCAAAATCAAACTGTTACAGCTGTAACTTGTAATACAATTATGTTATGTAACGTTTATTAATATTTAAGTATCATGAGTGTGAAGTTTTCACTGTGCGTCAACTTTTCATATTTCAAACAATATTGGATCACACAAGACTTCCACTAGAATCGATTAAAAATGCATCCTTTAAAAGACGAAAGGATATAGTTTGTCAACCGAAAAATGTAAACACGATTTTTGCTAAACGTTAAAGGTATTTTCTTGGCGTCTTTCTATATAATAAAATAAATAGGGACAAAACCATACATCATTCATTATACTTTAAATGTAAAATAAACAATATATATATATTCATAGTAATATAAGGATAGGGTAACTCCACTTTACCTGTTTTATATCTTGCATTGATTTTTTAATCCAGTAGGGAAGGGAATGGCTGACATGACACGAGGAAGTCTAGTTTGAATATCAGCTATTACCTAATATTTTTAAAACTACCGTGCAGATATAATGTTAAGACCGTGCTTTAAAATACTGTATCTAGAACAAGTTTTCTTTGGAAATAAATATATATCATATCTATTTATTTATTATTTTTCTGCTAACAGCTTAACATACTCTGCTATGTTCTCAAAAAATTTCTAAGACAAGTCCGCCTCTGCCAAGCTATCGCCTGTCACCTACGTAATTTAAGCAAATATTGTAATTATTTTATTATATAGTAAGTGACACATTGTTAAAAGAAGTTTAAAAGAATGGCCCCGAGTTTCTTGCCCGTTCTTCTCGCAGTGACTCTATACTGTTTTTGTATGCGGAACGTGGCAGTACAATGTATAATATTTCAATATTAAAATTTGTAATTGACCTTCATAAGAGCGTCGTAGACGCCTGAATAAATTATTTAGACTTTTACTTTTGACGGTAATTGTAATTGATGAGATCAAGCTTGTTGGAATAACAAATGAAAAATGCATCCAAAGTATTATGTTTTAATGATGACTTTATCGTATTGCAAGTGTAGGCTGTGGAGGAAAAGGCTCTTTCGGATTCCACTCTGGTGGGTAGTATCGTCATTAAATATCTACAAATATTACATAAATGTAAATACGTTGCTTGAATTTTAAAGTTTAATAAACTTATTGTATTAAATTTTAAAAATAAAAGGAAAAAAAATCCATTTAAAAAAATTACAACGTTAAATCGATTTAAAAATCAGTTTTACAATATCGGATATTGGTCCGATTTTTGGTTTTTCTATATTATACAAAACCGTTATCTGTGATCCTACTCAGATGGTATTCAAGTCACACTGGAAGTCATAACTCTTATTTTTCCATCCGAGATAATTTATAACGCTAACAATATCTGAGTCAACCAAGTAGAGCTCTGAAAAATATCAATGCTTGGGACGGCGTATGCCAGGTCATCTAATTCCTTCTAATATAGTCGAGGAACCCTCCTCGACTATCAAGAATGATGATGCCTATCAAGAAAGTTTTGAATTGTGAACGAATGCCGCAAGTCGGCACTGGTCCAGGCCAAATATTGTATATGTGATATTACTATACAAAATCATCCATCTCATCTATCCAACTAGTCACTGCGGTGAATACAACTTAACATAGGACGACCAGGACAGGTCTGTCATGAGCACATTAAAGTATTATAATACCTCTCTCCCTCGGGAAATATTTAGTAAATCAGATCGGGATAAAATAATCTCATGTTCAATATACTGTTATATATAAAGTGTCATCAAAATCATCAGAGGGATGTGGCGACTAACAAACACATACGCTTTTGCATTAATAATATTAGGATGATAGATAGAAGTGTGATTCAGAGCTCTCTTGGCTCCCGTTGACTTAGACCGTTCAATATCACTTTAAGTGACATACTGACGTTTATTAGATACGTCTTAACTATTATCTTATTAATGAATGTCAGACGGGAAAGCGTACGGAAATTCTCGAGCAACACTCTCATATTGATTATAATTGTGTAATAAATACATAGTTATACAAAGTTTTGTTATAAGTTAGAGGTAGAAGGTACGTGAAAGTTGTACCTACTATTGTAGTATGTAGGTTAAATAAAATATGACACTCTATGAACAAATAATAATTTTCCGGGTAAAATAGTGTAGGTCCATAGGTTCTGGATCATTTGTCTTTGTATAAACGGTTGAATCGCTCATAGCGAAGATTACTTAGCTGTTCTTAACCGATCAGCAAAGTTAAGCAACGTCAAATTTCAAATTGAAGCAGTGATGGCTCAGTGGCATTGGCTATGGACTGCCACGCAGCAGGTCCATGGTTCGAATCCAGCCAGAGCTTGAGCTTCACCGCATGGTGGAAGGGCATTTTGTGAATGCCCGCCTGGCTGGCGACCACCCTCAAGTAGAAAATCTGTCGCCAAGCACCTAACAGTGTGTTCCGGCAGCAGTCCTTGAGAGCCAGAAAAATTACAGGCTAATGAGACCTAACAACTGGACGTCTCAGTGTAACGGGCACAGTGCAATTCGTCGCTGACGAAATGCGTCTGTTATAGGCAGAGGTAAGTCCACTTAACATCAGGTGGGCCTCGGGCTTGTTCCGTGACAATAAAATAAAAAAAAAAAAAAAAAAACGTCGCCCGCGGTCATGAGTTGGATGGGTGACCGCTAGTGACATTACAACTGAGCGCTTCCGTGCTTCGGAGGGCACGTTAAGCCGTCGGTCCCGGTTGTCGTCTAAGGATGGCAGTCGTTATAGCAAGGTGTTGGGCATTTTGCGAACGCCCGCCTGGCTAGCTACCACCCTCAAGTAGAAAATCTGTCGCCAAGCACCTAACGGTGTGTTCCGGCAGCTGTCCTTGAGAGCCAGTACTTCTAGGTTAGCCTGAACTACATCTTCGTCCACATCATCACTTACCATCAGGTGAGATAGTGGTCAAAGGTTAACCTATCAGGAATAAAAAAAAAAAAGAAAGAATCGTTATAATGGCTAAAATTATAGATTGATTTGGGTCATATCAGGAATTCGATTACTGAAAAGTTAAATAAAAATAAGATTATTATATGATTATGTATATTAGTTAAAAAGGCATATGGTATGGTTAAGAATGATATCTCATATAAGAATTATCTATTCCTTGATAGACAATTCAGTTGGATGCCTGTTCTTCTCCACTTTAATCAATAATCTCTTTTAAACGCGGAAATAGTGTTGTTTATTTTATATATTATATATATTATTAGGGTAGGGTACCTAACGGTATGTTCTAGTAGATGATTTTGAGAGCCAGCAATTTTAAGTGAAGCTTGGCAATACTATCGACGTCATCATCACATACCATCAGGTGAAATTGTGGTCAAAATGAACCAATCCCCAATAAATCCTATATAGTACCTGCAACATTTGCTACTTCTTTAATAAATCCAAACCAATATAATATTTTTTTTACACCGTAATAGAACCCACCCGCGTAGACAATAATGATAAGTGATGAAAGGTATCCTATGTATTAATCCAGGACATAAATATATACCAAGTTACATCCAAATTAGTTTTGCTGTTTCAGCGTGAATGAGTAACAATCATACCCTCACTTCCGCGCATCCTTACTCACTCGCAATGTATCGCATTTATAATACAATACAATACAATACAAAAATTCTTTATTGTACACCACAAATGTTACAAAACACATATAGAGAATTCTTAAAGCTAAGGTACAATGGGCGGACTTATCGCTTAAAGCGATCTCTTCCAGTCAACCTTAGAATGGAAAATATAGATATGTGAGGAATAAAAACAGATAGGTGGTGTAAATTTGTATAGATTAATAATAATATGTAGATAAAAAGAAAAAATATATATATATATACTATATAGAACAAATATATACGTATATATATTACAATACCCATATATATATATATATATATATATATATATATATATATAAATATATAAATATTAGTTAATATTGATTGTAAAGAAAAAAAATTACGAAAATATATGACAGCCATAAGAACACTTTGATTCATTCATAATCATCGTGCAAGATAAAAAGATCTGACTTGGTTTTTGAAAGAGTTTAACGTTTGGGCCTTTCTTATGGTTACTGGGAGTGCATTCCATAAACGTGCGGCTTCAACAGTAAATGAACCGCTATAAAAAGATGTCTTGGAGGCGGTTGATGACAGTATCAGATTTTCTGATGACCTAAGACTGTAGTTTGAGTTATTCAGGAATTCAAACCGTTCCTTCAGGTATAAGGGAGTAAGGGGATTAAATAAAATATTATACAAGAGAGAAAGGATATGCGTATTCCGGCGAAGGCGAATGGGCAGCCACTTGAGCTTTGTACGAAATTGGGAAACATGGTCGTATTTTCGAAGACCGAAAATAAACCTTATGCAATAATTTTGAAGCCGCTCAAGCTTATTTAATTGGTCCTCCGTGATATCTAAGTAGCAGGCATCAGCATAGTCAAGAACGGGAAGAAGAAGAGATTGTGCTAGCGTAACTTTAGTTGCCGTAGGAAGAAAGTTCCGTAGTCTTTTTAGCGACGCTCCAGAAGCAAACACCTTCCGACTAACGGATGATAGTTGGGGACCCCATGAAAAATTTTTGTCAAATATAACTCCCAAATTTTTAACTTCTGAGCTATATGGAATAGTAACACCATCAAAATACATTTTGGGAATGATTGCTTCGTCGATTTTGTAAGTCATTCTGGAGCTCCCGATGATGATGGCTTGTGTTTTTTTAGGATTGATTTTTAAACCAAAGCGCTTGCTCCATTCCACTATACGGCACAGGTCGGAATTGGAATTAATTATAATATTAATTTAATACGCCTGTGTCCTATTCCGATCTAAAGTTTCAGGAATGTTACCATCTCCTGAGCCCCATGTACAGCTAAGTAACTCATAGTTAAACTTCGGGGCGGAAGGAGGTCAATCTGACTTTGTTTATGTGCAAAGTTGCGGGTTAAAGTTAGGTACAACTAAATTTATGGTGATCAGACGTTTCCGCTATCGAGAGGAAACTTACTTACACTTACTTGCAGTTACACTATGAATATATATTACAGTATCTATTAGGAGATTTGAGACAAGGACAGTATCCCAAAGACTGAGATATATTTTCTTTCTCAGCGGAATTTGCATACAGCAGCGTTTGTATTGTATGTACAAATAAGGAACGTGTGACGAAAATTAAAAAATGCGTGATTTTGGCACTGATATCAAAATAAATCCTTTCATACGTGTAAAATAATTGCTACGGGCCTTTATTTACATACCGAAACGAATGATAAATTAAACCAGTGGAAGGCACGTGGTGATACCCCATATTTTATGGATTTGTATAAGAAGACGAGACCCAATTACAAAGCTTACGCCGCGCCGCGAGTCGTCCGTCTTTTCATGCTACCGTTAAAGGGCTGTAACTATTGAACCGTAATAGGATGGAATTGATTTTAATTGAAATATTTACTGAATTTGATGGCTCAGTGGCATTGGCTATGGACTGCCGCGTAGCAGGTCAATGGTTTGAATCCCGACGCAGGCTTGAGCTTCACCGCATGGTGGAAGGGCATTTCGTGACTGTCTGCCTGGCTACAGACCACCCTGAAGTAGAAAATCTATCGCCAAGCACCTAACGGTGTGTTCCGGCAGCTGTCCTTGAGAGCCAGTAATTCTAAGTTAGGCCTGTTAACACCTTCGCCCACATCATCACTTACCATGAGGTGAGATTGTGGTTAAAGGCTTACATACCAGCAAAAAATAAACACATAATTAATAGGTGCTTTATACTTCTAAGTTAATTGTATATTAGTTATTCTTTAGAAAATGCATGATATGAAAATAAAGGATATCTCCATACCTATATCGATTAATATTTTATTTGCTATCGTAAAAACGATAGCTAATACAATTGAGCGACAGTAGTTAAAACTTGACAGAGAACAATAATCATAAAAACAGTTCAAGCGTAAGTCTGACTCTAACTAAGGATCCGAAGGGAATTAGAAACAACTATTTGTATAAAATATACTGTGTGGGTGCGTGTCTAACTTGTGTAATTGGTTGATTTACTAAGTTTTGGTTGTATAATAGCCGGTAAAACAATCGATGGAATAATTTATAGCTTTTATTTCTAGCTAATAGGCTAGGCTTTGGCTGCTATCTCACCTAATGGTAGGTGATGATGGACTCAAATATGTTTTTCAGGGTAACCTAGGTACAAAAATTAATGTTTCGTAATATTATTATATTACTTTTATTTTGGCAATGACGCGTGATCCGCAAATTATATTACAAAATTACAACGAGACAAATTATAGTAATGTGCGGGATCCTGCATCCCCATACGATGGTTAAGAACGAGAGGATAAATTCATATGTCATGTTGGCTTAGCGGTTAGTGTATACCCCGGCTATAGGGGTGGATGGTGCGGTTTCAAATCAATTGGACTGTAATTTTTCCTTTCGATGTAATGTTGTAATGTTCCTAACATATTATACGATAAAGCAATCGTATGGAATCCATATGAATCATCTTTGCACTGCTAATAGATAAATTGCAAGAGTTTTTCTTCACGACCTTGTTAATCTGGCAGTAGAGGTATTACTTATTTATTTACCATACACTTACGGTATGGTTTTTAAAGTTTATATCTTTTAAATATTACGAACAGTACTGATAAGTGCTGAGTTGTTATGTTAATTTAGTATTAAGATTATATTGTGAGGAGATAAAAAGGTATGTATAACGTAAAAGAATGCCATTGTTGTGTGAATTATTAGGGAGCCCTTGTTACTGCTTGTATGATAAACAAATTATAGAAGTAACAAGTGTTTATGAAAGAATAAATATCTGAGATATAAAGTACATAGACTTTTAATGTAGGCCATTCTATAGCTCTAAAAACTCCTCAATACCACGTACCCTCGCCGCACTCAATAATCTGCTGGGGACCTACCTTGAAAGTAAGTTGTTTGCGAATGAACGGAAGGTTAAATTGTTAGTGTATTTGTCGTTTTATGAAAGTGATATTTGAGTAGGAGGTTGTGTGTGGGTACATGTTCTTTAATATAACGCCTATATACTGTAAAATTTTACTGTTTTGGTAATCAAATTGTTAGTTCCACAAACTGTAACAGCCGGATCGTCCACTGCTGAACAGAGCCTCCCCTATTTAGGGGGTATTTGCCATAATCCCCACGCTTGGCAAGTGGCCTGGGATCGCAGTGTAGGATGACAGTTCTTTAGAAGGAGCTGCTGCCCACCTTGCAGCATTTTTCCCTTAGTCGCCTCTTACGACACCCACGGGATGATATGTGGAGGTGCAATTGTAATCCGGCACCTCACGGGGAAGCTGTACTTAATACTGACTAATTACTGTGACAACTTTATCGTTGTAACTTTACTTTAACAAGATATAATTTAAATTAAAACACAATTTTGTCTCAACCCAACATACGATTGTGGCAATTACACCATTTAGTTGACTGCACAAGATACTGTCAAAACTTTATCGTTGTAATTTTGTTTTAACAAAATATGATTTCTATAGTAACTTAATGTTGTTTCATCCCGATATACTATTGTGATTATCACACCGTTTAGTTAGTTTTACAAGATAATAACTATTTCCTGCTACAAGTTTATCTTTTGATTGTTATTACTTGTCGATCATATTGAATTAATGTTAAGCTTGTTGTTTTGAACATATGTTTGATTGTTTCAATCATATACCTGTGAACAATTTGTTCCTTGTTCCATCTACAAAATCTAATTGTGAAAATAATATTTTATTGGTTTCTTATTACAAATATAATTTTATTTCAAACAGATAACCACTTAACATGTCGAACTTGTTAGAAATACAAAGCGGATTTCTCTCAGTGAACATAGCCTCCCCCATTATGGAGAGGTTTGCCATAATACCCACGCTTGGCAGACGTCTTGGGGATCGCAGTGTGAGATATTCCTCAGAAAGCGCTGCTGCCCACTTCTGGTACGTTACCCTTATTCGCCTTTTACGACACCCACGGGTATAGATGGGGGGGGCGGAGGTGACACTCAAGCCGGGCAACGGGCAAGTTCCACATAATTATTAGAATTTATATTAATCGCGTTAGTAAAATAAATAAATCATCTACCTTTAACCTGCATGATATATGTATATATCATAAATTATTTATATAGGGTTTGCTACTGTATGTTTTTTCATTATGCCGTCGTTTTGTGTATGTAAACTTTTAACAGCAGCCTTACCTTCCTTTTTTTGTGGTCTCCTAACTGACATAAACTCTTGGTTAATCAGAGAGTTGAAATGGTAAGATGTCCTGTTGTGCATCTAATGTGCAGCATATTCTCTAATTACTTCAACAAGAGTAGTGTTATGCCGCATTTAGTATACACTCGTCAAATCCTTATTTAGGAGACACTCGCTCAACCATTTTCGCGATTCGTTAATTCAAAATTTCAGAACTAGAGTATACTTAAAACAGTGAGATCGAAAAATAAAGTGCTTCATCATTGATAAACTCTTCATGTCAAATCAAAACAAAGCATTTATAGTTCATACTATTCCAATTACGATCTATTTAAATTACTACTTAAAAAATGGCAATGACAGTAAATGAAAATATTGTGTTTTGTAGTAGTATTAAATTATTTTATTTGAAGTGAGTGTTGAAGTTAAAGTATAAATTGATGTAATGGCATTACCTACAAGTGAACAACTCATCTACAAGTCAGTATTAAATAGTCATCGCAAGTCGTAGCACGCAATGTAAAAGAAACGGAAAACTGAAGACATCATCAATGACTTCAAAGTTGAAATAATAATAAACAATGTAATAGAGGGCAAAACACAACATCAAAAAAATGTTAAATAAAGTTGGCTCATTTTGTTTTTATGAAGTCTTTAGTTCTTGAAAAGCTACATGTTATTTATATATTTTTAAGATATATGTACAGTTTCGAGTTCTTGAAAAGCTATATTTTTTATTTTTATTCCAATAAAATAATATGTGCCAATGATTTTATTTTCATCTTTACTATGCCAACCAGTACGAACGCATGCTTGACTATGAGACGAACAAAAAAAAACGATTTAATTATTTGTCAAAAGGATTTTCGTCCCGTCAAATCCTTAATTTGACAAATAAAGATTTTATACAATTTGACAAATCAATGACATGAAGAGTGTCTGTTGACAGTTGAGATTGAATGGGATTTAAATCCCATTCAATCTCATTTACTTCACTCTTTTCCTTTTTACATTTTACGACAATCAACAGAAGGATATGGAAAATTAAATTCATAAGATGGGAACTGAAGATAGCAGACACCATCGTTCTCACAGGGCTCGAATAACTTGTATAAGTCATATACTATATCTTTATGTATTATCATTTCATTATACTTCTATTTTCTGTTACTGGTATTAAATAATGTATGACATTACACGTGCTGTTTCTTAACGCTATTGTACCACTAACGCAAACGAAACTCATTGTAAGTGGAGCTCTAAAGCTGAGCACACCCTCCCAGCCTCCAACGTGCGCGGCGGCTAGCCCAGCGGATTACTTATATGGCACAATAGAAGCAGCTTTTATTGTGGACCCAGATTAACGAATTAATGAGTCTTAATTCAGCTACGTTCACCGGGAAAACTCAACTGAGCGTAGCTTTTGAGTGCTTAAACATTGACATTAATGTACCTACATTTGCTTAATGTATTAACCGATCGATGTTTCCACCACATACAATCACAAAATATAGTTAATGTTTTGTGGTAGAAACTCAACTTTATTTTTAGTAAAGTCGAGATGGATGACGATCGCGGGCTGTTTGGCTTTGTTAAAAAAATAAAGTTGGGAAAATGGTTTATTTTCGTCCATTAAAATGACGAGCGGTTTGCTGCAATCGATGGTAATTTGTTTGAAAGCAATCAAGCTCCAATAGTTGAAATGGATCGTTTAGAATAAATTGGACGATAAAAATGAGCTAATATCAAAAGTGGCAATTACGCATGAATATAACAATGGAAATGTTTTGAAAGATGAATATCTCTACATTACATTACAAATTCGCTCCCCGTGGGGAGCCGGGTTAGAACCCCCATGGGGTGCCGGGTTCGAATTGCACCTCCCCATATCATCCCGTGGGTGTCGTAAGAGGCGACTAAGGGAAAAATACTGGAAGGTGGGCAGCAGCGCCTTCTAAAGAACTGCCATCTTACACTGCGATCCCCAAGCCGCCTGCCAAGCGTAGGGGTTATGGCAAATACCCCCTTAATAGGGGAGGCTGTGTTCAGCAGTGGACGATCCGACTGATACAGTACAGTACAGTACATTACAAATTGCCTCATCGGGTGCTAGGACTAAAGCTACCAGAAGGCAGGCAACAGGGCCTTCTGAAGACCTGCCGTCATGTACTGCGATCCCCAAGCCGCCTGCCAAGCGTGGGGAAAATGGCAAACTCACATTTAATTGGGGAGGCAGTACTGTATATTGCTTAAAGTTCAAACATTGAAAACATTGCCGCAGTGCTGTACCCAACTATCCCACGCCATAAAAGATGTGATTGGAATAAGTAGTATTAAAAAAATATATAAGTACCTACTTTACGATGCTTGTAGTCAACTAACTAAAAAGATATAACATTGACTTTAGAATTTATCTGACGAGCTCTCAAAAACGCAGTAAAAAAGCTGAGAGGTTTTTCAAATTGAAAATACAAATTGTTAAATTTAAATAGATTGTAGTAAAGTGATAATGAAATGTACCGTTTATTTGACAGTGATAAGGCTAAACGACTGAACTTATCTCTAGGTAATAATAATAAAAAGGTTATTGTTCGTCCACAGACATATAAAGGCCAAGCAGGGAATCTAATGGCACATTAAAGATATGGTCATTTTCGTCGTTTAATGACACTCTGAGGTTTTACGGTTAATATAGCGCCATCTTTGTAGTGGAAATTTTTGGCAGAACATAACGGGTGTTTATTTTTCACCTGCTGCGGAAATGGGATGGAAATGCGAGGGACACATTTTTTACATTAGACTTACTTACCAGTATGCAGAGTAGCGCCTTTGTGTCGTTTGTCTTTTACGGCGATTTAGAGAGAGGAAAAATGTCTACGCCATATTGTGGCCACATTACATGAAATGTTGCATTCACAATACTTCTAAAATTATTTTATTATTTTGAACGAGTTATTATAACAATTGAGTTGATGAATACTTACATAAAGTAACAATCCATCAGGCATGCGCATTACAAAAGAGGTTTATAACGCCTTAAGAGTACAATATAACAATGCCTTACGAATAATATTAAAACTACCGAAGTTTTGCAGTGCCTCTAATATGTTCGCGAATAGACATCTTCCCGGCTTCGCGGCACTGATGCGTCAGAGAGCGGCCAATACACGCGAAAGATTCTTCCGGACTGATAATTCCATACTCACAACGCTCCTGACTACAGGAGGGCCGATTTTAAAGCGATGGATTGAACTTCACCAATAATTATAATTAGTAGTTTAAAAATATATTAATTTTAAATTTCTTGGTATTAGTAAGTTTAACTTTTACTTATTGTATATGGAAGCAATTCTGGATTAAATGAGTATTATTATTATTATTATTATTATCATAATAACACCTATAATTTTGGTGCAATTTCCAATAAAGTGGCTATTACGAAATGTCTATGCCGTAAGAAGGTATATCATATAACAGAATGCTTCGTCCATACTAGTGTTCATTGTAAAACAAACCAAAAAGTAAGAGTGGGTTGCCACCTATGTGGCAGACTTAAAAGTGGATTATTGGGAATTACCCCTCTTTTTAGTTCCGTACATATTATGACAAAGGAACCTGCATTTAATATATTATATTGTTCTTGTTGCGAACTGATTGCGAACCTGGATTCGAACGCACCCGGCTGCCATCTTGAGTTGTCAAATTTGTCTTAAATTGTTAGTGTGAATGAGTTGGCACATGATTTCATAAAAATATCTTTGCCACTTAAAATTAATTACGGTTTTGAATGTTTGTTAAAGTTATTTTGTTTTGTGTTGTTAAGAAGTGAGTGACCGTTTTACTTGACGAATTGACGCGTGATCTAACTCCTTCCCCATTCCGCGACTTGACTGAATGTTTACTACACGACTTTAGCCCTTAACCTTCCTTGTGCCTCGGATCCCGAAGAACGCATCACCGGGAACAAATTGTAAGTGCATCAAGTAATAAGTTTTTAGGTTAGTTCATAAGTTTAATTTAGCTCCGCGAAATGCGGACACGTTACATCCGATTACGAACCTGCTCTCTTGTAGATGAGACTTTTTCTTCCACTGCACCTTTAGAATTCCAGCAAGAGTCAGGCCTGGACGGTAACAGTTCCTTTTGGATACAACATACAAGCTTATACTCTAAGATGCTTTTCGTTAGTTTGTTGCTTACATACGGTTAATAGTATAAAAAAATACTTATCTATATGCCAGTTTCCATTCCTATATTGCCACCCATGTGCCAACGGGCACAGTTCCACATTCATATATGACACAATAAGATAAATAAAAATATATGAGACCCACCATACACAGCACAGCAGAGTGGAAGCAATAGGGTGCCTGTCTGACGCCACGCTTCCTTCGAGAATGCTTCATGGTACATACGCTACGTTTCGGCTAATCAGGGAGATGATAACGAGCGCTGCTGGTGTTCCTAATGTGCTTCTACATGTCACTTACGTATATCCGCTTTTAAGCGATTAAATTGGCAAAATCTGCATGGTGCGAGGGCATTTTTCGAATGCCCACCTGGGTAGCTCCTCAAGTAGAAAATCTGTCGTCAAGCACCTAACAGTGGGTTCCGGCAGCAGTCCTTGAAAACAAGTAAAATTACAGGCACATGAGACTCAATAACTATATTGTCTCTGTGTGACGGGCGCAGTGCAGTTCGTCTCTTGACGAAATGCATCTGTTATAGGTAGAGGTTACCGCTTAACATCATGTGGGCCTCGAGCTTGTTCCGTCACAATCACATAAAACAAAATCATAACGCTGGCGTTATAAGTATTATATGAGAATTACGGTGTTACGTCATCGAAAACAAGTTGAAAGCTAATTGCAAAACTAGTCTTGTTTGTAGTTTAGTTTCTTTTGAATATAGAATATAGACTTCTAGGTTAGCCTGAACAACATCTTCGACCACATCATCACTTACCATCAGGTGAGATAATGGTCAAAGGCTAACCTATCATGTATAAAAAATAAAAAAATAATTGATTATAAATGTTGCTCGGTGAGGGAACGATCGTTTTATAATAACGAAAAGAAAGTTCAAAACTCATCATGACAGTGCCGCTACGACATGATCATAACTTGCAATTCAAGTTAGGTCGTGTGTAAACCTCATTTCATACCGAAGTGGCAGAGGCGGAATTTTGCTTTCATATTTTCGTCTCTGTCTCTATCACTATAATGTTTATCTACACCCATGCTATAAATCCTCTATAAAAGTTTCTGAAATAGCTAGCTTATTGTCAACATTGAAACATCCTGTGTAATATTATCCATAATATCATCCAAACGATAATGTTGTACTAAATTTCAAAACGCGAATCCTTTTTCAAAAAAAGGAACATTATCAGGCACGCGCTTTTCACAAGCACAGCGTAGTGTTTAAAAAAACTGTTATTCGAATTCACGTCGTATCCCGCCATTTTTGTTCGATATAAGTATCCTACGAATAAATTCATATTTATTCGTATTAAGTATCGCAAGAATGTATTAGTTTGTTGTTTTGTATCTGCTACAGCGATGTTAGCTCTTTGATTTTCTGACAGATGGCGTTTGTAGTACAATAGCATTCTATCCAATGAATGCAAAATTGTTAATGTTAATTCTTTAAT
Source organism: Plagodis pulveraria (assembly GCA_963890685.1). Taxonomy (NCBI): domain Eukaryota; kingdom Metazoa; phylum Arthropoda; class Insecta; order Lepidoptera; family Geometridae; genus Plagodis; species Plagodis pulveraria. Next base: position 15,060,334 of record OY982957.1, read on the forward strand.
GGTTATAAAATTATATTTTTTTATCAAATAACCCATCTGAATCTATATTACTATGTTAAAGCACAAATGAGACGAATTTACTAAGCATTCCATGGATTCACCGTGCGGGTGCCGGGTCCATAGCGTTGCAGAGGAAGAGGCTCCAGTCAAGGTGCCTGGGACTTGCAACCCAGTGAGTAAGGTTAACAAGCCAAGGTCTTTTAGTAGGTTGTATAGGGATTTTGCTGGTATACCCATTGCTCCAACTTTTACAGCATATAAATTAACCACATAACCGTTTTTGATTATTTCATTTGTTAGGTCATAATATTTGTTAGTTTTTAGTGTGTGGTCTTTAGGTATGTTTGTTTCCCACGGCACAGTAAGTTCTATAAGTACTATGCGTTTTAGATTCTTTGAGTAAAGAAATATATCTGGTCTGGATGACGAAACACCAACATCCTCAGGGATTTTGTAATGATTGCATACGTGTCCATCAAAAGAGTCCAATCGGGAGCTGCCCCCAAGATGGAGTAAGGCTTGGATTTAGATTTTGTAGATGACCCTTCTTTTACAAAAGCAACGTGTCGTTTGTTCGAGGTCAAACCTTTTTTTGCTCTAGCTACCGAGAGACTCGCGGCGATAGTTTTTCAGTAAAAGGAGCTACACAAGGTACATGTTGTGGGATAGTGATAGGTGTATTATTACCTATACATAGTTTGTTTGTAATAAATATCCAGAAATTAAACCTTCCATGAATTCACAAAGAGTTCTTACAACATACCTAACATACCATAGGGTGGTGTCTGTACACCACCCTATGGTATCAGAACTTTTTATAGAGGATTCATATAGTCGTGTAGATAAAGTCTTGTATGCAACTTTACATAGTTAGGTATTAAAACATTGATGTGATACTATTGTCACACTCAGTTTCACCTCGTGTGATAAACTGACATCCGTGTTTTAATACCCCTTATTTATTATACAACAGTTGCATAAATAACTATAATGTTTCGTCAGCGTGACCAGATAATATTTATATACTCAAAAAATCTAAAACGCACAGTACTTACAGAACTTACTGTGCCGTGGGAAACAAACATACCTAAAGACCACACAATAAAAACAAACAAATATTATGACTTAACAAATGAATTAACCAAAAACGGTTATATATTTATATGTTATACAATTCGGAGCAGCATATAAAGGGGTTTCCTTAGTTTACCTCTACCAGCGAAATCCCTTTATAACCTAATATAAGTTTGGCCTGTCAAGTACAACCGTACCTTCGTTCCTAGAACATGTATCCAAGACGCCATTAGTTGAATCTTACCAAATTTGGTTGAGCAGGGGAGGAGGCTCGAGCTGTGGGTTGATTTTGATGATTATTTTTTCATTTGAAAGCTGATGCTTGTCATGATTTCATCAAAATCGCTCAAACCGTTTTTGAGTACACTCCAATAACTGAAAAGTATTGTCCTATCTTGATGATATAGTCATTGACAGTGAATGACAATCGATCCCATAAGTAACAAGGCTCACTGAAAAGGGTGATCATTTTTTTTTTCCAAGGAATGGAACGGACTTCAACACTCATTTGTGTCAAATAACTTGTCGAAATCGGTACCATGCGCACAATATTGTGATATTAGTTCTTTTGAACATCATGATACCGATTTCAACAAGTTATTTCACACATTTGAGTGTTGAAGTCAATTCCATTATTGGTAATTTTTTTTGTGTATAACTGCTTGATTAATTAGGCGATAAAAATCCGTAGTACAGGTGCTTTAAATTTATTTTGGGACTTAACGATAACGAATTTTGGCATCAACTTTCGCTAAAATGTGACCATGATGTATCCTTAAAAATCTGCGTTTAAAAAATAAGTGCCGCTTGTAACCATTGGCTACCCGCGACTTTAACGATGTCGTCAGTCCACCTAGTGGGGGACCTACCAATTCTACGTCTTGCGGTGTAGTGCGGTAACCTAAGGCTGGGGGCCGAGTTATTATTGTGCTTGTCATTTTTGGGGGGGTTTTTGCCATAATCCCCACACTTGGCAGGCGTCTTGGGGATCGCAGTAATAAGATAACAGTTACTCAGAAGGCGCTGCTGCCCACCTTCTGGTATTTTTCTCTTAGCCGCCTTTTACGACACCCACGGGAAGAAATGGGGGGTGACATTCTAGCCCGGCACCCCATGGGCATTATTTTTCGTTACAAGCTTCTAATTGAGCAATCACTCCCTTAATTAACAAGATTTAAAGCCCTAACTGGAATTGTAAGTGATGTGCTGTATTAGAGTGGTGCTGTTATGATGAGTGATTACCAGTACAGATCAGTAGATCTATTAGAAGAGCATGTCCCGGGCCAAGGCTCGGATCAACCGTGGGTTCGAATGCTACAGTATGTTCAAATAACTTCTTTAGTTACCGTATTTTGTATAATGAAATAACTGAGGCTGTTACAGAACATTCGGATTCACAAAATACGTTTTGGCAACACATTCCTTCAAAAAGTTTTTTCTCGACTGTTTTATTAATTTATGGTAACATAACAATCTGAAATGCAGGTGTATTAATATTGTTTTTTAAATCGACGGTAGTGAATATTCCCGTCTAGCTTTCGCTAAAATGTGATAAATTACATCTCAACAAACCTTTAACAAATCCATATAAGTAAAAAGTATTATTTCCTCTAATTTTCGCTCATTTCTGACAAACTAAAGGTCGTACCCGCCACATGTAGCGCGCATTGAAATTGAACTTTATTTAATGGATAATTTGTTTTATTTTCCGTTAAAAGCTCCTATTGATCTGAATTGCTTCTTTAATATACAAGATTTAACTTAAATGACCTAACTTGAATTTTAAGTGATGTACTGCGTCGGAGCGGTGATGTTATGATGAGGGATTACCTTATAATACCAATTAAAATGAATAATCAGTTCAGCACTTTAATAGCTCATTTAGAAGAGCATGTCCCAGGCCAAGGCTTCACTGGTACTTTGTATAATGAGATTAAATATAAACTTGCCTACCTAAGATCTATATACCCTACCAACTTCTATCCTCCATAGACAGCAATACATAACCACTTACCATTTTCATGTTCATAGTCTTTCTCTGCTCCAGGGAATTGAATGAAGAGCAAAACTTTAGGATAAAAGCTTGTGTTGTTCTTATAACCTTTTAAAACTTGGTGTCACTGGAGACCCGTGATTTATACATACATCTATTTAGGTGAGTTTGGCTTTTCTTTTGGGGTTAATATTTTTGTGTTATTGGTATACAAATCTTCTGACACTGCTTGAAGTAACCAAATCGCCTCGAGTGCGATGTCGATCTTCCTTCAGATACTCATTAGTAAATCGGTATACAAATACTAATCGAGTTAATCCAGGCCTTATATAAAAGTGTGTGTGTGTGTGTGTGATTTGTGACCCCAATGTCCTGATACTCAGTTATTATATGATCGAAGGTGGTCATTCTGCCTAACCTAAATATTAACAACTCTCAAAAATATAGCAGTTTTTTTGGATTTTTGTGATATATACATAGATTTTTAAGTTTTCTGTATATAAAATTAAACAAACCTGGCTTCGATCACTGAATAGAACTTTTGGGAGTGATAATACCAAATTTACGAAGTAATTATCCGCCCAGGTAGCTAGCTATAATTAACAATATACTGAATTTCATCACAACCAGTTCAGCATATAGTGGCCATAGATACATGCACAGACACATTGTTATATTTATATTATTATAGTCGGTAGGTATGCAATAGGTATTGTGTATCAATAAAACAGATTCATAAAGAGAATTTGTGATCTATTAACTAGACAGGTTCCATTATTAACATTAATCACGTACAAAAAATAAAGGGGTGTAAATATATCTCTGAAAATGTAACAAGGTAACATAAGGTAATGTTCGAACTAGGCGAGGATTCAGTCGGAGGGTAAAGGGGCACTACGGGGCGGGGACGCGGCGGCGTCGCGCGCGGCGGCCGCACAGCAGCCGCTGGAACGCGTGTCGGAACTCGGGACTGAACACCGTGTAGATTATGGGGTTCAGCGTTGAGTTGAAGTAGCCCAGCCACATCGACAGCGACATCAGCACCGGGCTCACCTCGCAGTCGCAAGTCGGAACCAAGATTGCTAGCACGAAGAACGGAAGCCAACACGCTACGAACGCGCCGGTTATTATTGCCAATGTTTTCGCCGCTTTTCTCTCTCGCTTTGAGTCCGCCGCCTCTTTCGGCTTTCTACGCACCAACGTCGGGTAGTAAGCGGCGGCGACAGCACCGTACCCGGTGGTTGGGGGGTCAGCCTCTAGACCGTTAGCACACGACTGCTTCTCAGGGCTCGTGTTGTTCGACGAAACGTTCGTGAACCCCGTCGTGGTCGTCTCTGAGATTGTGGGTAACGGGCGGCCGATAACGGCAACGACGGCGGCTGCGATGCCCCCACTGCCACCGGCCGCCACGAGGGCCCCACCCGCCGGCACTGGCGGGGGCCCTCCTCGAGCAGTCGCACCTCTTCGCCGACGTATTCTTTTCCTAGCAGTCTGGTATATACGCCAGTATAGAATTAATATTATGAGAACTGGCACGAAAAACGACGATGCAGTCGCAAATATTTGGTAACCAATGTCTTGGCTCACTACACAGCGCAAGTCTTCGGAGACTCGGCGGTTCCAGTCAGGGTCCTTCCACCCTAACTGAGGAGCTATACATACACCAATGCTTACTGTCCATACACACACTATCATTTGCAGCGATCTCCGCGGCGTGCGCGAGTGGATGTAGTCAATATTGGTCACAGCCCGGTACCTTTGAACAAAATTGTATAGTTTTAGAATGCCGACAAGATCAGTTACAACTTAGTATATTTTGTATGAATGTTAATATACCTATCAAAAGCGATAGCGACGAGGTGCAGTATAGAAGCAGTGCAGCACAGCACGTCCCCCAAAGTCCACATATCACAGAGCCGCGGGCCCAGAGTCCAGCGCTGAGCAATTTCATACACGGCTCCGAGAGGCATTACCAGGCAGGCCACCAGTAGGTCCGCCACCGCAAGTGACAGGATCAAGTGATTAGCGGCGCTGCGTAGGTGCCTTTCTAAAAGTATTGCGGCTATTACGAACACGTTACCTGGAACAAACATCTTAAGTTAGCCAAGCTTTTTTCGTGGAGCATATACAAATTATATACTGTCCGGTACATTGAAAGAGAAGTTAGTCGGTATGCAGGTAATACCCGTGTAGCAAACCTATTTTGAAGTATTTATGTACTGTGCTGTAAAACATTGATGCAATTCATTCGGAGCGTCAATACAACTGTTACGAATAGCGAAAAACTCAATTATGTTCCGGCGGTCGAGACCCTGGGGCGTGGGCTCGTCGGTGAGCGCATCACTTGTTTAGTCTAGAAAATGTTAATTGAAAAATTCCCGCCTGACGTGGTCATTAAGAATGTCTGATGTAGGCAATATTGGATCATTATTTTGATCGATGTTAGCCGGAACGAGTTTATCAATAAAACAGTTCAAGAAAATGTGAAGATATTGCTGGTGAAATCCGAAATACTTACGTTTGTTCGAAGTGAACGTTGGCTGGAATAAAATACGAATCAAAAGTTCGGTGTGATATGTTGTTTTGAAGGTAATTATGCCCATTATTATGTAGGGGTTGTTAGTAACGAAATTTAATGTATACTTGAAAATTAACTTACTGAGGTTGTGCTGAAAATGTGATTATATAAAGTTTTACATACAAATACAGTATATATACATTTTATATAAAAGTGTATACATAAGTACACATAACAGGTGTTAGGAAATTGTATGCACCTAATATATTAGATTTCGTGACGCCTGGTCTCCAAATACAGTGACTGGTTGTGAGCAAATGTTGTATGTACCTACCGATGTCTTAATCAAAAAGTAAGACTTCTTGTACGAATTGAAATAATAAAAAAATTAAGTTTCAACTATTAGTATTATTCCTAACAGTATTCGAAATGCAGTTAATATATAACGTAAATATTAACGTTATAACGTTGAATTGCGTTTAATTATGGGAACGACACTTCTTGGTATTTCTGTTAAACAATTGAAACGTCACAAAGTTTCACATTACAAATACGAAGAAACGTTAATATTTTAGTAACCGTCCGAATTGGATCGGTTTTGTTTCGTAATATCTAATTATTTTCGTTAAGAAAAGTTCCGAAGAACCGAGAAAATGGTCCGTTATAAAAAAAATTACAAAACTGAATAAATACAAGTATATTAAGAAAGTTGTTATTAGGGTAACTAAGATTCAACAGAATAAGCAGGTTTACATCCCTTTTTAGCTATAGGGTTTCATATTATGATATATATGATATGAATAATGACATTAAAGATAAAGTATATTACGCCATAGAATAAGTACGAGAATATGAATGACATTATGGTTATTGCATTCGACGCTGTAATATATCACTCGTCACACTTCACCAGCAAGTCTGCGCAACCAGATATCCAACTGACGTATAATATAACTATAAACCAATTTTATTATAATATGTGTAGTTGTTAGGCATATAGTGTGTACTAACCTACAACAGTAGCTAGAATAAGAAGGCCAAGGAAGATGGCCTTGCCAACGGCGCGGACGAGGGCGGCAGGTGAGTCAAAAGGCGCAGTGTTCTCCCACCAGGTGGCGTTAGGCACCACGGTCGTGTTCCACAGCCCTTGTTCCCACTCGGTGGCGTTCTGCAGCTCCCACGAGAGGTTCTGCAGCGGCAGGCGCAGGTAAAGCGCCTCCCAATCCACTGGCTCATCGTCGTCCGCGCCCCCCATCCCCTCTCACCGGGACGTTACGGCACTTACTGTAAAAACATATGTATTTGTAAAATTTATGATTTCGTATGAGGATAAGCGAAATAACTTACTGCGGGTGTCACGATCGTCTATTGTTTTTTTTTTATTGCCAATAGGTAAGCCTTTGATGACAGTCTCACGTGATTACTCACTTCAGCTATGACGCAGTCGATAGTGGTAAGCGGGCTTCACCTACTGTGAGAACTGGCAGGGATCGCTGCAAACAGTTACGAGGTTGGCGACAATTTTTCTTCTTGAGGGTAACAGCATCCCAGAAAGACTTTTGCAAAATACTCTACAATCATGCAATAACGCCTGCTGTGTTAAGATAACAACCGGAACCGTCAAAGTAATGACCACAGCGCACACTGCTGAACCAAGTTGATCTTTTAAGAACGACCAAGCAAGTTCAATCAAATAGGTACTTCAGTTACAATATGGAAGCCTTCATAAGGATTTTGAGTGTAAGTCAATAACCGCGTTTTGTCTCAGTGAGTTGTGATGTGGACCTTGGTTTTTACGTTATTGTGACGGAACAAGCTCGAGGCCTAACTGATGTTAAGCGGACTAATCTCTGCCTATAACAGATGTATATCATCACAAGTCATGAATTGCACTGCGCCCGACACTTTGAGACATTTTTAAGTCTCATGTGCCTGTAATTTCATTGGCTCTCAATGACTGCTGCCAGAACACACCGTTAGGAGCTTGACGACAGTTTTTCTACTAGAGAGTGTAGCTAGCCAGGCGCGCAATTGCAAAATGCCCTTCCACCATGCGGTGAATGTATTTCAATCATAAAATTTAACGCAACGTGATTGAGTGTTTTTTATAGCTGATAAGCTAGCCCTTGACTACTAGATCACCTAATGATAAGTGATGATGTGGTCGAAGATGTTGTACAGGCTACCTAGAATTACTGGCTCTCAAGGACGGCTGGCGGAACACACCGTTTCGTGCTTGGTGACAGATCTTCTACTTGAAGGCGGTAGCTACCCGGCGGAAATTCTTAAAAAGCTCTACCACCGACTACAACGAATGCCATTCTAAGACAACAACTGGGACCGACGACTGAACGTGCCCTTCCAATCACGAAAACCGTGGCGGACGTTGCTTAACTTAGTAGATCTGTTAAGAACGATTAAGTTAGCAACGCTACGAGTGCTTAGAAAATGTGTATTGGGTATATAAGTCTTTGTGCATGTTATTCCATACACTTATTAATCTTTTAATATAGTTAGGTTTGCAATAACGCCTGCTATGCGGATTACATTAGAGCCGGAGTATGCTCTAACCAATTGATGTCATGTTAGCTCAATTGGTTAGAGCATACTCCGGCTCAAAGAGTGGATGGACGCGGGTTTGAATCCCGCACATGACTTAAATTTTTCCTATCGTATATTTGTACTTATTAATCTTGCCGTTCTTACCATGATAGTTCAGTTAAAAGGAGGTAGAAAAACTAACTGATATTATATTTTTCTTTAAGGTAAAATGTTTCTAAGATAATAAGATATTTTATTAAATTCATAAGGAAGTTCTTTAAATCCCTCGCCTCCGGCGAAGGTATTCTTGACAAGAGCGCTCCGCTGTGTCTTGCTAAATCCCAACTTAGTGTGCTTTCTAGCATTCCTAAATTTCAGTTATCTGTTCAGTTAGTGCTGTCATTAAAATCATTCGAAATAGTTTGTAGCAGTAAAAGTATTATATGTTAATGATTATATTATGTAAGTCAAGTTAAATCTAAAACATGGATCAAGAAAATTTTCTCGATATAATAATATTGCGAAGTTGACACTAAGTTACGCTTGTAACAAAAATAACGTAATTATGTATGTATGTAACAATAAATAAATAAAACCTTATTAAGAGAGGCAAGTGTAGTCAGAGTTTTTCAAAGTCAGAGTTGTTAGCTCTTTCACTCCTACGCAGTCCTATAGAGATGGAATTTCAGCATATCTTAGTATCTTAAGACTATGTGAATTTAACCTTCGACCATGGTATATTATAAATACCCGTGGCACACTTAGGCACCTGTCTCTGCAACTGCAACCATTCAATGGAAGAGCACTGTGATCTTCTATTAAGATTTCACTGTTTGACTGCAAAAATCCCGTAGCACAAATACATTATTGTCCTACTAATAAAACTATGAACCTTCTTAACCATAATAACTATTCGGTTTAAATATCATTATTTTATACAAATGTATATTTTCCCCTTCCAGATTACACAGGGCAGCCTAAAAAATCCAGCTTCAGGTCCTAGGAGCGGATGCACGGTACCCTCAACTGGTACCCTCCTGTAATAATATTTCTTGAAACTATGGTGTGGTACCATTGCATCTTTCCGGGTAACAGTAGTGGCTTGGTATGCTCGAACGTATGTAACAATCTAATATTTTATCCGACTACTCTCCATGCAAGCGAAGCCGCGGGTAACAGCTATAATCTATCTATATATTATTGTTATTGTTATTATATAAATAAAAGTAAGTAACTTTTTCACTGAATAAACACAAAATGTCGAAATGACTTACTTGACTTATGAAACTGGCATTTGGCATGAAATGAAAACTACGTTACACTAAGAGCGGGTTTTATGAAAAGGCAGGATTAAGGGAGTTTATTTGGGGACGAACGTTTGTTGTTATATAAATATTATATATGTAGGACCGTAAGCACAATACAAAAGCGTAACAATACTATGATATACCAAAGTAGTGTATTTCTAGCCTGTGGTCGCTACAAGTCTGTAGTCATTTGAGATATTGTGACTGACTTCGACGCTTATATCACAAGACACTTCAGCTGACCCGATAGTCTTGTACTAGCCGCCGAAGAGAAAACACCTAACTAAGGAGTGAAACTAGTGATAGTTAGCATTGATAGTTATGACAGTGTACATCAGTGATGGAAAATGACAGCAATTCATGGAAGACTATACTTTGAGGACGGCATACATGATACCTTAAGGCAAACACACCATAGTAATGCTGAGTTATGAACAGAGTGAAATTGTAAAGAGAGTGTTCTGCAAGGCGAGGATCGGATTGGCTATAGGGGGTGGACAGAGGCTATTTTGGAGGTCACCCTCCATAATCTATTGATTAGTAATGAACCAAGAATGTTTGAGTGATTTGTGTCTTCTCATTTGCACGATACCTACACGTACGCCCACGTTAAGAAAGCTCTGCCATTAAACCTGATATCCGACATATTATATTAATTATTTATATATGTATAAAAAATATTTTGTAAAAAGGTGTATTAGAAGGAATAAATGTAGGGAAATAATCTCGAGAACTACTTGACCTTTAAAGCTGAAATTTGGCATGTATATATAAGAAGTAGACGTCAACTCTCAGCGGGTTTTATGAAAGGGCAGGATTAAGCGAATCAAAGTGGGTCTCAAAGGAGTGTCAAAGGAGGCTGTCATATTGGAAAGATTTGAAATATTGTATGAAAATCCTATGTTTTTGAAGTTGGAAACATAAGATAAGTCGTGACACAAAATAAAAAAATACTGTCTTAAGATTTTTAGGATTAAAATGAATTAATTGACACTGTGTACTAAGAGACACAAATAGGGTAAACATTTTAGAATAAAAACATAAGTTTATTTAAAATTTGAGCCTAAACATAGAATGCCGAGTACCTAATGGTGGGAATACGGTTGATGATATCTAGGTAATTAGCATTAAAGTAAAGGGTGTGGTTATGATAATTATTACTTAAAGTCAAAGTCGAAGGTCGAGGCAGATGTAGATATCAATTATTGTTATAATTTCCACATCACTGCCAGTGTGGTACTGCAGTTGACCAACTCGGTCACCATGGCCTTTCCTGCTCTCGAAGTGCTGGTCGAATTTCCCGCCACGCCAGCCTTAACGATATCATTCGCCGGGCTTTTACCAGCGCCAATGTTCCAGCTGTTCTCGAATCGAACGGTCTGATGCGTGACGATGGTAAAAGACCTGACGGCATGACTCCGGTTCCATGGAAGTTAGGACGGCCCTTAGTGTGGGACGCTACATGCGTAGACACTTTAGCGCCGTCACATCTTTCTGAAACCAACGTGAAGGCTGGCGCTGCGGCTACTTCGGCGGAGCAACTCAAGCGGCGCAAATATGCTAACCTCGGTATGGGTTACATATTTGAGCCGTTTGGTGTAGAGACGTTGGGTCCGTGGGGACCGGGAGCTCATCGTATTTTCCAAAATCTATCAGAGCGCTTGGTCGATGCGACGCGTGATCAAAATGCTGGCACCTATTTGGCTCAAAGAATAAGCATTGCAATTCAACGGGGCAATGCTGCCAGCATGCTGGGCACGCTGCCAACTGATAGTGGGCTAGAGCATTTGGACTCCCTATGAGTCCAAATGCTTTTATTGTAGTTTTGTATATAGTTTGTAGTATATAGTATATAGCAATAGCTGTAGTGTTGTATATAGTTTGTAGTATTAGGTTAAAAAAATATTGTCAATGTTAAAGTAATGTAAGTAGAAATAGTAATATAAATTTATTTTAATTGTGGAAGATTGAGAATGTTCATCAAATATAAAGTAAAATTAACAAAAGACCGAACTCACAGGCCATAGCTAGTATTTTATAATAACGATTAAGGTAACCGATTAAAACAAAAAAGTGCATAGTCTGACAGCGAATAATACTAATAAAAATAATAATAATAAACTAAAAGTGAAAAAAATATTATAAAAGTGTACATGGGTTCATTCTTAAAAACTAGGTAGTAAATTTGTTTTTTTTTTGTGCAACAATATGTGCTGTTGAACTAGGTACATCACTCGTGTTTCAGCATACAGCGCTCTTCCCTGTATTTTGGACTTATACTAGCAGGTCTGCTAATAAATATTATGCATACTCACCTAACCTATCAAAACAGCAGCGCGTGAAAATGTATTTCAACGGAACTTATAATCTATATGTTACAGTAGAGATTACGCAAACAGGCAAACAACACTCGAGTGTGTCTAAATTTAACCTCTAAAAGCTTATTCATATAAAACTTAACGCAGACTGATAAATGTCGCTATTCATACAAAGGTACGTATTGGTTCATTTTCCAATACGCTACCGCTGTAAGAATTAAAGTGCGAAAGCAAGCTGACCTTTTCTATTCTGGTACTCCTGCACGTTTTAAACTAGTTATTCTTAACTCTTATTTAGTCCCCATGCAAACCACGTTATTCGTCTTGTAAACGGTGTCCCGAAGAGAACATAGTTTACGTTTAGGTGCCGTATAGTGGATGGTCGCGAGTTCTAATCCCGCGCATGACTTTTATTTTTCCTCTCGTATATTTGTAATTTTGTAACATAGTTTACGTTTTTATTTATAACTGATAGACTAGCCTTTGACTTCACCTGATGGTAAGTGATGACGTAGTCGAAGATGTTGTTCAGGCTAACCTGAATTACTGGCTCTCAAGGAGAGCTGCCGGACCTAAAGGTGTATACCGTTAGGTGGTTGGCGGCAGATATTTTATTTGAGGGTGGTAGCTAGTCAAGCGGGCATTCGCATACGCCATACCACAGCGTATGTGTATATTTAATGTTACTTAACCTATACTTACCTCTAATTTCATTAAGAGTACTGTTTATTGTGTATTTCAGCAGTAAAGTACTCACAGTTTGTGGTGTACTTTCGGAAAAAAATACTGGCAGCTCGGTCCACCATCGTTAGCTTTATTTATCGCACGCGTTCCAATCTGTAAACAAAGAGAATTTGTTATTGAACCAAACGCGAAAACAAAAAAGCAGTTCTTATACGTATATGGATTCTATATATGACGCTGAAATATTGTACCGCCAAGCGCCATAAAATTAACGTTATTGTATCTATCATCTTGGGTAATATTATATCTAAGTATTTTCGCAATCTCAGTATATTTATATGCATACCACCCAAAACACTTTCTGTTAATTATTTATTGGATAAAAATAAATGTCTATAGTTTCAATGAAATACCGATCTTTATGACTAATTAAACGGACTTATGTTTAAACATTGACTTAAACTTATTTTCAAACTTACTTAGTTTGAAAATAAGTGCGTTTCGTTTATAACTGTAAACTATGAGTAATGCTAAGTTTATTGTGCTGTATCAGCCGGATTGTCCACTGCTCAACACAGCCGCCCTTCTTCCCCCATTATTGGGGGGTTAGCCATAATCCCCACACTTGGCAGGCGTTTTGGGGAGTGTGAGATATCAGTTCCTCAGAAAGTGCTGCTACCCACCTTCTGGTGTATTAACCTTAGTCGCCTCTTACAACATCCACGGGTAGAGATGGTGGGGGTGACATTCTAGATCGGCACCCTACGCGCAAGTTTATTGTAACGTTTTAAAAATATTGGTGTATTATTTATAACACAATAATAATTTCACAGTTCGCTATACAACGCTCAACTGAAAGATTCTACACTATCTATATGTACATTACATACGTATGCGTTCTTTGATTAATAGAACGGCGGCGCCTTCAACCAAGGGTACCCTACGTATTTTGCAAGGCTCCCGTTTTGCTGGTTATTTATAATGAAACCAAGTGACGTGAAAGACACAAAAGACGCGACAAAACAGGCAAGGCACAATTTTCCGTTGCAAGAGCATGCCAAGTTTGGCAAAATGTTCATTCGATTCGTTGTGTGACTACACTTTTTTCCACTTCCCTTTACACGTTTTCGTACTCTCCCAGACAATAAAATTTATATAATACTTTTAGACAGAAAGTTTCATGTCAATACTTTTTGGGTGGAGTACGCTGACACAATTTATAGCATTCACAATGCCATAAGAAGTCTACTATTGAGTCGTTGTACAATCTACATGTACAAAGTTACTTTATGTAATCTTCTATTGGTTTTAGGTTGAAATGCAGCTGTACCGGTCAATTCAGAAAATATTATTTGTCAAGTTTGTTACTAAACTATTCTTTCTGATCATTATATTCTAGACAGTAAAAAAAATATCGATCACAATATCTTGAAAAACCATTGAACACAGAACATGATTGTCTTCCTAGTAAAGATTTCAATATAAATTGTAACTGATTACATCTCTCACAGATATTTTTTTATTTTATTTTAAATGTATAGTGGGAATTTTATTAATAATATAGATGCAAATATACAAGGTTACCTCTAATTAACTGGTAATATGTGACAGGAGAGATAGGTATTGATAACATACACCAAAACATTATTATAAAGTCAGGACAATTTTGATGTTATTTTTGGTTGGACATGTGTAATGAGCGATGCACAATACGGTACAGTGTTAAGAATCACTTCAAAAACAATTGGCAAGTACACCAGTGTTATAAAAGATATAGCCCAATCTTTGTATTGGCGTTCGTCGCTCGCTTTTCTCTACTGTAACCCAACCAGTTCAAGGACCATATCAGACAGCGTGGTGCATGGTTCCGCGCGGGTGCCAGCGCGTTTATAAAGCATCTGAAGCTTATAGAACTTTTTTGTTATAGCCGAAAGGCTAGCTTTTGACCATTATCTCACCTGATGGTAAGTGATGATGTGATCGAAGATGTTGTTCAAGCTAACCTAGAATTCATGGCTCTCAAAGATAGCTGCCGGAACACAGTGTTAGGTGCTTGGTGACAGATTTTCTACTTGAGGGTGGTAGCTAGCCTGGCGGGAATTCGCAAAATGCCCTACCACCATGCCGATGATATTACCTATTCTTTGTAATTGAAAAAATCTCCGAAGAGTATTGAGTTTCATACATTTTCTCATTGCAATCTTAAAAGATAAATATAATATGTTTTTTAGTGATTGTAATATTTTTGTAGTGTTAGTTTTTTAGGTCAAAGATTAAAATATGCTTTGCATGACCTCAAAACAAAATCTACTCCGGAAAAGACGTTTCTGTGCCGTTGTATTTTTAAGAGCCGAAGATACATGAATATCGTGTAATATAAATATTCATTTCACAACTTATCGCGAGGAATATTATACATCAAATATGCCCAGATAGTAAATAAATATCACGGTTTAAAGAAATCATCACCTGATTCAGGTGCCCAAAAGGTTTTATAAAATTTGTGATAGGAAAAAGATGACTTCCAACGAGACTGAAATCCGCAACCAGAATGCCAGATAAATAAATGAAATGTTTCCTTAGCACGCTTCAATTCTGTTTAAAATAGAAACAATTGAAACCTTTCCAAATAGAGTGTATGTTAAACGAAATAAAAAGATTAGTAAGTCAAGTAGGAAAAAATTGGCTGACAACTCACTTCATCGGCGAGCGCTGACCAAATGACTTGAGAAATACACTCAGAACATGTATGGTGATAATAATAGATCTCTGCGACGGTATATATCTATTCTATTGGTCACAATAACTGTTTTAAGTAAATGTAAAGATTTTTCATGGGTCATTTTGAAGAGCATTTCAAAGGGATTACTGTATTTACCTTGTTAAAATGTTTAGGAGATAACGGAAAATTAGGCCACACAGGCCTCTCGCGAGTGCTTTCCCATGGCGGCACGTAACGCAAGCTTTTATTATTTGCAGGGATTACTATGAATATTGTTTTTTTTTTTTATTGGAAAACGTTCATCTGCTCCCGGTGATAAGTGATCGCTGTCCCCCAGGTGTATCCACAAACCAGAGGTATCATGGATGCTTTGCTGGCCTTTGAAGATGGTATAATATGATCATTTCTTGAAGATTTTAAGTCGTATCATCATATTGTCGTATCGGTTAATGTGCTCCAATGCTATGTATTTATTTCATACTTGATATCTTGAAATAAAAATGATATTGCGTTATTAGTTTCAACATTCGTTTAGTAATTAAACAAGTTTAAAGCGCGTGTAATTACTATTATTTTTGTCCCGATGTTTCAAACATTGCCGTGATTGTGGTCACGGGGGGTTTTATAAAGTGTTTGAAACGTCGGGTCAAAAATTATGATAAATATGCGATTTAAACCGTTCAAAGTTGTTTAATTACTATGTGTAATAATCGCGAAAGCCTAAGTCAACATTCGTTTCAACAAAAAAAAAAACATGCACTATGTGATTGTATAGTACAGTACATTATCTAAATCATATACTACTAGTGTGATCCATCATTCTAAATGGTGTGGTAACACGATTGATTCGCTACTGAGAATGCGCCGCATTCTACTCGCTCGGAAACACGATCCCTGGGAATCGATTGAATTACCAGCCCGTAGCATTCAATCATTGTATGAGTACATCTAAAACAAAGAAATAATATCGGTCTGAATCTGTTATTAAGAAGTAACTAGATGCAGGGATGGAATAGCGTTTATTACACTACTGCTCAAAAAAGGATTGTTTTGTTTTCAGGGTTCATGTATGTATGTTTATGTGTTTCTTTATTCCACCATAAGTTCTAAATGGCTTAACCGATTTTAATGTAAGAGACGTCATTAGATTAGTCTTGATAGCGCAAGTGATACTAGGTACATTACTAAAATAAAAAAAAACTGGCGGATTTTAGACGCCATCTTGTGAGATAAAAAATAATTCTTCTAAACTTGAGTAGGATATCAAAATGAAGGGCTTTAAATAGGCTTTAAACAACGATTCCACAAATATATATAACATGCAGCTTTAATTTTGATGAAATGATAAAACGTTTCAGGAAATTAAAAAATATTTATTGAAGCAATGATAGCCGAGCGGTTATAGCTATGGACTGTGGTGCCGCAGGTCCACGGTTCGAATCCCACTGACGGCTTGAGCTTCACCGCATGGTGGAAGGGCATTTTGCGAATGCTCGCCTGGCTACTTACTAAGTAGAAAATCTGCCGCCAAGCACCTAACAGTGTGTTCCAGCGAGTTCCATGGGACTAAACAACTGTATATCTCAGGGTGAGGGGCGCAGTGCAATTCGTGACTTGTGCTGAAATGCATCTGTAGGCAGAGGTTAGACCGCTTAACATCAGGTGGTCCTCGTGCTTGTTCCGTAACAATAACATTCAAAAAACTTGATAAACTGCAGTCGGTTTTTTTGTTTTTTATTAATTTATTTATACTTGTTTGAATGAATATGGTCGCGAACTGAGCAAATATTACTGGTATCGAGACCATTAACTCGACAAATGAGCAAAATATCACATTATGTACCTATGTATGATATTATTACATTGAACACGTTTCAGTTAAATTAAGCCGGTCTAATTATAAATAATGAGTTTGGTGCTTTGCGAAGCTGCAAATGCGAGGTTTCCAAATTGAATGCTTATAATATTTTTCTAACGGGAATACCGCTAATGATTGAATTTCGGCGGAAAATGTGGATATCATTTTATTATACAAAGTTTTCGAAAGTTCTACGGATCACTTTTAATTTTAATTCGACGGCGTGACGGCTTTATTGTCACGGATAAATATAGATGAATTAACACTTAAGTTAGCTTCTGTTTGAAATCTGAACCAATAATGAAAAATTTTGACATTTTAACAAACATAAACCAAAGTTCTCTTGCTTTTGACCAGCTAAGGATCTAAGCCTGGAACTTTTCTTACCTTATATTTTACAATTACTAGTTTATTTTATGATTGAAGTGTGGAGAATGCGTAACATACCTGTAACTAATCTCTATAATATTAATTGTTGATAAGGCTTACCTTTAATCACTATCCCGCTTATTTATAAGTTTGTATTAAAAATAATTGCAAGATGACCGAAACATATACACTGCTACGTGCTTGGTGACAGATTTTCGTCTTGAGATTATCTAGCCAATTGAATGTTCTACCATGATGATCATTAGGTACCTCAAGCCCGCAGTGAAGATTGAAACATAATCCGAAGCTTATATAGGTAACTTTTTTAATATACATTTATCATATATGATTGAAGCGCTCGTAGCTAAGTTTGCTTAGCTGTTCTTAACCGATCAGCAACGTTAAGCAACGTCCACCGCGGTAATGAGTTGGATGGGTGACCGCTAATGACTCTAATACTGAGCGCTTCCGTGCTTCGGAGGGCACGTTAAGCCGTCGGTCCCGGTTGTTGTCTTAGAATGACAGTCGTTATAGCATGGTGGTAGGACATTTTACGAATGCCCGTCTGGCTAGCTACCACCCTCAAGTAAAAATTCTGTCGCCTAGAACTTGTGCTATGTTCCGGCAGCAGTTCTGGAGAGCAAGTAATTCTAGGTTAGCCTGAACATATTCTTCGACCACATCATCACTTACAATCAGGTGAGATTGTGGTCAAAGGCTTACATATCAGACATAAAATAAATAAAAAAGATAACAACAACATAACAAAAATAAAACTAAAATTTATCCCATACATATCAAGCAATCAATTTGTGAAAATCTTGAAACGGGGAACTCACGGAAATATTTATTTACATCAAATCAATTAGGCGCTAATTAGACTATTTCATAACTCATTAATTCAATTACCACAGATAAAACAAGCCTAATGATGTTTACTTTTACTTCACAAGTCACAGATTATGGTATAATTATTTATCGGCAATAATTATTTGAATAACAAGATGGCCTTAACCTCATATTATATTTATAATTCATTTGAAGTTATTGTCGGTAATTGAAGTACCTATAAGTATATTAAATGTAATGTGGCAAATGCCACCTTATTATTCGTTAAATTCATGTCGTTGATGAAAATGTCAACAGC
Organism: Plagodis pulveraria; assembly: GCA_963890685.1. Taxonomy (NCBI): domain Eukaryota; kingdom Metazoa; phylum Arthropoda; class Insecta; order Lepidoptera; family Geometridae; genus Plagodis; species Plagodis pulveraria. The sequence continues at coordinate 15,078,865 of OY982957.1, forward strand.
AGTACGTGATCCTTAGAGAGAAATATTTCAGACTCGCAATAGAATTTGAATTGCTAATAACCCAGCTCAAGTAGTAGAGAATGGATAAATTCGTCTCATATACGAAGGTACCTATGGTTGACTTCAAATATGCCGAAAAGAGCATGCTACGTAATATGCTAAGCAAATGGGCGACTTATACTTCAAATGGTAATTATTTCAGGCTTGTTTGATTTCAATGGATGAATTGTTTTGGATTGTATTATATATTAGGTATATTAAGAACAACGAAATTTGTTATTATTACAATACATAAATCGATAATGCAAACAATAGTAGATTGGGTCGAAAGGAATCAATTCCCATGAGAGGTATTTAGACGCCCGAGCTCAGCGAGGGTGGCTATAGTCCGAGTAGGAATTGATTACTTTCACCAGTGTTAAGCACTCTACTTTTCATTTCGAATATAAGGAAAGTAAAAAATAGTAGTTTTTCTAAATTATTCATTAATAATAATAACATGAACAGGCAACTATCTAAAATTTAGTACTTGTGATATTAGATATATTTGTGAAATTTAAAGTTAAATTTTGCTTGCAATATTTACGGACGGCTATCGTCCGAATAGGAATTTATGACTTTCACCATTGTTAAACACTCTACTTTTCACTACGAATATTAGTAGTATTTTTTTCTATAATATTTATGGATAACAAGAACACGAGTAGAAACAATTTAAAATGAATGTACTTATAGTCAAAATAGTATAACTTAAATCCGTGTTAAACACTCTAATATTCAATAAAAATATGAGAAAAGAAAAAAAATGTAGTTTTTCAAAATCTATAAAAAAATCTAAAATATTTACTGAAAACCATAACATGAGTAGAAGAAACATATATATGTAGAATGAATTGAGGGATAAGAACAATTTGTAAAATTAAGTACATTTTATATTCGATTTTTTATAATTTTACTTACCATCCTGCCAATTTATATATATCTAGTCTTTTTTAATTTTATACATGGCACACAAAGCGTCTCCCGCGGAAGCCATACCACTTAAAAGGTATTTCATTAAAGTTGTTTTTATATTTACCCTTATAAACATAATTAGTGACTAAAATGTTCATATAAGATACACTAACTTGAGAGAGTCACATTAATTCTGTTATAAACTAGTTCTTTTAGCTTTTACATAAACACAAATGTAGTCGTAATTAGTTTTTATAATACAGCAAAGTATTTTAGAACAAAAAATATAGACGTCCAATATTGTTTACAACCATGGTTGCCATGGTTACAGTTACAGCAGAGTACCTTAGAACGAAAAAATATAAACATGTTGTTACCATGGCAACCATTGTTTACAATGGTTGTCATGTCACAAGTCATTCCGGTCCAAGAGAGGGAAGCATTTACTATGATTTTTTCCCACCCTTAGGTGGGAAGCTGCGCCTTCCACCCGCTACTCAGATCAAATAAACACTATTTTCCGAGTATGAGAAATGAAAAATATATTTGATATTTTTTTCGGATCCTTAAAATATTTTTAACATAATAAAACCTCTAAATTGTATTTATTGTGACCATAGTCAAGCCCCTATGGACGTTTTATTTGCGTTTTAAAATATTTTTTTTTTAAATGTCATTCATCAAAACGACTAAAATAACCACGTGGTGGTAATAGAAATTAATAAGTCCAGATAAAATATAGGTTATGTACCAACAGACGTTTTAGTAATAAATCCATGCTGAAGGTATTTCATAACAGCTAGAAAAACTTCAGCTAAAAAAACATGGTGAAAAAAGGTTGAATTACTACTGTTTTAAAATTATATTTTGGAACTCCTCAACGAAAGAAAATTTTCATATCCAAGCTCCACTAAATTGTGACCAATGATGAAACCGTACTGAAAATTTACAAAATAACTGAATCATCAAATGAAAAATATTACTATTTAAAAACAAATTAATATATTTAGGCGTTACTTTGCGGAAATTCATATTAATTGATAACAAATATTTTAAGAAAACATTACATTAATATTTTAATGAGACAGTTAAAAAATATAAATAAATATGTCACATTGTTTTGTCAATTCCCCTTATATTCCTGTTATCCGAGCGCACGATGTGTCAAGACCTCACAACACCTTCTGATGATGATGCTTCGTGTAGAATTGAATGTCGTCGAAAAATCTTCCGGTTTGGCTTCGTGGCGTTTGTGACGTCGCGTCGGCTTAGCAGGAAAATTAGGCGTTTTATTAGAATATTAATTTAATGTTTTCTTAAAATATTATTAAAATATTTGTTCTCATTATTTTAAAACTCTCAATTCGGAGTATCTTATTAAATCGACCGACTCTTATTTAATAGTTATAAAATGTTATGGATTTCATTTAGCAATAAAAATGCCATAACTTTTACTTAAATACCTTCAGGTTTGTACGAAACCCTTGGTGCGCGATTCCGACTCACACTAGGCCATTTTTTTTTATTTATGAGTGCAAAGAATACGTATGGGTACTGCGCTATTGGAATTGTATGGAAAACCGGTGTTGATTCGTACCTATTCATTGCCTACAACAGATGCATTTCGTCACAAGAGACATCATTGACCTAAGACATACAGTTGTTAAATTTTAATGCGACTGTCATTTTCACACTGACTTACGGGCTCCCAAAGACTGCTGCTGGAATACACTGTTAGGTGCTCGTTGACAAATATTCTACTTGAAGGTGGTTGCTAGCTGATTCATCTTTTAAATCAAGAATAAATTAATAAAAAAAAAATGACTGCAAATTATTTATTTTTGTTAGGCGTATTATCGTTCCATTGAAATGAAAATATATAACTTCCAGTTATATATTTATAGAATCGTTTCTAAAGCTCTTCATTTTGATACCCCACTCAATTGGTTTCTGAGAATAATAATGCCTTTCAGTGTGGCGTATAAAATCTGCCAGTTTTAATATTGTTATGTTTGCAATAACGCCTGCTATGCGGATTACATTACAAAATTACAAATATACGATGTGATTTTTTTTTCTGCTTGTTTGTTTTTTATTTAATTACCTGCGCTATTAAGACGGATCTAATGATATATTATACGTTAATTTTAATTATATGTTGCTTGAGCCGTTTAGAAGTTATAGTAGAAGAAAGATACTCACAAACATACATACATGAACCCTGAAAACATAACACTCCTTTTTTTGGGCAGACGTGTAAAAAAGGGGGGTATAAAGTTGTGTGCATCGATTGCACATTCTCAGAAGTGAAAGCTGTAAAATAAAGTTAAGCTGCCAACTTCGCATCTAAATTCGAGGCTTTGTAGTCTAGCCGCCACCAAAGCATATTCGTCAATGAGCAGTTTTAGGCCATTATCTATGAAGTTCAACGTTTCGAGCTAGCATTTAGCCCAACTATCAGAGATCGCTACAGTATCCCATAAAAAGTTGGACTTGGGCTAGATACAGGTTAAGAAGCTGTCGCCACACTTTCCAAAGGACAGTGAAGCAGTGATGGCTCAGTGGCTTTGCGAATACCCGCCTAGCTAGCGACCATCCTCAAGTAGAACATTTATTGCCAAGCACTTAACGGTGTCTTCCGGTAGCTGTCCTTGAGAGCCAGTGATTCTAGGTTAAGCCTGTGACACCTTCGACCACATCATCACTTACCATCAGGTGAGATTGTGGTCAAAGGCTTACCTATAAGCAATAAATAAATAAAAACACCCACTTTTTCGCAGCTAATATAAGCTATAGATTTGACGTAACCTTAATTGACTTTGGGGGTAAATGTTTCATATCTCGAGCGATACCGATGATGGAGGAGTATGTAGAAACATTATTTCCCTCCATATTTCAAAAGCATTTTATTTGATTGCACTCGTCAGTTTTGCTAATAAATTTCCCTACTATGATATAGCCGCTGATGCCATTAGATTTCTGACTTGAGGTATATATTGTTACGAGTTTTCCTGGATGGGTGTTTGCTTCTTTAACAGGTAATAAATGCCGGGATACCTCAAGGGTTGGTTCTTTCTGCTACTCTTTTATTGCTCCATATATAACAATATTACCTACACCAAGCAGTACTTGGGATTCGTTAGTTATCGTAACAAGCACTCTTTAGAGGGTAGGAGGTTGAAAGGACTAAATAAACACGCTTAGGTGTTTAATGAATTAAACAAATTGGCATCAGCCGATTCGGGGATTACCTTCCTAGGAGACTGGATTATTTCGCTGGCCCGTGCATCATCCATTTCATGAACCTTTCTACGATTGGCCTGGTCCCCGAGGTGTTATTAGGTGTATATATTTTTCTTTGAAAAAGTTCTACCTATTCGATCTATTCTTACTAGGTACAGTAGTACGACTATATAATCCAACAACTATCCATGTAATTAAAAATTTACTACAATAAATGTAGCATAGTCTGGTACAGGTACAATTAAGATATCTGTATTGTAAAAGATGTCAGTTCAGTCATGTACATTAATAATTTAATAGTATGTACATACTATTAAGTTCTTAATTAAAGAAAGTTTTATTAACACCTATTTATAAAACAAAGACGCAGTAAGCAAGTGATTATTAGCACAGTGAGTGAAAAATATGGTGTGCAAATAGCGAAGTAGGCTTACTTATTTACAAATTAGTATATTTCGTTGGTGTCTTAAATTGGTTACTTTATAAGACATGAGAAAGAAATTGAGGTCCAAGAATCCAGTAACTACATTCTATAGTATGGATAAGTAAACGAGTGTTGTCAAAATGTTTTTTACCGATATCGAATACCGATGTTTTGCTGCTTCAATACCGGTGTTCAGAAATGACGTAAAACGTCGATATTGCTGGTAATTCGGTATATCCGAACACCGATATCCATGCCTTGGTGCACGCTGACGTTAAACCGCTAGCATGTTCTCTTGATGCGTCACTGCGCTGCTCAATTTACCTGCATAACAAAATGTATGAAAGCGACGACGTGGCGCAAAACAGATAGAGATAGTACACCGACTGAGCGTTTATGGCACGTCCTGTCATCGACATGCAACAGCACCACCGCCGCCTTTACCAATATGTTTTACCTTTACGAAGTTTGTACTGTATCCTGATTGTGTGGAACACTTATACCAACTCGACGTTTTGTCAAGATTATTTTTTATACTAAACGCAAGTAAGTCGTCAAGGCAAATTATTAGTAGTTCGCCCAAACTGAAACCGTTGAAATGCACGAATTTTTCTTCACCTTTCATAAAAAATATATAATAAAAAAAGCATACAGCGCGCAGCTGTCAAAGTACATGGGTATACTTAAAAATTATATATCAAGTTTCCGAAATCGGGTATTTGATATGTAATTGACGTGCTTGAATCGCAGGAGTTGGGTAGTAGCGCCGTTTGAAGAGCTGCTTTCTTACATTGCGATCCCCAAGACGCCTGCCAAGCTTGGGTCAAACCCTCCTAATAGGGGGAGATTTTTTAAGCGGTGGACGTCATGAGTGTTTATAATGATAGATGTCTACGAAATCATTCAGTTCAAACATAAACCAGAGCGGAAAACTAATTTTCTTACGAACATATGGAATTCACCTACTGTATTGTTATATTGTTAGCTTTGAAAGCGTTCTGTAGCGAGTAATTACGGTGGAATCTGAGGTGCGTAGGTTTGATTGATTGAATGGAATGTCCTGATTTAGCCGAAGATTAGCTGTTAACGTTTCAATTGCAATGTAAAGAGAATAATGTTGTAAATTACGGAGAAACAATAGCAATGACGAAAGATGATTGTACTTGTTATATATTGTCCTAGTAAAAAAAGAGCACACGTGCATTTAAAATACTATCAGTGTAATTAAAGTTATATGAACTTCGCTGGATCAGTGATTGTACAAAACAAACAAAAGATCCTTGGTTCTAAATCTAGCTCAGAGAACAAAAAATAAAAAGCAAGCTGTATAAACTGATACCGATTGGGCAAAAGATATATCTTCTGCCCTGTCGCGGTATTACAATACCCGCAGTTAGTAAATGAAAAGAAACCTCGTTCGATATTTACATTTCATTACCGCCTTCGGGCAGTAAATAAAATTTACATCCCGTCTCTTATGACTATTAAAGTTTAGGAAGTATTTTATAGGCTATTTTTTAGACCACTATCAGCTTTCAAATAAAAATAGGAATCACTAAAATCGGTTCACACATAAAAATACAGTCGAATTGAGTACCTCCTCCGTTTTAAAAGTCAGTTCAAAAGTTGAACTGGTCACTTCTCCGTAACAATCCGTAAACGTCGTAGTAACTCCCTTATTGGAGGTAATGTCCAGATCAAAGCATGAAATTGATTTATCTGCTCATTATCTAAAACTGTATCGTTACAAATGTGCTCTGAAATATTTCTATAAACCAAGGACAATTTTCGAAGCTACAAACTATATGTATATCTTTCGAAAACATTTTATACAAGTCAAGCAGCAGTAAAACTCTAAAAAAGTGATTTAGTTCGTCCGGGAAAGTACTGCCACCATACCTACTCGTTTGTCTACCACCAGGACTCATTGATCGCATGACTGTGTTCCGGTTTGAAATATAAAAGTGCCGGTGAAACTACCCGCAAAAAAATAGTGCAATTCATCATTTGTGACGTATTTCATCCGTTATAAGCAGAAATTACCGCATTTCACCAGGTGGGCGTCGTGCCGGTTCCATTATAACCTCCAAAAAATATAAATAAATTTCAAGCTTTGTTCTGGACCTAAAAACTCAAATACGGGAGTGATCTCCCTTCAACGTTTATATGTAGAAGTGACGGGCCAGTTCAACCTTAAAGAGAAGAAAAGCTACTCTAATGTGGAGTCTATTAGCCGTTAGACATTGTTTTGGGTCGAGTCGAGACTGTTTATTTGCGATAAAAGGCACTCTTTGTGATGGTCTGTTGAGAATAAACATATTGCCGCTTCTGTAATAAATAGTCGTAAGCTCTTTGATAGCTATTCGTGTTAAGTACACTATCAAGTATCTAAGTACATAGATACCAGATGAAGAAACGTACAAAAACATTCATTGTTCGTATATGAATTCAGACATAAATAAGACGTATAAATTATTACACATCGACATAAAGCAGCTATAACGAAGAACATGTCCGGTTTCACGATGATCGTAAATAGAAGCTTATACCTACGTAATTGTTGATATCTTTGTGTACAAATCTTCGATCATACTCGTGTCTAAATAGTTTGAGCAATTTATTAATGTAAACTAAGTATAAATTGAGAACACTTTATAATATTTTTTGTAAAACAGAATTAATTGTTTTCTTCCTTCTTCAAGGTATATATTATTCTACGATAGTAAAATATAATTTTGTTAATAGCATGGCATCAAAAACTAGTGCTTAAACAAATTTATATAAAAATACTCTTTGATTAAATTGGTAAAATGTCACCTTAAAAAGAAACAAATTGAGTGAATTTTATGATTATTAAACGAGGATCTCTTAAGATCACTAACTGGCAGGAGTGCCTAATATTTTTTGTTAAAAAACTTACGTGGTTGTAAAAAATATTGATTTCATAATTATACGGGATTACTCACGTATATAAGCCAAATCCGACTATAGTTTTGATCCGGTAGACTTTTTCAAGTAGTGTTGGGCTCGCTCGCGGTAACATATCGTCTTGCACTGCGGGCTGCAGCTCGTAGCGCACGCGAAGTCAATGTAGTTAGGATGCAGTATGCTGCATCGGCGTGTCCAGAGGATGTGGAGCCCTTCATCATCCCTGGTAGAACACTGATCACATCGTCACTAGACATATTCTTAGCATTAGAATAAGCTACTTGAAGACGTGGTTTCCAAGTAAAACCATCTTTCGTCTCTATTAAAGTTCGGACATCTATATATAATATTCTATATATCAAATATTGCGAGGCAAGTCGAACTTTTCTCTCGTCAGGATCCGATTTCTGTCGAAGCGGATCTAGCGCGTGTGTCAAAGAGCAGAGAATGTTCTTTCACGGCGGAACTGTTGCTGTCTTAATTCTTCATAGAGCGTATGTGTTCGAGTATGTACGCCCAGTGGAATAGTTTCTTCTTGTTTCTCCAACGTAGCATTTACAGTAGTAGCAGGGAATCATACTAGGAACTCCCAATATGTAACTTACTAATATTTCAATAGTTTTCGGAAAGCTCGCTTAGGTCTTCCCCTTCCTACAATTCCGTTCACTTGATCCATGAATACCTGTTTAGCCAGTCTCATTTTGTTCACACCTCATCGTTCCCTTATCACACTATTCCTTATCCTGTCACCACGTTTGACTCCAATCATGCTTCCCAATATATGATTGTAGACAGATAATATTTTATAATTAAAAAATATTTGCAATTGAATATCAGAACAAGATATACATATGCAATATTCGGTACTATACATTCATATCGCAAGGCCGTTTGGATTGAATTTCAGTTGTTGTATAGTCAATATTGACGCAGTGACAACTCAATGAGTCAATTCAACGATTTTCCTGAAACCAATATCTGATTCTATTTTAACGGGCTGATTTATTCCTGTGAAGTTTATTATGTCTGAAATTGAACGCAGTCACAGAATAAATAATAACATTCATGGAGTAATCTCAATACCTCGTAAATTAATCTCGTTCACTAAATGAGCGGCAATGTATATTAGGACTTTATTGTTGTTATTATTAGCTTGTTTATTTATAATATAAACTTGAAATTGAAACTGATTTCAATCAACAACACACTACTTAGTTATTGTAATCCCGGGTAACAATAACCATTGAAACAACGAGAAACTCCAATACCTTACCGGTGTATATACCTACTTGGATTAATGTCTATACTAATGAAATTCTGCTGCAGTATATTCACAGATTATAATTGAGAGCCTTTCTCCAGAGCAGTGAATGATTTATTTTTGTTGAAAACTTTGAACAAGAAAATAAGTTCCTACATTAGGTATAATTTACGTACCGATAACAACATATTTGATCTAGGAATGAAAACCAAATTGTGATCGAAGTATAATGAAGCATTTATTCGTCAGGCAAACTCATAGAGTAAATACTACGAGTACATCGAACTACAGATTAATTAATAGTTACCTACACCAGGACTAATGATATTAAAACCTAATCCCTCATGATCAGGCATTATGTCTCGACCAATTATTTATTGGTCACAAGTTTATATAAAATTCAGTAGAGTAGGAAAAAACTCGTACTATGTTTTTTTTTTAATTTCAAAAGTAGATCTCGGAAGATTCAACCTCTATCCTGGTTTATCTGTAACCACATGTAAAATGTTCTGCATCTATACATAGAGAAACAAGTAATTGAAGCTAAGTTTGTCATTTTTGTCCTATTAGTTGAAATTCTTGGAATACATGAACGTTACTTTACTGGTACTTGTCACATTGTCACATCCATGAAACGAGACATATTGACATGGCACTAACGTGATTCTGACTTCCGATCCATGTTTTACTAGTTCATCCAGCCAACTTGACAATAGGAAAACGAACAAACTATTATGAATCCAAACTATAATTCAAAATACCAACAATGCATATTTGACTCTTCATTTGCTTTATTAAGTATGCTTAGCCTAGGTTTTACAAACAAACACGTGTGCTTTGATACACAATTGGAACAGCAATGCATGAGACTGGTTTGTTTCACGAAGCTATAGCTGTTCCGGAGCTTTCACAAGCATTTGTTATGCTTCTCTTTAGGGGGTGTCCGAAATTGTTTCTTTTTTTAATAACACACGTTATTTTAACTTTTTCAGCTAAAATTAAAACAGGTGAGTTTTGGTGGTAAAATGGGTAATGTGCGTATTCGATATGACGTTATTTTTTCCGTTATAGAGTACTTAATATAGCAAAGCCATGTGCTGGGCTAGAATCTCCCTCCCCCCTCCCAAATCTTCATGTGAGAGTCGTAAAAAGCGACTAAAGGAAAAAATACCGGTGGTGGGCAGCAGTGCCTTCTGAAAACTTGGGTATTATGGTAAACTCTAATGAAGTGCAGTGCAGTAGACTATCTGTCTGATACAGTACAGTACTTAAAATTAGAATAAAAGTATGAAATGTGACTTCCGGGTTCTCGTGTATCTTCTTCTTAAATTTTAGTAATGTATCCACCACCTTAGGTACTAATCCATGACTGGGATGTCAATGAATGACTGGAACCTCACTGAGATAACTATACCTAATCAAGAATCCCAGCTTTGAAAGACATAACGACAAATGATACAACGCGTTCCTGCGACCGCAAGTGAACCGGGAGGCGCATGGCGTGATCTTGTTCACGCGCCATTGTTGAGATAGAAGTAAAAAGAACACAACAAAATGGGATAAGAAACTCAAATACTACTCGATCTCACTTAAATTTAAATGGGAACACATGACAAGCACCAGCTTTCGAATATAAAAAGAATCATCAAAGTTCTTTTTCTCTATTTAGTGATAAAGCCTGCTTAAAACATTATTTACTCGCTTAAGATAGTGCTCATCGCCGATAACAGCAAATACCATTAAATCATCCAGGTAAGTGAATACATTTTTCAGTTAACTGACTTTAACTTATAAACCTCTCCACCGATTTAGATGAAATTTGTATGGGACTACCTCGGAGGCCCATTTTACCGGTGTAAAATGGCCCTTTCCAATAAAAAATAGTAATTATGAATATTAAACTACTCTGTAATAAGTTATGCGTGGAATATATATAATATATAGAGTTGATAACCTCCTCCTTTTTTGGAAGTCAATTAAATATCGATACCCTCTAAAGAGTTATGAGTTAACATACAAAAAAGTACAATCGAATTGAGAACCCCCTTCTTTTTCTGAAGTCGGTTAAAAAATAAGTTGTCACAGAATTAAATCAATAAAGATGACTTATTATCCTGATTTACTCAGCAGCTATACCTGTGTGAAATTTGGTTACACCCTTTAGAAGATCATTGTAAGGGGTGCGGGATAAAACATGAGTATATTTTGTGTGCAGACCGCTGAGAATACGTATTACTGTTGTTACATAAAGCAGGCAAACAGATAGGCAACATGCAGGGGCCTACACTGAGAAAAATCTAAAGTCAAAAGCGCCCTAATGACGGCCAATTTATATGGTATAAGGCGAAAAACCGACCAAACGTAAATACGTACAAAAACGCCTTCCAACTAGAAGCCGTTAAACGAGGTCAGTGAAGGCGAATGTTTCTTTTCGTCTTCATTTAAGGTGTATTTTGTGGTCTTTCTTAAATATTGACTTTTCGATAAGGCTGATTAAGTCGTACGTTATAGTGATAATCACCGTATATAAACCGCCGTAAAAGTTAGGTATATTTTATGGTCAATACTGCAATTATTATCGTATAACAAGGTCAATTCTGAAAATACTTTACAGAAGGCGTTTTTGACGGTTGTGTTTATTATAAAACATGGTACATTTTTATTGATTGGTGTAAATCATCTTAATAGTTGAGAATTCATCTTACGTTTTTACAATTCAACGGTAAAAGGTCAAATTCGATTTAAGCCTTTAAGTAGTTTTTCTCAGTGTACTAAAGGAAAGTGATCACCGTCACCTATGGACGTTTGAAACACCATCGGCATCGCCATCTCATATCGTATCGCAGAGGGAAAACGTGAGTTGTGCACTTATTTACCGTATTGCGTTAGGCGTTAGCTACCCAAGAGGTTATACTCGTATGTCAAATTTCTTACGGCTTCTCTGTCGTAACATCAAAACAAAGTGTAAACATATTTTTATCTACACTCATATAAATCCTCTATAAAAGTTTCTGAAACAGCGAGCTTATTGCCAACATTCAAACATTCCGTATCATAGTTCCTATAATATCATCTAAACGGGTGTTAAAATGTTGTACTAAATTTAATAATTCAACTCCTTTTTCAAAAAAAAGAACATTGTCTGGCACGTGCCTTTCACTGCCACAGCGCCGTGTTTAAAAAAAGAACTGTTATTCGAATTCGTGTCGTATCAATTCAATTGTACCGTCCAAAATGTAAATATTTATTACAATACATAAAGTATATTATTATGAATCGTTTACATCTCGATTACTTACAATTTATTTGGTACGAGTAAGTATAAGTACCTTTTCGTATATTACGACGATACATCTCCCTTTGAACAGGGTGTTCTAATTTTGACTGACTATGTTGAGTCGTATTTTTAACTGACTACAAAAAGGAGGAGTTTTCCATCTATATTTCATTTTGTGTTTGTTACGTGTTCATTCCGCCAATTATGAATTGAATTTGTTGATTGTTTTATCGTTGGAATGGGGATATCTCAAGGGTGGTTCTATGACAAGTAAGTCAGGATTTGATGATAAGATCCTGGAGAAATTGAGAGAAACTGAAAATTAGGCACGAGTAGTGCTTAAGTTGATTTTTCATAACTTGTTTTTGTGTTTGTAAAGGTCTGGAAGATCTGCTCATGCTGCTGAGCTGACGATCAAAAGCATAGCATTCCAGAAATTGAAGACGAGGCGCAAAGCGAATGTGAAATAAATACAATAGATAGATATTTACTTAAAGATTACAGGAAAAATACAACAATGTTGAATGAATGAATTGAATTGTTTCTAAGTGCCATGATTTTGAGAAATTATGTCGCGTAATTCGTGATCCCGTGGGAAAATGCAAGTATCCGGGGAAAAATTGTAGCCTAAAATTTGCCTTAGCCTATAGGGAATGCAGGAACGTGCTCCAGGCGATCTTCATGCTCGTACTATATCTTTCTGTTTTTTGCACATGTGATGAGATGAGAATCGTTTTCTCACGAACTATCTAGTAAATCTATTGTTAAATAATGTTAGAGACCCATAATACATACTAATTGTATTAAAATAAAAGCTCTGAGGTATTTTTTCTCAAATCCAAATATATATCCCTAAATATTATTATTGTATTATTCTTTTATTCAAGTAAATTTCAATAATTGTAAGATACAAAATGTAAATAATTATTTCAATAAATAAGCCTATTATTACCTATACATAGTGTGTTTGTATTAGATATTCAGCAATTAAACTTTTTTACAACAACGTACACTGTCCTATAGTTGCATTACTTTTTTTAACTAAACTTTAACTTTTTATAGAGGATTCATTACATGGGTATAGATAAAGTCTTGTTTGCAACTGCATATAATTAGGTATTAAAACACTCATGTAATACTATTATCACACGAGGCGAAGCCGAGTGAAACCCAAATTCTTGTTTTAATATCCTTTATTATACAACAGTTGCATAAATAACTATTATAACAATACATCTATTTTGCAGTCAAGAAGCGATAGTTATAATATGGCTGAATGTATGCAAATTATAGGAACAGAGTGTGTAGTACTTATCCATTCAAACGTTCTGTTTCGGACAATCTTACTATCAATAGTGCTAGTTCGGAATGTCAACACTTGCGAAACTTTTGGGGATGTCTTGAGTCAGATTTTGATAAACAAATGTTTTCGGAATTTAGGCCTATTAAATACTTAACGAAATCCGTTGCCTGAAAAAATAAGTAACCGATTTTATTTATTTTTATGTATATAAAATATGTCCCTCCGTTTATTTGATTCTTCACAAAGAACAAGAGCGACTCGTTACACAAAACGCAAAAAGGATATACATATAACTTTTACCTCCCAAGATCGGAAAGGAAGCAGATTTCGAATATTATTCGAAATCTGCGTGAAAATATGCTTTTTATCCGCTAGTGTGGAAAAGGTTTTCGAAATCACAACCTCAATTATAGCTCCAGAAAAATGTTCTTTATATTTCACCAATTCTAGTAATTTTACTTTTTAATTTTGCACATATAGCATTTTCCTCGCCGTTGTGAAGTGAAAAATTGTGTGTTTACCTCGGCAGCAAAGTTATTTCGTGTATCATACCTTTGAAACCGTCGGTACGCTCATGATTATATATAATCCTAGAATCCTTCGTTCCTCAAGTTTCCATAAAAGTATAAGTGTATATTTCGCGATTGAAGTAGCTTAAAGTTCGAGATTCGTTATTCTAATTTACAAAATAAATATCAATATTCACGACAATAAACCCTATAATAGAGATAATCTGTTTGAAGTTGTTAATTATTTATGTTCGGTCACTATCCGGGACGTGGACATCAAACGCTGTTCAGGCCCGCGGAGGAGGAAATAAATTATTAATATTGTTTATTATATGGGTTGTTGCTATTTTTGTTTTGGAGCCTTGAAAATATATATTCTGTTAATTTGGTTTCAGATTTTATTGAAACAAATGGCCGGATTTCTATTCCTCTAGTGCGATCATCAAGCGATAATAACCTAAGGCCGAGAGTTTCAAATACAGTGTGTGGGTTCCATGGTTTTAATACTACAACACTACTATTCGAGCCATCACGACCACCATTGAACGAATGCCTCTCCAATTAGGTTTGCCATAATCCGCACGCTTGGCAGGCGACTTGGGGATCGCAGTGTAAAATAGCAAGATGGCAGTTCTTCAGAAGGCACTGCTTCCCACTCGATCGTAAGCTCGAAGAGTCACTACTTCCTGAGGATTCTACGTGTAGAGGCGTTGATTTTTTTTGGATTCGCTGCGTGGCAATTGTAACTTCACGTCGGCTTAGATATAATTTTATAATGTTTGTAACTCCTTTCCTAAAATATTAAATTAAGGTTTTTTTTAATTTTTTAACTATTTTTAAATATTATCAAATGATTGTTGTTAAGAAAAAAATAACTTATTCAAATTCATAACCTACTATAAGTACAAGAATATACCTAATGCTCGCGAGATATATTAAAACTGCGTGGTTTAATTCTGTTATATACTTTATCAATGTAAAATCGCAGATAGTACAAGACATATAATTATACACCACAACATGACCTTTGATTATTGCGTCGGAAAATCTTCAGATCTGTGATTATAGAACGTACCTATATGACGATTTTCCTCTATGAGTACTTCTCGCTTTGAGATCGCGTCGCGTACTAAATATGAACTTAGGTTAAGATTAAACTCTACTTTTGTAAACAATTTCCGAAAGTAGGGCAGCTCGTTGCGGCATAGAAAGGGCAGCTGTTATAGTGGCATATATACAAATACACGAAATATATATTACGTTTAGTATCTTTACATTGGTAACTAATGTTAAGTTATTATCATAAACACTATATAATTATTTGTTTATTTTCTTATCATAGCGCTTGGTCGATACGACGCGTGATTAAAATGCTGGCACCTATTTGGCCCAACGAATAAACATTGAAATTCAAGGGGGCAATGCTGCCAGCATGCTGGGCATGCTGCCAAATGGGAGTGGGCTGGTATTTGGGCCGCCTGTGAGTCTGCAATGACTTATAGGTTGTCAAAATGCTTTTATTGTAGTAGCTGTATATAGTTCGTAGTATTTAGTTAATAAAGGCATATAGTCGGTGATAAACAAATTAGATAATATATTTGTATGTGTTTAAAGCTCTGACTTTATCTTTTCTTCATGTAATGTTTGACCTTTCAAAACATTCATAACAAAATCAAGAATAACTAAAATATTATAATATAAAGCCATTCTCAGATGACATTACTATAATAGATACTATAATACTTAATCAGAGTCAATTAACAACTCAGCGGTGGAACAAATAAACTACAGTAAAATACTCATAAAACACATAAAACAATCCGATACCAAATGATCTATTTATGGGAAAGCTCCTGACCTCTATTTTATTCCCAGCAGGAAAGTAGATAGATTACACTAACCAATCACGTGAAATATTGTTATTGATATTATATTTTTATTACTGAACCATAACAAGCGATAAATAAATCTAAAATAGCTTTAATAACGACCGCCCGCGGGATGCTTGCCGTGGGTTTTGTCAATTGAGTGAGTACTCTAACCTTGATCTCGTTTCAAGAGCCTTCCTCAATCAAAGAATCATTAATCTTTAAAGCTCACATTCAGTTATAACCCACATGTACCTAAGTATGTTAGAACCAAGATTAAATACCTTCTTCTTCCTCTAAATTGCACATATGTATAATAAAATATTACAAATATGAGCATGGGAAACACTATTGGAGATTTCCCAGTGACATAAGATTATACAACAAACATCTCAAGTCGCAAACAATGTGTCTCGCATTAGGCTAACATCAAGATGTACAAACATCACCCAAAACATCTGTAGCAAAATGGAAGAAAAATGACGAAGAAAACATGTGTGACCTATAAATGACAGAATTTCTATGAAAATATGTCTAAAAATATAAATCGTGGAACTGAAGCGCACGCAAACGATGACGTGCTCACTAGAGCGTTACAAACCGCAATTAGTGCGACTGCAGGCCGCATGCGGGCGCAGTTCAGATTGTACGACAGTGTGACGATGCATGCTAATGTGCCACTGGGATCTAGTTACATATCACTAGTGGTACATTGAATATCATGGTCTGTAGTTGATGAACGAACCAATATAGGACCTTTTCACAGTTGATACTGAAACTGTGCGCGGTAAATTGACGACGTCATCAATACCTAAGTGGTTTGAAAGATGAAAACCGACCGACGAGTGGGACTCACGCACGAAGGGTTTCGTACCATTATCTGTAACCTAATCATACAAGTTACAGACAATTTTCGCAGTGTCCGATTGAGCTGGGTAGCTACGGCGAAAAAATTATTTATTTTATTTTAATTAATCATATTTAATGAGAACATAAAAATAAATATTCTGTGATTAGTTAAAGCATCTACCTGTCACGTTATTAGTATCGAGCACGTAACGGCACAACAATCAAGTTTGTTGCATAGGAGCCCCTTAAATATTTATTTTACTTTAGTTTTTAGTCTTTGTTGTTACAGCGGCAATAGAAATACATCATCTGTAAAAATGTCAACTGTCTAGCTATCACCATTCTTGAGATACGGTCTGGTAACAGACAGACGGACGGACAGCGAAGTCTCAGTAATAGGGTCCTGTTTTTACCCTTTGGGTACGGAACCCTAAAAACCGACACGATTAAAATAATCTTCGTCTTCTTACTGTAGGTACGTTATCCCACAAACAAAACATAAAAGAGTGTTACAAATTTTGATTGTTCAATCAAAAAAGTTCAGTAAACACAACTAAGTACCAGACAGATTTCGATGATGTTACCTCACTAGCTCGCACTGAAGTCTGAAGCTTCACTAAGGGCAAGGACAGTTTTTAAATTGTTCCATTACTCCAATTACTCCATTTAACACATAATCGTAGTTTTAGAAACACTCAGAAAATACGTAACTAAATGTTTTGTGCAGAAGTCCCTTATTTGTCACGCTATCTTTGTCAACACAGATATCAGCACTGCACTGACACTAGTTGGTATAAAATAAGCCGGACTGCATCTACTTGTGTATAAACAGTCTGCGCGACAGATATAGCGTCTTATCATTCATTATATTGCACACAAGTCTTGTAAAAACGCAGGCCTACGGTACTCGTAAATCTTCCCAATGTAATGAATGACCTGAAAATATGTAGAGAAGATGTATAGCTAAAATTAGGTTAATTTTTTTTTAAATACCTGAAAACAAGTATAGAGAATGTGTTTTTTTTTAATAAGGCTTTGTTATGATTACTTTTTTTAGGTCAGTGGTGTCATTCTCTCTCTAAACGCACCGAAATAATAAATAATATTTATATTATTGCATATAAATATTAAAAATAATATGAATAAAATTATAAAACAACTGCATTTTTAAGGCTAGTCCTTGACCACTTTCTCACTTGTCGATGATAATGTGGTCGAAGATAATACCAGAATGTAACTACAATGACAGGGCTAGCTGTCATAATAAGCTTATGTTTGTTTAAGCATTACGTTTGTTCTGTCTAGATGACCACACGCAAAATGTCTTTCTTGTCGTTTCGCCATATTAAAATAGATATAACTATATAATCGCGGAAATATTTTATGGTTTTATTATAAAAACAAACGTGGTTTTGCAAAGAGATTTAATTAATATTGTTATTAAATGCCATTGTGGTTTTCTGTCATTTTAGTAAATATTAGGGGTTAACTCACTTTGCAGATAGTCCGACTAAAGTTTTAAAAATATTCTCAGATAAAATGTAAGATGACATAGGTAAAACGCGTAATTGGTTCCGTAAAACTGGTAATAAATGATTTTTTTGAGCATATCATTGAAACTTTTTCGATCCACCGTTTCAACGTACCTAATAAGTCCCGCACCCGAGTCTCGTAATAGAAGATTCGTGTTTCTGCATGTATCAACTTTTTGTTGTAATATTTTTAATTTCAGCAGCAATTTTATGTAATTTGAAAGTTTAGATAAATAACTTTAATTACAAGATCACAGTTCTATTTGCGGTCTAATTAATATGTGTATGAAATTATAATGTTCTTTTATTCATATTCGGTTTAAAGGACGACGCGTAAAAGTAAATGTGCATTTATTTGACTGATGGTTACGTATATGCTATGTTTATAATATACTACATAATGCATTATTAACCAAGTTTTTTTTATACTTGACAGGTTAGCCTTTGACCACTATCTTACCTGATGGTAAGTGATGATGTGGTCGAAAATGCTGTTCAGTTTAACCTGGAATTACTGGCTATCAAGGACAGCTGCCGGAACACACCGTTAACGACAGATTATCTACTTGAGGGTGGTAGCTAGCCAGGCGGGCATTCGCAAAATGCCCTACCAGCATGCTGTAACGACTGCCATCGTTAGACAACAACCGGGACCGACGGCTTAACGTGTCCTCTTTCTGTCTCTCCTGCCCTCCGAAGCATGGAAGCGCCCAGTATTAATGTCACTAGCGGTCACCCATCCAACTCATGACCGCGGCAGACGTTGCTTAACTTTGCTGATCGATTCCGAACGGCTGAGCAAACTTCGCTACGAGCACTTCAATATTGCATATAGCACAAAGAATAATAATGAAATAATTATCATGGGAATAATATTAAACGATAATACCCGGCAAGAAGTCACTGACCCGTAATTTACCGCCCCAGTAATTGGCTACCCAATAACTGGCGTCTAGTCATATGATTGGATTATCGGGTCAGTTCCTAACATTGGTAAATATTAGGTACTATTAGGATGAACGTTAGTGCGAAAGAATGATGGTGCTACAGACTATTACTTGACAGAATCGCATTGCAACGAACGTTAGTGCGAATTTCAGTATAGGGCAAAGTCATCCAATGTGTGACGATGAGCGAAGCGACAACGATAGTTCATTAATGAACATAGCAACGCGCGATCCGAGCGAGAGAAGTAGGCTTTGGTGGCTGGGTCACCCTTGTCCGTGGGAAAGTACCCTCAATGTCGATACCACACACGTGGTCCCCGGGTGGCGCCAATCAGGTGACAAACCGGGTGGAAGGCCTCTTAAACAAGAGGCTGTCTTGGTGGGTACCTTCGCTGTGTCAACTATTCTACCTCCAAGCAGCAGTATGCAAACATTGCTGTGTTGGTCTAAGGGCACTGTAGCAAGTGAAATTACTACGCAATCGAGACTTCCAAAATCGAGTGCAGTGCAGTATCACACACAATGGTGACACTGTAATGAAAATGGATAGATGTAATGATTACCATTAGGCACCGGCTTGTACGCCTCGAAAATTATTTACATAAAAAAAGAAAAAAAACAAGGCGAAGCGCCAGAAATCTCCCCGCTTTCGCACTAAATCACATTTGTTTGTCGCAATCGGAATTACCGACCTGATAAATGAAGCACACTGATGATGTACACGAGTTATTGCCCGGATGTTAAATATGCGCCGTATTTTATCGCGATCGGAATGGAAAACTAAGTCCCATAATGCACAGTCCTTCAAATATCTGATAATAGAAGTACATGTGCATGAAGTATTTGGTCGTGCATTGTTGGGTCGCTAATTATCAGGGCGGAAATTTCTTGGCTGGCACACACACACACACACTTAAATATTTGACCTGAAAATTTTATAGATGCAATATGGGTTTGGTTTTTTTAAATGTTTTCATACAAATGTTGATGTTCTGTTTTGAGAGTTTGGTAAACACTATAATCCTTTCTTACCCTATAGATTCTAATTTTAGACCATGATGTAAGAAACTCCCTAATCCCCTTGGTGCATAATATACTATTTTTGTCTGGCTCAGCCCATAGAGGCTATTCAAGTACTCTTTTCATACATAAAAAAAACCAATTTTATAATAATAAAATACATTTGTCAACGCATCCCCATAAAGAGATGAATAGGGCGCTTAAATGATTGGAAAATGTGTTTACTTCGTTTACTCTGAAGTGATTCGTGTGATGATTTCCTATACGGGTTTCAAATGGTATCTTATAAACTTTGAAAATGTCGTTTTGTAAATATTAGGTCCTTACATATGAAATTGGCGTTTTTCGTACTGGCCACTTTAATCACGAATTTCTCCTCTTTGGTAAGGAATTCTAAATTCAAATTTGTACAGCTATAGACTCATGTATTTGTGCTTCGATGATCGTCATTCATTTGTTTTTTTTCTCCTGTTTTTTTCTGTTTGCGTCACTCATTTTACAAAATGGAAAACCTTAAATATCGCATTATTTACGAGTACGAGTTCCGCCGTGGCACTAGTGCTGCGGAAACAACTCGAAGGGTGAATGATGTGTATGGCGGTCGTGTTGCAAAAGAAAACACAGTTCGTTTTTGGTTCCAACGTTTTCGTTCTGGAAATTTCGACCTGCAGAACAAGCCCCGTGGACAGCCTGAGACTCAAGTTGATAATGAAGAGTTGAAGGCTATTGTGGAAGCGGATCCATCGCAAACCACGTCCGAGTTAGCTGCAGGCTGCGATGTTAGTGATAAAACTGTTTTAATTCACTTGAAGCAAATTGGGAAGATTAAAAAGCTTGAAAGGTGGGTACCTCACGAATTGACTGAAACAAACCGGCAAACGCGCGTCGACTGCTGCGTTACATTACTAAACCGGCACAATAATGAAGGTATTTTAAACCGAATCATTACCTGTGATGAAAAATGGGTTCTTTACGATAATCGGAAGCGCTCAGCGCAATGGTTAGATCCTGGCCAGCCAGCCAAATCCTGCCCCAAGCGAAAATTAACCCCAAAAAAGTTACTTGTAAGCGTTTGGTGGACTAGTGCCGGTATTGTTCATTACAGTTTTTTCAAATCTGGCCAGACTATTACGGCTGATGTCTATTGTCAGGAATTGCAAACCATGATGGAAAAGCTAGCGGCTAAACAACCTAGGCTGGTCAATCGCTCCACGCCACTGCTGCTTCACGACAACGCTAGACCACACACTGCGCTACAGACGGCTACTAAATTAGAAGAGCTTCAATTGGAAAGTCTAAGACATCCTCCGTACTCCCCGGACCTTGCTCCAACAGATTACCATTTTTTTCGAAATTTGGATAACTTCTTGCAAGGGAAAAAATTCAACTCCGATGGGGCAGTCCAAATCGCCTTCAAAGATTTTATTGATTCCCGTCCGACTGGTTTTTTTAGTAAAGGGATCAATGAACTACCTATGAGATGGCAAAAGTGCATAGAAAATAATGGTTCATACTTTGATTAATTAAATATATTATATTAAAAAATATTCGACTTTTTGTTCCTCCCATACAAAACGCCAATTTCATATGTAAGGACCTAATAAATATAATAAACTAAATATCGTAAAAATGCAATATGCATTCACATAAATAATCAAGACAAGTTTGTTAAGTAGGTAGCATCAGTGTGCTCTTAGAAAATCTTACATGAAACATGGATGATATCTAAACATAAGCTGTTCGCGCTGCAAACCAGTTCAGGTGCGGGGGCTTCTCACCACGGAGAGGGGACTAACGCCGCCGGACGAGCGGGGCTCGCCAATCGGCCACCAGCCTTCCGTTCATGTGAACGCTACTAAATTTGTAACTTAAAACTACCTATTTTACGTCAAATATACAAAATCAACTTTAATTATGTGTTTGGACTATTCCCGAACATAAGTGGCGACCGTGACAGGACTCCAAGGACTTGCAGAGCATCAGAGGTCTTCGCAAAAAGGAAGTAAGCCCGTTCCTTTAAACACTTACATTCCTTTCAATATTTCCTACCTACATACTATTTTCAACTTCTATTTGCTGTTCAAAGTGAATGCTAACCGATCAAAGTATTAGAAGGTATCTAGCTTAACGCGTATCTTTCCTATCATATTTTATACTTATTAATTACGGTAATTCACGCTAAACAAACAGCTATCCTATCAATATATGCCGGCCGATTCACGTTCACATTTTATTCATTTTATCAGTTTACATCAAACCCATTAATTAAAGAACCTTAGTTGCAAATACTTATCACCTAATACCTACTTTTCAACGCCTACTTTGCTGAACCTAGTTTGTGTCTAGCTTAACTATCGTTCTTTCTATTATTTTCTACCTATTTTAATTGTTAAAGACATTGTCAATTTATACTTTTATATAATTAAACCTACTCCTAAATACTTGTTATAAATATTACTGTCAAATTCTTAATCTTTCTGTAAAACATATAAATAAAATTACCTACTTATCTGGTTCAAAATATTGAGAGTTGAGAATATTACCAAATTATTTCTTTTTATAACAGGTACCTACAAATATATTTAAATTAAAATAATACAAATTTATCCCTGTTGGAACTATCGACAATACCATCGTGTTTGTACCCGAGCCCGCCCGCGCCACAGCACCACTCGGTGCCGCTTCCACGCGCTCCCGCGTGTGGATCCCCTAGCGCAGCCGATGCTGTTGATGCGCTCGGCGCCTTAGCCTGCATCCACGCACCGCGCCGTGTTTCGTGCACTGCTCCCGGTTGACGGGCTCGGCAGCAGCTGAGTGGTTGGGACTGCAGTCTATTGGATTGTTTGTAAATTGTTTGTGTTCTTTTTTTTATTTTGCCCCACTCATTTAGTAAAATGTCTGAAAGGGAATCGACCACTAAAGTTAAAAGTCCGCTTCCATTATTAAAAATCGATTCGACCGGTAAGCCCGATGTAAAGGAATATTTAAAGTCATTAATAAAAAAACGTGCGGGTTTTAGAAGCCGGCTAACAGTTTTACAAAGGTTTATGGAAAAATTTAAAATTTCTGATATTACCAATGTGTCCAGTCTGGACATAAAAGAAATTTCTTTAAGATTAATTCAACTCAAAGAATTAATGTCTAATTTCGATCGCATACAATCAGATATTGAAGAATACTCTGAAAATTTAGATGAACAGATTTCTGAACGAGATATTACCGAAACTGAGTTTTATACCCAAATAGCTTTTGCTCAAGAGTTGGTCGATTTGTTTTCGACTAAAAATAAAGAAAGTCACGCCTCTAACGGAGCAACCTCAGGTTGTTTTCATGGTCATAATAACGATTCAATTCGACTTCCAATTATTAATCTACCCACTTTTGATGGTAATTACGCGAAATGGCTCGAGTTTAGAGACACTTTTAAAACGCTTATCCATGACAACGACTCGATTGCCCCGATCAATAAATTTCATTATTTGAGAAATTCGCTACAATCAGGTGCCAGTGTCGTAATTAGATCTTTGGAATTTGTCGCGAACAATTATGAGCTTGCTTGGGATACATTTTGCAATCGATTCAACAATAAAAACATTCTTATCCATAATCACTTGAGCGCATTGGTTAACTGTAATACTATACAAAGGGAATCTTTCAAGGCTTTGCGATATTTAATTGATCAGGTGTCTAAAAACTTAAATGCTTTAAATACGTTGGAAGTTTCAACTGACGGTTGGGACCCGCTGGTGATATTCCTGGTGTCAGCGAAGCTAGATTCAAGCAGTAGTAACAAATGGGAAGAATACAAAGGCAGATTGTCTAACCTACCTACTTTAGATGATTTTAGAAATTTCATAGAAAACAGGGCGAATGTTTTAGAAACTGCAAACTGTCGAAATTTAGACTACAGAGCTACACAAGGTAATAATAAAGAAAACCGGACTACAAAATCTTTTGCAACCTTCACAAATTCGGCTAAGGGTACGCAGCCACACAAGGCCTGTCCCGTTTGTGATGAGGTTCATCTCGTGCATCAGTGCAACAAGTTTAGAGCGATGAGTGTTGAGGATAGGTTAGGTGAGGTTTTAAAATATAAGTTGTGTACAAATTGTTTGCGAAGTGGACATTCCAATGCCCAGTGTAGTTTAAAAGGGACTTGTCGTTCATGTAAGAATAAACATAACACATTACTACACAAAAGTGACACAAATAAAATACTCAGCGAGCGTAACGAGCTCTCTAGTCTTCCTGTCAGCTTAGCTGCGGTCTCCTCCAGGCAAGTTCTCCTGTGTACTGCAAAAATAGAAGTCATTAATAAACAAAACAATTCTACTTACCTTGCACGTGCATTGCTGGATACTGGCAGCCAGTCGTCATTCATCACCAAACACCTAAAGGAGAAGTTAGGCCTGTCATCTGAAAATATAGATATATTACAAGTAGCCGGTATTAACGGAGTAGCTTGCCCTATTACAGAGCGTTGTCAGTTGAAAATTAAGTCATGCATTAGTTCATTTACCAGAAATATTAATTGTTTTGTTATTCCAAAGGTGACTGGCAACTTACCTAATATTCAAGTTGATGTTGAGAGATTGGGCCTACCCGACAATGTTACTTTAGCAGATCCATCGTTTTACAAACCTTCGGAGATAGACATTTTGTTAGGGGCTGATCACTTTTTCGACATTGTTTTATCAAACAAAATCGCACTAGGTCCATGTAAGCCTATTTTGGTAGAAAGTGTTTTCGGCTGGCTAGTAGCTGGTCCAACGGGTTATAGTTCTGATAGCAATAATATTACTCAATGCAATTTTGTGCAAACTCAATCATCTATGTCAGCGTCACTTCAAGACATCCATAACTCCATACAAAAATTTTGGGAGGTAGAAGAGTTGCCCCCAGAAAATAGTATTGCTTCAATAGAAGAAGAATTTTGTGAAACACATTTCGTAAACAATACCCATCGCTTATCTGATGGTCGATTTTCGGTCATGATGCCACTTAAGGAGTCTGCTGAGGAGACTTTAGGTAGCTCATTTCCTATGGCTATGAAACGTTTTCTATCACTAGAAAAAAAGTTAGATAAAAATCCTAGCCTAAAACAGCAATATTCTGATTTTTTAAAGGAATATGAAGACTTAGGTCACTTACAGGAAGTTGAAAGGCCTCCATTTGGCTATTACTTACCTCATCACGGCGTTGTCCGAGAAAACCATGAAACTACCAAATTGCGAGTAGTTTTTGATGCCTCTGCTAAATCTAGCACATCAAAATCATTGAACGACATTCAAGCCGTAGGACCGGTAATACAAAGTGATTTATTTTCAATTCTTATTCGCTTTCGCGTTTACAAGTTTGTACTGACAGCGGACATTGAAAAAATGTACCGGCAGATCAATTTGAACGAATCGCAGCGCCATCTGCAACTCATATTATGGCGAGAACATGCACATGAGCCTATAAATATAAAACAATTAAATACAGTCACATATGGCATGGCATCTGCCCCATTTTTAAGTACTAGGTGTCTTGTTCAACTTGCACTCGAATGTCAGGATGCAATTGTGGCTAATGTTATCAAATCTCATTTTTATATCGACGACCTTAATACTGGTAGTTTCACTGAGCAGGAATTAAAACATATTTACACAAATGTGACCAAAGTACTACAAACAGCAGGGTTTCCGTTGAGAAAGTTCAAGTCAAACTGCCCACAAATTTTTGATGATTCTGATTTTGAAGGTAACTCAATACCACTTGATTTTAGTACCGAGGCTAATGTGTTAGGTTTGAAATGGGCACCTAAACAAGATAGTCTTCAATTCCCTAGTAACATTGAGATCAATCCAAACATTACTAAAAGAATAATCATTTCTACTACATGCAAACTGTTCGACCCCTTAGGTTTGGTGTCATGCAGTATCATACTACCAAAAATTCTTATGCAAAGCTTATGGAATGCTAAATTGGACTGGGACGATCCAGTTCCACAGCCTTATGCAAAACAATGGTTAAATTTTATTAATAACATGCACCATCTATCAAAATTAACCTTACCTCGCCATGTGTTGAGTGACAGTGCCAAGGCTACAGACGTACATATTTTTGTCGATGCGTCTCAAAACGCATACGCTGCGTGTTGTTACTTACGATCTCGCAATGCAAACAACAGCATAAATGTGAGGTTGCTTTGTGCCAAAACAAAAGTAGCACCCATTAAAAACATTACCATTCCGCGCCTAGAGCTATGTGCGGCGTTGCTAGGTAGTCAGCTGTGCTCAAAGGTTTTACAATCAATACCATGCAACGTCAGAAATACAATTTTGTGGACCGATTCGACAGTTGTGCTTTGCTGGCTAAATTCACAAAGCAAAACACTACCAATTTTTGTACGTAATAGAGTAAATAAAATTAATCTGCTTACCCAGGGTTTTCAATGGAAGCATACTCCTACCAATTTCAATCCAGCTGACTTAGGTTCAAGGGGTGTTGAGCCCCAGCATTTGCGTTCGTGCTTGTTATGGTGGGAGGGTCCTTCCTTTCTAAAAAAAAGTACTTTGGATTGGCCTACCCAACCTCATCTAAGCCCTAATAGCCCACCTGAAGCTAAAGTTAGAGTTCATTTGACGGTTGATGAAACTTCTAATGAACAGAACTTAATAATTTTCGAAAATCACTCCAATTATCTGAAATTAAAAAGAACCTATGCATACGTTCTACGTTTCATCAACAACAGTACACCAAACAAAGACAAGTTAAGTGGTCCTTTAACAATAGACGAACTAGAATCTTCGCTGACATTATTACTTAAGTTTAGTCAGTCAGCATCTTTCCCAAATGAGATAGCCTGTCTCAAACAAAGTAAATCACTACACAACAAAAGTCGACTATTACCTTTGAATCCGTTTGTTGACAACAGCGGTCTGGCTAGGGTAGGAGGTAGGTTAGAGCAATCTGCATTTGACTACAATAAAAAACACCCAATAATACTTGACGCAAAGCATCATCTTACTAAGTTAATGCTGCAACATGAACATAACAGACTATTCCATGCGGGTCCCCAGCTCCTCCTTTCTTCATTTCGTGAGAATTTCTGGCCTTTAGGGGGCAGAAACTTGGTTCGTACTGTTATTAAACAGTGTACTATCTGTACCCGTATGAGCAGCAAAACAATACAGCCCATAATGGGTAACTTACCAGACGTCAGAGTCAATGAGAATTTTCCCTTCAATTCCTGTGGGATTGATTTTGCAGGTCCCTTTATGATCTCTTCTAAAAAGGGTAAGGGTAACCGTGTTACAAAAGCCTACTTATGCGTTATAGTTTGTTTAGCCGTAAAAGCCTTGCACTTGGAGGTAGTCAGTGACCTTTCAACCGCGGCATTTATTATGTGTCTACGAAGGTTCATATCACGACGAGGCAAACCTAACATCATATACTGCGACAATGGCAAAAATTTTGTAGGCGCAAACAATGAGTTGGGCAAAATATTACGATCCAGTCGTCATTCAGTCTCAAACTTTGCAGCGAATGAAGGAATTAAATTCAGTTTTTGCCCGGCCTACTCCCCCCACTTCGGAGGAATTTGGGAAAGTGGAGTCCGTTCCTCAAAAAATCTGTTAAAACGCGCGGCTGGCAATGCTTTTCTTACCTTTGAAGAGTTAGCTACACTCTTTTCACAAATAGAAGCTATCCTTAATTCTCGTCCACTCATACCACTTTCATCCCATCCCATGGATTTAAATCCCCTCACTCCAGGGCACTTCCTGATTGGTCGACCATTGATATCGCTTCCCTCACTGCCTGTCAACACCAAGAACCCAAATAGATACCAACGTATCGAACAGATCAGGCAGCAATTCTGGGAGCGATGGCGCCGGGAGTACATGGCTGAGCTCCAACAAAGAAGCAAATGGAGGAGGAAGAACTGCCCGCCTCTTGAAGTAGGAGACCTTGTCGTCGTTAAGGAAGACAATCTAATGCCGCTGCAATGGAGAATGGGTAGAGTGACAAAACTTTATCCAGGACGAGACGGCATTTCCAGAGTGGCGGACGTCTATGTGAGCAAAGGGACCATCAGACGAGCTGTAAACAAACTTTGTCTTCTGCCAACGTCTGCCAACCAGCTAGATCACGATCCTTCGTCAACTTAGATATCAGTCCAAACCTAAACTGTTATCGAAGAGAAATTTAAAAACAAATTTGAATAAGAAGTTAAAGATTCCTTCAACGCCGTGGAGGATGTTCGCGCTGCAAACCAGTTCAGGTGCGGGGGCGTCTCACCACGGAGAGGGGACTAACGCCGCCGGACGAGCGGGGCTCGCCAATCGGCCACCAGCCTTCCGTTCATGTGAACGCTACTAAATTTGTAACTTTAAACTACCTATTTTACGTCAAATATACAAAATCAACTTTAATTATGTGTTTGGACTATTCCCGAACATATATAAAAACCTCGTATTTCTACTATCTCTAGAAATGGTTTCGCTCATCACTGCGCTATCTGAAAAGACGGAAAGTTATCCAAACAAAAAGATTTATTTTCAAGAAGAACGTTCGGGTGTCTTTCACTCTATTATCGCAGATGCTGATGTAGGAATAGTCACGTTTTTGAATTTCTCTCTGGTCGATATACCTTCAGTATTTATTTTATGAGGATGAATTCGCTTACCGAGCAAAGCGTCAATATCAGCAGTTAATTGTGTTTGTACAGAGGCTAGAGCAATATGGAAAAAAGCAGAAAAATATACTTTATATATCACAAATTATAGTAATTTTACTCTTAATTTTGCACCTATAGCATTTTCCTTGCCGTTGTGAAGTGAAAAATTATGTGTTTACCTCGGCAGCAAAGTTATTTCGTGTATCATACCTTTAAAACCGTCGGTACGCTCATGATTATATATAATTCTAGAATCCTTCGTTCCTCAAGTTTCCATAAAAGTATAAGTGTATATTTCGCGATTGAAGTAGCTTAAAGTTCGAGATTCGTTATTCTAATTTACAAAATAAATATCAATATTCACGACAATCAACCCTATTATAGAGATAATCTGTTTGAAGTTGTTAATTATTTATGTTCGGTCATTATCCGGGACGTGGACATCAAACGCTGTTCAGGCGCGCGGAGGAGGAAATAAATTATTAATATTGTTTATTATATGGGTTGTTGCTATTTTCATTTTGGAGCCTTGAAAATTTAAATTCTGTTAATTCGGTTTCAGCTTTTATTGAAACAAATGAGCGGATTTCTATTCCTCTAGCGCAATCATCAAGCGATAATAACCTAGGGCCGAGAGTTTCAAATACAGTGTGTGGGTTCCATGGTTTAAATATTACTACACTGTACTATTCGAACCATCACGACCACCATTGAACGAATGCCTCTGCAATTAGGTTCGCCATAATCCGCGAGCTTGGCAGGCGACTTGGGGATCGCATTATAAGATAGCAAGATGGCAATTCTTCAGAAGGCACTGTTTCCCACTAGATCGTAAGCTCGAAGAGTCAATACCTCCTGAGGATGTTTCGTGTAGAAGCGAAAGGCGTTGAATTTTTTTTTGTTTTGGCTTCGTGGCATCTGTGACGTCATGTCGGCTTAGATATAATTTAAAAATGTTTGTAAGTGTTTTCCTAAAATATTTAATTAATGTTTCTTAAAATATATTCAACTATTTGTTATTATCAAATGATTGTAGCTATGAAAAAATATCTAATTCCAATACATAACCTACTATATGTACAAGAATATACCTAATGCTCGCGAGATATATTAAAACTGCGTGGTTTAATTCTGTTATATACTTTATCAATGTAACATATAATTATACACCACAACATGACCTTTGATTATTGCGTCGGAAAATCTTCAGATCTGTGATTATAGAACATATATACCTATATAACGATTTTCCTCTATGAGTACTTCCCGCTTTGAGATCGCGTCGCGTACTAAATATGAACTTAGGTTAAGATTAAACTCTACTTTTGTAAACAATTTCCGAAAGTAGGGCAGCTCGTTGTGGCATAGAAAGGGCAGCTGTTATAGAGGCATACATACAAATACACGAAATATATATTACGTTTAGTATCTTTACATTGGTAACTAATGTTAAGTTATTATCATAAACACTATATAATTATTTGTTTATTTTCTTATCAGAGCGCTTGGTCGATACGACGCGTGATCAAAATGCTGGAACCTATTTGGCTCAACGAATAAACATTGCAATTCAACGGGGCAATGCTGCCAGCATGCTGGGCATGCTGCCAAATGGTAGTGGGCTGGTATTTGGGCCGCCTGTGATTCTGCAATGACTTATAGATTGTCAAAATGCTTTTATTGTAGTAGCTGTATATAGTTCGTAGTATTTAGTTAATAAAGCCATATAGCCGGTGAAAAACAAATAGATAATATATTTGTATGTGTATAAAGCTCTGACTCTATCTTTTCTTGAAATATTTTTAATGTAATGTTTGACCTTACAAAACATTCATAACAAAATCAAGAATCACTAAAATATTATAATATAAAGCCGTCCTCAGATTACATTACTATAATAGATACTATAATACTTAATCAGAGTCAATTAACAACTCAGCGATGGACCAAATAAACTACAATAAAATACTCATAAAACACATAAAACAATCCGATACCAAATGATCTATTTATGGGAAAGCTCCTGACCTCTATTTTATTCGCAGCAGGAAAGTAGATAGATTACACTAACCAATCACGTGAAATATTGTTATTGATATTATATTTTTATTACTGAACCATAACAAGCGATAAATAAATCTAAAATAGCTTTAATAACGACCGCCCGTGGGATGCTTGCCGTGGGTTTTGTCAATTGAGTGAGTACTCTAACCTTGATCTCGTTTCAAGAGCCTTCCTCAATCAAATAATCATTAATCTTTAAAGCTCACATTCAGTTATAACCCACATGTACCTTAGTATGTTAGAACCGAGATTAAATACCTTCTTCTTCCTCTAAATTGCACATATTTCATGGTGGTAGGGTATTGCATGGTGGTAGGGTATTTTGCGAATGCCCGCCTGGCTAGCTACCACCCTCAAGTAGAAAATCTGTCGCCAAGCACCTAACGGTGTGTTCCGGCAGCTGTCCTTGAGAGCCAGTACTTCTAGGTTAGCCTGAACAACATCTTCGACCACATCATCACTTACCATCAGGTGAAATAGTGGTCATAGTCTAACCTATCACGATTAAAAAAAATAAAAAAAATTTAAATAAAATATTTACAAGTATGAGCATGGGAAACACTATTGGAGATTTCCCAGTGACATAAGATTATACAACAAACATCTCAAGTTGCATACATCATGTGTCCCGCAATAAGCTGACATCAAGGTGTACAAACGTCGCACAAAACATCTGTAGCAAAATGGAACAAGAAAAATTCAATATTTAAACTAAGAAAACATGTGTGTCCAATATAATGACAGAATTTCTATGAAAATATGTCTTAAAATATAAATCGTGGAACTAAAGCGCACGCAAACGATGACGTGCTCACTAGAGCGTTACAAACCGCAATTAGTGTGACTGCGGGCCGCATGCGGGCGCAGTACAGATTGTACGACAGTGTGACGATGCATGCTAATGTGCCACTGGGATCTAGTTACATATCACTAGTGCATTGGATATCATGTTCTGTGCGTGATGAACAAGCCAATATAGGATGTTTTCACAGTTGATACGGAAACTGTGCGCGGTAAATTGACGACGTCATCATTTTTGAAGCAGTGATGGCTCAGTGGCATTGGCTATGGACTGCCGCGCAGCAGGTCCATGGTCCAAATCCCGCCCAGAGCTTGAGCTTCACCGCATGGTGGAAGGGCATTTTGCGAATGCCCGCCTGGCTAGCGACCACCCTCAAGTAGAAAATCTGTCGCCAAGCACCTAACGGTGTGTTCCGGCAGCAGTCCTTGAGAGCCAAAAACATTACAGGCTAATGAGACCTAACAACTGGACGTCTCAATGTGACGGGTACAGTACAATTCGTCGTTGACGAAATGCGTCTGTTATAGGCAGAGGTTAGTCCACTTAACATCAGGTGGGCCTCGGGCTTGTTCCGTCACAATAACATAAAAAAAAATATAATAAAAAAAAAAATACCTAAGTGGTTTGTAAGATGAAAACCAGCCAAGTGCGAGTGGGACTCACGCACGAAGGGTTCCGTACCATTATCTGTAACCTAATCTTGCAAGTTACAGACACTTTTCGCAGTGTCCGATTGAGCTGGTAGGCTAGCTAGGTCGGTACGGTGAATAATTAAAGCGTCTACCTGTCACCTTTATTAGTATCGACAAAGAAACGGTAAAAAATCAAGTTTGTTGTATGGGAGCCCCCTTAAGTATTTATTTTATTTTTAGGATTTTTTGTTATAGCGGCAATAGAAATACATCAACTATGAAAATCTCAACTGTCTAGCTATCACCGTTCTTGAGATACAGCCTGGCGACAGACGGACGGTCAGCGAAGTCTCAGTAATAGGGTCCTGTGTTTACGAAACCCTAAAAACTGACACGATTTAAATAATCTTCGTCTTCTTACTGTAGGTACGTACAATAGGTATGTAGGTACAAGCAAAAAATAAAAGCAATAGTGTTACAAATTTTGATTGCTAAATCAAAAAAAAACAATAAACACAACTAAGTACCAGACATATTTTGATGATGTTACCTCACTAGCTCGCACTGAAGTTTGAAGCTCCACTAAGGGCAAGGACACTTTTTACTCCATTTAACACAATCGTAGTTTTAGAGGGAGACTCAGAAAATACGTAAGTAACTAAATGTTTTGTTCAGAAGTCCCTTATTTGTTACGCTATCTTTCTCAACACAGATATGAGCAATGCACTGACACGAGTTGGTATAAATAAGCCGGACTGCATATATTTGTTTATAAACAGTCTGTGCGACAGATATAGCGTGTTATCATTCATTATATTGCAGACAAGTCTTGGAAAAACGCTTGAGCAGTATGACTATTACGTAGGCATATGGTACTCGTAAATCTTCCCAATGTAATGAATGACATGAAAGTATGTAGAGAAGATGTTTAGCTAAAATAGGGTGAACTTTTTTAAAACTACCGGGAATTATGTATAGAGTAGACGTTTACCTAATATTATAGGTGATTTTTTAATGAGTGTGTTATGAATACTTTATTTTTAGGTCAGTGGTGTCATTCTCTCTATGATCGAACCAAACTAATAAATAATATTTGATATTATTGCATATAAATATTAAATATATGAATAAAATTGTAATACAACTGCATTTTTAAGGTTATTGGCAAGTATTTGACCACTTTCTCACTTGTCGGTGATATTGTGGTCGAAGATTATACCGGAATGTAACTATAAAGAGAGCTAGTGTCATAAAAAACTTTCGAAACATACTATTAGGTGCTTAGCGGCACCAAGCATCTACGTTGGCTCGTCTATATATAATAGACTAGATAGAACAAACCTATGTAGATGCTTGGTGTTTTATTAAAACTTTAGTTTTAGCTATCTGTCAAGTGATATTATATATGCATATATAGACTATAGTCTAGTTTTAAATATATTCTAAGGTCAAATGTAAGGTGACATAGGACCAATGCGCAATTGGTTCCGTAAAACTGGTAACAAATGATTTTTTTGAGCATATCATTGAAACTTTTTCGTTCCACCGTTTCAACGTACCTAACAAGTCCCGCACCCGAGTCTCATAATTGAAGATTCGTGTCTCTGAATGTATAAACTTTTTGTTGTATCATTATTAATTTCAACAGAAAATTATATATAATTTGAAAGTTTAGATATATAACTTATTTGATCCATAGCTCTATTTACGATCCAATTTATGTTAATGAAATCATATTGCTTTTTTTTCATATTAGTTTTAAAGGGTAAAAGTAAATGTGCATTTATTGACAAATAAATATTGCTTCGCTTTTAATATACTACATTATTAACAAAGTATTCCATATAGTACAATGAATAATAATAAAATAATTATGATGGGAATAATATATAATACCCGGCAAGTAGTCACTGACCTGTAATTTACCGCCCCAGTAATTGGCTACCCAATAACTGGCGTCTAGTCATATGATTGGATTATCGGGTCAGTTCCTAACATTGGTTAATATTAGAAACTAGTTAATAGGATGAAAGTTAGTGCAAAAGAATGATGGAGCTACAGACTATCACTTGACAGAATCGCATTGCGACGGACGTTAGTGCGAATTACTCGTATAGGGCAAAGTCATCCAATGTATGACGATGAGCGAAGCGAGAACGATAGTTTATTGATGACCATATCAACGCGCGATCCGAGCCAGAGAAGTAAGCTTCGGTGGCTGGGTCAACTTTGTCCGTGGGAAAGTACCCTCATTGTCGATACCACACACGTGGTCCCCGGGTGGCGCCAATCAGGTGACAAACCGGGTGGAAGGCCTCTTAAACAAGAGGCTGTCTTGGTGGATACCTTCGCTGTGTCAACTATTCTACCTCCAAGCAGCAGTATGCAAACATTGCTGTGTTGGTCTAAGGGCACTGTAGCAAGTGAAATTACTACGCAATCGAGACTTCCAAAATCGAGTGCAGTGCAGTATCACACACAATGGTGACACTGTAATGAAAATGGATAGACGTGATGATTAGGCACCGGCTTGTACATCTCGGAAATTATTAACATAAAAAAAGAAAAAAAACAAGGCGAAGCCCCAGAAATATCCCCGCTTTCGCACTAAATCACATTTGTTTGTCGCAATCGGAATTACCGACCTGATAAATGAAGCCCACTGATGATGTACACGAGTTATTGCCCGGATGTTAAGTATGCGCCGTATTTTATCGTGATCGAAATGGAAAACTAAGTCCCATAATGCACAGTCCTTGAAATATCTGATAATGGAAGTACATGTGCATGAAGTATCTGGTAGTGCATTGTTGGGTCGTTAATTATCAGGGCGGAAATTTCTTGACTGGCGGTTACACACACTGACATTCTTGAGCTGAACATTTTATAAATACAATATGGGTTTGGTTTTTTGGAAAGTTTTCATACGAATGTTGATGTTCTGTTTTGAGAGTTTGGTAAACTATATAATCCTTTCTTACCCTAGATTCAAATTTTCGACCAAGATGTAAGAAACTCCCTAATCCCCTTGGTGCATAATATACTATTTTGGTCTGGCTCAGCCCATAGAGGCTATTCAAGTACTCCTTTCATATAAAAAAAAAATAATGTTTAAATAAAAAATACATTTGTCAACGCATCCCCTGAAGGGATGACTAGGGCGCTTAAATGATTGGGAAAATGTGTTTACTTCATTTACTCTGAAGTTTTATAAGTGATTCTTATGATCATTTCCTACAAGGGTCTCAAGTGGTGTCTTATAAACTTAGAAAATGTCGTTTTGTATATATATAAGAAACTAAATATCGTAAAAAAGCGATTGGCCTTTACATAAATAACCCATATAAGTTTGTTAAGTAGGTACCTAAGCATCAGTGTGCTCTTAGAAAATCTTACATGAAATATGGATGATATCTAAACATAAGCTTATAATTATATAAAAACCTCGTGTTTCTACTATATCTAGAAATATTTTCGCTCATGACTGCGCTATCTGAAAAGACGGAAAGCTATTCAAACAAAAAGATTTATTTTCAAGAACGTTCGGGTGTCTTTCACTCTATTATCGCAGATGCTGATGTAAGAATAGTCACGTTTTTGAATTTCTCTCTGGGTGGATATACCTTCAGTATTTATTTTATGAGGATGAATTCGCTTACCGAGCAAAGCGTCAACATCAGCAGTTAATTGTGTTTGTAGAGAGGCTAGAGAAATATGGAAAAAAAGCTAATGTTTCGTTACAATATTAGCGTTTGATACGGCACACAATTATCGACGTAGTGTTATTCTATTAAGCGGCCTTATTATGTGTCAACAAAGATAGGGCACGAAGAGTTTATCTTCTACTATAGAATCAATTACGGATTTATGTAGGCCATTTCTTAGCAAGGGAATGACGAATAAGTATTAATTTCAATTAAACCGTCGCCCTTATTGCCAGTCGATCTCCCATTAGACAGTGTACAATGAATCAATTTTGGCACCATTACCAAGACTATTTTTTTAATTATTTCAAAGCAGTGATGGCTCAGTCGCATAGGCTATGGAGTGCCGTGCAACAGGATCATGGTTCGAATCCCGCCGCGGGATTGAGCTTTACCGCATGGTGGGAGGGAGTATTTTGTGAATACCCGCCTGGCTAGCTTTAGCTAAAACTTTCTTAATCTTCCGATACATTCCTTTGGCTTAACATGTTTACAGTTAAGATCGAAGCATATAGCTATCCGTGTATAACCGTTTATTAGATATATGCTTAAAACCTTTTGTGGACAACCTCCATTTAACATAAGAAATCGAAAAATCCTGATTAAAATATCTACACTATCGTTTATCTATTTTAGGCTGAATTGCATTTTATCACTATCTCTTCTGATGACATGTGATGATGCCGTCCAAGATATTGTTCAGACTAACTTAGAATTTCTCAAGGCTTGGTGACAGATTTTTAACTGCAGGGTTTTAACTAAGTAGGCGGGTAGGCGGGTATTCGCAAAATACCACAATGCAAAAACGTCTTTATTTTGTTTTAGTTTTTAGGGTGCAATGTACTTTATTTCTCAATTAAAAGGTCAAAGATCTCAGAACTACTTAGATCGTATGGGACTTTTTATCGATAAATACTTATTACCTTCTTTATAATTATAAGCCAATGTAGCATATGTGTAACACCATATTAACTGTAATTTATTACACATACATTATAAGTTTTCGTGAAACTACTGCTCGAGCTAATTAATATGTTTTCGAACATAATATCGTCTAGACAATTTCACTTTAATTTCCCTCTAGTACTTCTTTTGGCTTTCTTTTGGCTCAAGTCACAAACTATTTTCCACGAATTATACTAACAGTGGCGGTTCTTATGGGGGCACTTTCAGGGGTGGCAAGTTATTACGTGACTCAACATTTTTATAAGACAGTATTGACAGGTGCCTGTCTCCCGTAATAACCGAATAACCGTTACCTGAATATAGCAAAATCCTAAAATCAAGCCATATTTGTGCTAACTTTTAGTGCGTAAGAAATCTACATCTATACGGTTACGTGCTGTAGATGTTATTTCCCACCCTTGGAAGCTTGATAATCGCCATAGGAGGGTAAATAATATATAACATTAGATTATATCTAAAACAAAAGCAATTTGTCGGATTTAGTAATTATTTTTCTAGGAGTCTTGTACCACAGGTAACTTAATATATTATTTACTTACCAAATCATAAATTTACGAGAGAAAAAAATATAGTCTATATACCTACTACAACTATTTTTCTCCCTAGTAAATTTGTAATTTTGTAATGTAATTCGTTATTGCAAACATAAGAATATTAAAAATATTATTTACTTTCCTATGGCGAATTCACACCCTAGGGTGGAAAATAATATCTGCTTTTCGCGTTTCAAGTTAAACGATATAATTTCCGAATATGAGTGATGAAAACTTGAGTAGGTATATTAATATGGAAATTTAGGCTCATGTATTAAATGCATGACAACTCACGACCGGAATTGTCTATCAAAATTAAAAAAAATGCTCTATTTTAATAATAAAACATATTATTTTGTTAGAATGTATCTAAGGAACTAATTTGGTCCCTTCTTTACCCTTCTTGAATATTACTAAAGTAAAAACTCGTTACTTTGCTAATGCATAGTTAAGTGACACATATAAGGGTTCTTAAAATCTAGAAAATAAGAAAAACCTTTCATAGTTAAGTGGCAGAAAGTAAATCTAAAAAGGTTCTAAGTATTTGAATTTATATACTACGCCCCAATATCGCTTTCAAATGCTTTTATAGCCTTTTCAAGAAGGGACAAATCCCTGTGTACTCTGTATCCTATACTTATATGATATATATTATACTTACCGTTATATGCCTTCTATTTCAGTGAAAGGTGAACGTTACTTTATAAAGTCATCGATCACACTATTTTCTAACTTACGTAGCTATGTGGTTCCAGGCTATGTGTTACGTCATTTCAAAGGCTCTCAGAGGTAAAAGCTTTAGAAGGTAAAAGAATTGAAATTTTTGAATTGGTAAACGCTGGAACAGTTAGGAACTAAGTAATAGATTTTTTTTATATGCTGGCCGGCGGTGGTCCGTATTGGCAAAAAAGTACATTCGGGCAGTCAATTCAGGAATTTACACTGTAGGTCCAATTTTATTTCGCTTGGAGACTAAAGTACTTTAATTAACACCTGTAAAAAATAGGGCTTTCAGACCCCGAAAATAATATAGGACTCCTTTAAAGCCTACCCACAGGATGATTTCGAGTGGTTCCTGGAGTTCAGTCTACAGTCTGTCCGTTCGTGTATCACGCGTCGCTATTCCATACACGGATTTAGTTAAAAACCTGAATTTTTTTTGATATGTTTAGATTCAAAAGAAAACCAATTGTTGTTTTTTGTCTTCTTTTGATAGAAGAATAGTGTTTTGTTATGCAAGACTGCAAATTGTTATTTGGAGGATTAAACCTGAAGATGCGAAGTATTGTAAAATCATAAGCAAAGGGGGTTCAAAATATAGAATCCTGAGCGTACAGAAGGTTTCAAAGGTACGAGACGCAAAATAATTTTGCTGCCGCGCTAAACACACAATTATTTACCTCACTCCACCGAGGACAATGCTAAGTGCAAGAAATATGCATTAATTAATAGCACATATAAATCACATATAGCATTTTGAAGCAGTGATGGCTCAGTGGCATTAGCTATGGACTGCTGCGCAGCGTGTCCATGGTTCGAATCCCGCCACGGGCTTGAGCTTCACCGCATGGTGGAAGGGCATTTTGCAAATGCCCGCCTGGCTAGCGACCACCCTCAAGTAGAAAATCTGTCGCCAAGCACCTAACGGCGTGTTCTAGCAGCAGTTCTTGAGAGCCAGTGAAATTACAAGCACATGAGACTTAACATTTATGTCTCAAGGTGACGGGCGCAGTGCAATTCGTGCCTTGTGACGAAATGCATCTGTTATTGGCAGAGGTTAGTCCGCTTAACATCAGGTGGGCCTCGAGCTTGTACCGTCACAATAACAAAAAAAATACATATATTGGTAACATTCAGAGGAAGTTAATTTTTCTGGTAGTTTTATCCTCTAAACATCGAACTTGCGAGGGAGATGCGGTATTGGATGCAAGTACATCACGTGTGCAAATTCGCACGCTCGATGGTTAATGAAGTTCGAATTTGAAAAGCGTTATTCCTACACCTTTCCGAGCTAGTGAGGTGAGAAGAAAATTATGTGTTAAACAAACGAATAACATACACATATTAGACTCTGATACACTGTTGAAAATTACAATCATTGGTCTATAAATCTTCAGCAGTGATGGCTCATAACTCAAAACATAATACATTTATAACTGCTGTCTTATTGAAATCATGGTGACACCACTACAGGTTAAATAGTACAGTCGACTATTGTTAATTCGGTCTCTTAAAATGTTACGAATTATCGAGTGTTTGAAATATCAAATGGTTCGCATTTATACTTTTTGGGACTCATAACTAACACAAAGTTTTCTTTAATCTGTATACAACAAAGACCTAGGATTTTTTCGCTACGCTCAAATGACCTACGAAGTGTGTGAGTGAAAGGTCCTAAGCTGCTACAAACCGTCGCGAGAAAAAAAGAGATAGTGAAACAAGAAGACGGTATGTCATTTTTTACTCGAGTAAGAGGCCATAGCGTCCCGGCCTCTTCCAAGTCGGCGCGAATTTTGCGTATTTGGTCAAATATCTTACGATTATAATATAAAATATGTATTCTGCAAGCATGGTGTCTTGTTCAGTGAGTGAATGTGAGGTTACAAGACACAGTAACCCGAATATATACACGTTTCACAGGTAATTTATGTTGATTTGTACTGCTTTTTGGATAATCATTATTTTGTCATTTTGTTTTAAAATTAGTTATATGAACTATGGAAATATTAGATAATAGGTTTCTCTTCATACTTATCATCAAATTACATTGCTAAATGAAGAATTGGTTGGTATTTTACGAAAAATACAAAAACATTTGTTTACGATAGGGCTTGACAAAGTACTGACGTCACAAGTATCGATAAAGTCGATAGTTTATGTCTGAACTGTAGCTTCGACGTGAGTGCTCGGGTACATATTCGAACCTCAAAAATTACCGGTAGTTAATTTAACCATAAATTTGTTTAAAAATAATATAATTACATAATAATTAGCGAGAAGTTGACAGATCAGTTTATAGCTTATTGAGTATTTCCGAATAAGGGAGTAAATATTATCACAAGATATATTATTCAAAATTTATTATGATGTTTTCTGTGAAAAGTTCCCCTAACTCTCAATAAATAATTGGAAATATCTCTTACTTCTATCATAAGATATTATTATCTTTATACAAATGGCTATTTAACAGAATTTGAAATAACTATATGCACGCGTATAGTTATTTCAATGTTTGTGTTCTTACAGATTACCAACAAATTTTCAGTATTTGATAAAATGGTTCGGATTATTGACGCAATCTAAATAAAAACTCTAGTTTGTAGTAAACTTTGAATCAAAATGCTTCATACAAAGAAAACCTCGATGTATACTAATGAAAGACTCAATACCAACTTTTAATGTCCCTGAATGCATAAGGCTGTGGAAATGGTAGTCAATAGCTTTAGGAAATGATGACACAAGTAACGTAAAGTTTAATTTGTAGTAAAATACATGGTCAAATAATTTTTTTTCATGTAAAGACTGTAGGATATGTTGAGTCAATCTAGTAACCCTTCCCTTAGCGTCCCTGGTGCAATAAAATACTCGCTTTATTGCAGCGCTGGATATCTATGGCTATCCTGACACAAAATAATTTTTATTTTTCCTTTCAGATCAAATTGAAAATAAGACGGCCCTGACCTTACTTAAATAGAGATATATTACCACCGCTAGCCATTACCTGCCCTTTAAATCAAGTACTGTCTCCAAAGAAAAAAACTTATTAACGTTCTAAATTGTGACAAAAATTACAGAAAAAAATTAGCTCTTAACTTCTTAAGAGCTTTAAAAGCTGAAACAAAAATAATGATAAAACGGCTTTTAGACTTAAAAGCAGACTTTAAAGAATTATATGTTTTGTAGGCCAGTTAGTAAAGATCATCAAAATTATGTACACATCGTCATTTACACAAGGGACAAATTCGACCTTTGCTTACCACATGTGAATGCTTTACGCAAATGGTATTCAGATAAATGTTATTTAATAATTTACAGTACCTGTATATTTGCAGCCTAATGATATTGTTAATGGTAATCATAATACTTAGTAATGGTAAGTTTTATTTCATCTTGTTACGATGAAGTTATAGTAGTTTATTAAATGACATTTTAGCCGATTTAAACTTACGGTTTTTTACGTCGAGAAGGCGTCTCGACCGGTTTCGCGACTTTCAGAGTCGCTTCATCACGGAGTGCGTGCGCTTACGATCGCGCCCGCGCATGCACTGGTGGTGGCGCTGGAGCCGCGCGCGCAGAGGGCGGCAGCGCGCGCGGCTCGCTCCACCGCGGCCGCCGGCGCCACCACCAGTGCATGCGCGGGCGCGATCGTAAGCGCACGCACTCCGTGATGAAGCGACTCTGAAAGTCGCGAAACCGGTCGACGCCTTCTCGACGTAAAAAACCGTAAGTTTAAATCGGCTAAAATGTCATTTAATATGTGTCAAACTTACGTTAGTTTTAATCAATTATAGTAGTTTACTTTTAAAAGTGCTGTACCATTTTAGACTTACAATAAATGCATTTGACTTCAACTTTGAATGAGTTTTATTTTAAACAGATCAAAAAGGGAGCAGGTTCTCAATAAGGTTGTATTCATGTTATGATATTTGGTTTGATTTTCATTTGAAAACATCGTATTTTGTTTGAAAGGATATACTTTAAGATTCATCCCTTTGAAATTTCATCATAATCAGTTAAGTAGTTTGGTTTTTAAATCATAATAACTTGAAAAATAAGTTGTTCAAGTTAGTGAAATTGCATATATTGCATTTCTGTGATTTCAGTGTTGTTTACGATCATTAAAATAGTCTCAATGAACTATATAGAGCATAATTTCAAACGAATGTTTCCTAAGATTCAACAAGTAAAACTGTCGATAGTATTACGCTCGCGTCATTACAACACTATGTCACTCACACATTTACATTTCATTTTTTGTTACACCATTCATCCGTCACTGTTGGTCTTGTACATCCTAAGCCTATGGTATACAATGAACAAATGAGTAACAGTAACTTAAGTAAACAAACCAATTCGTGCGGAAGTGTATATCAAACTAATCATTACCAAAACAAAGGCTCGTGTACGATGATTCAAGCTTGAACTTGTGGTATGTACCTAGATGTATCGGCGGCAGCATGAATTACTTGGACTTGTTTATAAGAGGATCAAGTGATTTATAAGAATAAGCATTGCAATTCAACGCCCAGCATGCTGGGCACGCTGCCAACTGATAGTGGGCTAGAGCATTTGGACTGCCTATGAGTCCAAATGCTTTTATTGTAGTAGCTGTAGTGTTGTATATATAGTTTGTAGTATTTGGTTAATAAAGGCAATAAAAGTCTTATTCTTTATGAATTGAAGAGTGTTTGACGCCGATTCAAATTAACGCGTCATTTTGTTGCGTGGTATTGATTTTTTTCGTTTGAATTACCAAGTGCATAAAAATGTATTGATTTAGTTCGAAATATAAAAAGATTTTCTAGGGAACTCGTGATAACTTTGAATTATAGAGAGATTTGAATTATCGCAGGTTTGAATTAACGAAAGTCGACTGTACTAGTTTTTGTTACACTAGGACACCGTAAATTAACGAGTTTGTTGCCAATTCAAGTTAATTTACTTCAATTTGTTCAGGGAACAGCGTTGTCCAATCTGAAATAGACGTCCATTGTTGTTTATCGCTGCGATAAGGATGTCATCAACGACAATATTACTAGTTACATATAATAGGCACCTACTTCACTTTAAAGCGCTAATGCATTAGAAGCGTTATCTAGCTTGTGTTGTTTTTAAGTTTAGTTCGAGATAACTCTTCCGTACTACTAAGCCCACACTGTCAGTCTGTCCGTCTTTCCTTTACGGAGCCGTATCTAATGAATCGTAAAAAAACAGTCGGTTGAAATTATATCAGTGAATATCTGTAGCTATAGCGGATTGACAAGAAAATAATATTAAAAAAAAAAGAATTTTTACATTCTTACATGGGATCCTATTTTTAATAACACAAATCTTTGGAAAAAGAAACTATTCTATTTTTTTTTGTTGTCTCAACGAAACTGTAATGCGTATAACTTCGCTACGAGCGCTTCAAATGCGCGTTTTGAAACGCTCGTAGCGAAGTTTACTTGGCTGTTCTCAACCGATCGGCAAAGTTAAGCACCGCGGTCATGAGTTGGATGGGTGACCGCTAGTGACATTACTACTGAGCGTTTCCGTGCTTCGAAGGGCACGTTAAGCCGTCGGTCCCAGTTGTTGTCTTAGGATAGCAGTCGTTATAGCATGGTGGTAGGGCATTTTTTGAATGCCCGCCTGGCTAGCTACCACCCTCAAGTAGAAAATCTGTCGCCAAGCACCTAACGGTGTGTTCCGGCAGCTATCCTTGAGAGCCAGTACTTCATGGTTAGCCTGAACAAGACCTTCAAACACATCATCACTTACCATCAGGTGAGATAGTGGTCAAAGGCTAACCGATCAGGCATAAAAAAAAACAAGCGTCAAATTTGTCTAATAAGGCAAATTTTAAAGTAAAAACCACATTATGAATTGATTTAGGCGTTACCCTGTGGAAACCCATATATAATAATAACATAACAAACATATTAAAAACATTTTAATTAATAATTTAAAAAACACA
This sequence comes from Plagodis pulveraria, assembly GCA_963890685.1. Taxonomy (NCBI): domain Eukaryota; kingdom Metazoa; phylum Arthropoda; class Insecta; order Lepidoptera; family Geometridae; genus Plagodis; species Plagodis pulveraria. Next base: position 15,123,019 of record OY982957.1, read on the forward strand.
TAATAGTTATTAAAATATATATCTAGTGATCATTCCGCCTAAATTCCCTATTAAGCCTACGCGACGTCGTAAACGCCAGTTAGCAAAACCGGAAGAATTTTCAACGCGTCTCGCTTCTACACGAAGCATCCTCAGGAGGTCTTGACTGTTCGAGTGCACGATCGTGCGGAATTGTCGCTTGATATATTTTTTATTTTAAGTGTTTTTCTAAAAGATTAATTTAATATTTTCTTAAAATATTTGTAGTTATTGAATACCAAATAACAAAATCATGCCAAATGTGAGCTATACTCCCCGATAAGGATCCCGTACTGTTTGAAACAAATAACGATTTTTGGTAAATTGTGTGTTGGCATAATACACAGACATAACATAGATGTACGAGTCCGATTCGCGCTTGGCTGGTTTTTGTTTTTCATGAGTAGAATATAGCATCATGTTAATATGCTCACAATCATGTTTAATATATCTTTAATTAAATTAATGGAGATTTGCATATTTAGGTCCAGGTATTCATAAAGATGGATTTAGCACGACAGGATAGCTAAGCCCACGCCTTGGTGCTATGATTTAATATTTGCCCAGAAATTCCGACTGGATTAGAAACAAAGACTGGAGAATCAGGTCAGCTTTATTACAAAAAGTTCGTCGGTTATATTTTTTTTACCAGTTAAGGTTCTGTACCTGATAGAAAATGTTCCGAGTAGCAATTCACTTTACAAAATCACAAATATACGATAGGAAAAATTGTCCGGAAATTGTAAATCCCGCACTTGACTTAAATTTTTTCTCTCGTATATTTGTGATTTTATAATGTAATCCGCATAGCAGGCGTTATTGCAAACCTTACAATATTAAAAAAAAAAAAGCAATTCATTATTTTATTAGATGCTTGCTTTTACTAGTATCCGCAAATACGATGAGTGCTTTCATGTTTCAAAAAGGACGTTAAGCATTTTATTCTGTTGCCTTTACAGTCGACAACGGTCGTTATACCCCGTCAGAATACTTTAGACCGTCTCGGAAATCACCAACGCTGGTTAGGTACTTGTATGAAAAGGTATAAAAAGGAAACTTCCGTTTGTCTGTATATTTTTGCTTGAAAGTCAAGATCTAAGCAATTTGCTTGCTTTAATATTTGTCTTGTTTTAATGTTATTGTGACGGAACAAGCACGAGGACCATCTGATGTTAAGCGGTATCCTATACGAAATGCATCTGTTATAGGCAGATGCATTTCGTCAAAAGTGACGAACTGCACTGTACTCGTCACCCTGAGATATACAGTTGTTAAGTCCCATCATTTGCCTGTAATTTTACTGGCTCTAAGAACTGCTGACGGAACACACTGTTACCTGAGGGTGGTAGGGGTAGGAAGGTAGGCGGGCATTCGCAAAATGCCCTTTCGTCCAAGGCTATATATATATAGGGATCGAATCATAGACCTGCGGCACCGCAGTGCATAGCTATAACCACTCGGCTGTCTGTCCTGTAATTATGAAATATTTAGTTTTAGAATGCCCAAGTTGCAGTAGAACTGCTGTCGAAATTTTTTTCAGCAGTCCTTAAAAAGTCCATCTTCCATTTTCTTATATTTTTATTTTTGCAATAACGCTTGCTCTGCAGGATATATTATAAATTTACGAGAGGAAAAATTTAAGTCAAGGACGCGGGTTCGAATCCCACACGTGACTTAAATTTTTCATCTCGTAAATTTGTAATTTTGTAAAGTCCATCTTCCAATTTAAAATCTAGGCTATGTGTAATTTTTTTCCGCTCATACTATTTTTTTAATTTTTTTATTACATATTCTCAAGTCAGTAGTAAAACCTGCGTATTTTCCTGAAAACATTGGTTGGGGACAACGAAAGCAAAACAAGTCCGTGATAATAAGAAATGAAAATTAATGACATAGATTAAGAGGATGATGATAAATGCCCAGCCTTCGTACTCACGAGTTCGGAGCACCTACAAAAGGCAATATTTCTACATAAAGCTTTGGCCAACTTAAAAAGATATATTAGGAACAGCAGACAAACTGCTGCCATAATAATCTCAGCAAATAATAAAGTGAGTTTTTGCGTATAAGAACACAAGTATTGCTGGTGATAAGTATTTTCACACAGAATCGGTTTTACAAACCTCAAAAAATTTATCATATGATTTTGAAGAGAAGGCAGCTAAAAACTGCGAAATATTTCAATGTGATTTCATAGCAGTAGGTACCTACATCGAATTTGCCAAACAAAATATTCTCATTTTCTGTACAAAATATCAGTATGTCGGGTGACGTTTGAATGTATAAGTAGAATGATAGTCAAAAAGTTTTAATAGCTACGTTTTACTTTATATGAGTAGGTTTTATTTTGTATTTAGTTGCAGAAGAAATCTTTGTGTATGAGTTCGTACGGGGAAGTATACTGCCATAATGTTCTTATGACTATGTTCCATAAGATATGGGTGCTGGAGATATAACAGGCACATGAGACTTAAAAACTTTATGATAATGTTTACTTAAGTAACCAGAATATTGTGACGATATGCATCTGTCATAGGCACGGTTTACCGCGAGACCAGGTCTGCATTGTGCCTGTTCCAAAACCTAATCACATATAATTATGTTTTTTTATGCTGTGTTTGTACAAGTAAATAGAACCTAAAGTTCGTCTCAGTTTTAGCATAAAAGTATAATGAAAAATTATCTATTACAAACCTGGCATCGTTATGTTTATCGAATGGACACGGCTTTGAATTCTACATGAACTAAGAAAATATTCAGCAATGTCAACATAAGGTATGTTAAGAAGCAGAGATAAGTGCTTTTCGTAAATACAGTATATTTCAGCCCTAAACTACTGATAAATTATATATTTATATAATTACTATTCACATCATATTTTGATGATATTAAAAGATTATATTTAACTCGTGTTATGATTATGAGAAGACGATCACGTTTTCTGAGAGAGAAAGCCACGAAGTTCCGGTGTCGTCGGTGGTACGGAAGGAAGTAGATTTCCGATGCGACCCATCTTGCCGTATCTCTGACGGATTGTCTTTACAAAAACAGATTGAAAGACGTCCTAAGTTCATCAACTATCAACTAATATTGATTGTATAGATATTATACTTTATAGCATATTATGTACTGCCTATGAGTGTGCAATCACTTAAAGGTTGTCCAAATGCTTTTATTGTTGTAGCTGTGTGTAGTGTTGTATATTGTTCGTAGTATTTTGTTAATAAAGGCATACATACCGCCGGTAAAAAACAACGAATAATCTAATATTCTAACATAACAATATAAAAAATAAATCACCTAATCTATACTAATATTATAAAGAGGAAAGATTTGTATGATTTGCATGTAACGAATAAACTTAAAAACTACCGGATCAATTTAAAATTATTTCAGCATGAGAGTCCTACTCTATTCTTGATGGACATATGCTTTAGAATATTTTCAAAAACTTGGGGCTCCGTATGAAAATTACGTCAACGTAAACCTACGTGTGTTAAAAATAACGTTATATCGCTTACACTGCGGAAATTGTTGACAATAGAGCAAAGTGAGTACATCTATCATCTATTGTCACAATTTTAAAGAGGGCATAAATATCACCGAAAATTCCGCAACACCATATGTCTAACTATTACAGTTATGTCACAACAACTACTTTTTATGAGTATCAATTTATATTTTTTGATAAATAACCGTTCAAAGCCGGGCGTGCTGCTAGATAGATACTCGTATATATCAATAAAGAACCTATTTGTATTATGAACATAAGGATTGCAGTTTTTTTATAATTTACAGCAAATTATGCTATTATTAGAGTGAATAGGTACCTACATACTAAACTGTGGCCGCTGAGTGAATTCGCTTGACAGTACATTTTTACCAATTTTCTCCATGTCATAGTTACGAAGACATCTGGTATGGTAATATTGAGTCAATTAGGTATTTGAATGTCTAAACATATGTTTCATTTTTACTCAGTTTAAGAGTTACAAGAATAATACGAACACTAAATTGAAAAACTCGTTCTTTGCGAAGAAATAGCGGATGATACACTACTCAATGACTACGCTGAGCAGATACTTATTTCGACAATGGACCAAATATTAATACCAAAAGTAACATCTTCAGTTTTGGTAGTAGATAAAATTAACTACACGACAAAAACAGCTTCATTGGACCAAGTTAAAGGGTACACAAACGCTCCAATTCAAAAAGTTTGTGAACACGAATTCGAATGGGACGAACATCCACAAATGCGAACTCCTAATGACCCTATTCATAGGTTTGTTTCCAAACCACATGCGACATTCAGGAGATACTTCTAACAATTTAGCAATTGTAACTGACTCGAGGACGACGACGAGCTACTTACAAAGGATTACAATAATAATACCATCTTGACATAATTATGCAAGGTGTTAATAACGTTATTTTGTGAATAGCATTGTCTTCCTTTGTAGTCGCCGAAACGACAAGTGTTTTTTTCATTGTGTGTACCTTATTCACATGTTCACAAACGTGCTCGTATATTTTTGAATATTATTTAGGATTCCGTTCTATAAAATAGGGCTCTATTACTAAGGCTCCACTGTCCATCCAACGTTTATAAGGGCTGTATGTTTGCAAAGAATAGATAGTTGATTTTTTAATGCTTATGTAGTATGGTGTTTCTGAAAATTAATAATATACATAAAAACATCAACCAACAAATTTATAAAATGTGATATTTTAACGGTTTTTATTTTTCGTATATCATAAAAGTGGTAATAAAAAACAAACGTTACATTTAGGGCATATTTCAGAATGTTCGAGTAAGTTCCGGTTTACCCAGAACATATTTAATAGTTACATAAGACACTATCTGTGCGTTTCACAGTCATAAATTTAGCCTATCCATCGGTTAAAGCTTAAAACGCGCTGCATGTAACTGTCATTTTTTTATTCTATGTTCTGGGTAGTATAAACGGAACTTACTCGAACATTCTGAAACAGGCCCTTAATGTTATATTATGTTATTGTGTAAAAATATTCAATAAAAAAATATAACGTACAATTTCAAACTAAAGCCAGCCAAGCGCAAGCTGGATTCGCGCTCAGACTACCTAACGTATTTTTGGAATATGCATACAATAAATACTTACTTATATAGTATGTTGGTGCGGACTCTTCAGTGTATGACTTATAATTGGCCTGTATATTAATGAAATTTTACTGAAATGGCAAATCACTAATATATAGGGAGTTTTTGTAAGCTGGACGTATTCCGGTTGTTAATGTCATGATGTAATGTGATGTGAAGGCTTCATGGTCACTTGTACATATGTATTACTGTAGTGCCCAGAATGATGTTGTTTTCAATACGCTTATCAATATTTTTAAATTAAATATTACTTCAAGTTACTTTGTTTCTAATCAAATATTTAATATATTTTTATAAATTTTTGGGGCACAAAATGTTATGCCCCGGACGGGAATCGAACACGCGTCCTCTGATTTCGCGCGGGATGCCTAAACCGCTCGGCAACCTGGGCACGCTATTTCAAGCCGATATTTCGTGCTCCAATTGTATTACCTTAACTGTCATAGGGGACAGTGTGACGGTGCTCTAATAATTTGTATTAATATGATTTTCACTTAGCACGCGATACAGCTTGTAATCATATTTAGAAAAAAAAATTGTGATTCATATTGAGTAATTTTATTTAATTGAAAATCCAAAAAAATCCAAACTATATGCAAACGTCATTCTTATATTGGTAATTCAATCAAATATTTATCAACATATTGCACCACATTCGCACAATGTCTGAAACTAGAGCACAAATTGTGCCATATATGTCGATGTCGCATGTCGCCGGAGCATGTACGAAAATTTATTTCATTATAACTTCGTCGAAACGTGATGGAAAAATATGTATAAAATCACTATAGTGAATGAATTCTTCTACATTCAACACGAAACACACAGGAGGACTCTGTAGTATGGAGAATAACTTGTATCTATGAGTACGAGAGAAAAAAAATATAGCAAGACTATTTTTAAGTATTTTATTAATCGAAAATATTACATTGTTGTGATATTTTGGAATCACGTCACAAAAAATATTGTATCTTTGTAGGGTAGATTAAACTTTATAAGAGTTTTATTTAGGTACCTCACAAAATATTATATCAAAACGCTTGTACTTCTCCGAAGAGTTAGGCATAGTCTATATAAATACCCAGCACATTTTATCTACACTAACATTATAAAGAAGAAAGATTTGTATTTTTGTATGCAACGTATAAACTTAAAAACTACAGGACTGATTTGGACGAAATTTGGTGTGTTTATAGTTCAAAACCGGGGGAAGGACATAAGAAAGTAATCAAACTGCGCAAGTTAATAGTTTTGCAGGTAAGTGAAATACGCGCCGCCGGAGCCACGGGCGACAAGCTACTATTTTAATATAAATAACTGATGTCGCTGCACCGCATATGCCTTGTTGGGTGCCGAGCTAGAATTGCAGCCACCATATATTGCAATGGGAGTCATAAGAGGAAGGGAAAAATACCAGAAAATGGGCAACAGTGCCCAAGACTGATGCCATCTTGCACCATGATCCCCAAACAGCCTGCCAAGCGTGGGGTGGCAAACCCTATAATGAAACCTACAATGAGGGAGGCATTTGTTTAAAGAAGGGAGTATGCAGGCTGTTGATGATAATGATTATTATGACCGCATGTTTCAGTAAGTACTAGCGTATGTGGTCGAGTTTAGAACTATATAGAGCACGATATAAAACATGTATATTTATATACAATATCGGTATATTCCGATTTTCAAGCGAGTAGTGAAAACGCACCGCCGCATCGCGACGAGAGGAGAAGGCAACTCTGGCAACAAACTGGCAACAAAAAACCTCGTTCTGCTCTGTCAATAAATATGTTTTAGCTATTTTCATGATTCAGTCCAGTTTGTCAATTCACACTTGAATTTTAGGTTGACTACATTATTTTTCTTAAATATTATGAGAAAGAGCTTTTTATACATTGTAAATAATCATATTCCTACTCTTATCCCACTTCGGATATAGGGTTGCCACTATATCATTATATTTGTTCCTAACCAGATATATTATGGAAAGTATTGACTTGCGTTTTATATAGCATCTATTTTTATTTTATTTTATTTTTATTTTACATTTATTTGGGGGGCTTACAGCTATCATTACAAAAAGGTTTAATAACTTAATTAAAAAAAGCCATTAACAAGCCTCCACAGATATAAAAAGAAGTATTTTACACACACGTAATAAGATTATACAAAGCAATAGTGTTTTTTTTTTTTTTTTTTTTTTTTTCGTACGCAGCCACTTCTTTTCCAAATACTTGAAAATTTTACGAATTCAAAGTGACATAAGCAAGGTTAACATGAGACAATTTGCTAGAATAAAGGTCGATGGTGTGACCTTCGTGCTCGATAAACTCATTAAAAGCGGTTTGTGATCTTAATAAAAATGATTGTCTGCGATAGTTTGTACGTGCGGGTGGTACGTGAAGCAACCTTCTGGGTCTAGCGTGTCTAGGTGGAACATATAAACTTAATTTACCCACTAAATCAGAACAATCAATTTTGGATTGTGCAATCTTCATGAGCAGCCGTATGTCAGAAATATTACGACGAGTTGAAAGTGGTAACAGATGGAAACGAGCACAGCGAACTATATATTTAGAACGTGGAATTTTGAATTTATATCCTAAGTACCTAATAAATTTCTTTTGTATTCTTTCCAGCCTTTGAATATGTACGGCATAATTAGGATTCCAAACTTGACTTGCGTATTCAAGGTGACTGCGAACGTAAGCACAGTATAGGACTTTTAGAGTCTTCATGGTTTTAAAAATGCCCGCATTACGTATAATAAAACCTAATGCTGATGAGGCTTTCTTAGCTATCATATCGATGTGATTGACAAAAGTGAGCTTACTATCCAAATGGACCCCAAGGTCTCTAATGTCACTCACACGTAAAAGTGGTTGATTTTCAAGTGAGTACTTAAATTGTACAGTTTGTGTCTTACGACTGAAAGTAACCACTGAGCATTTTGATATATTCAAAATAAGGTTATTTGTCTTACAGTAGTTAGCCACTCTTTCTAGGTCTTCCTGCAGAAGTAACGCATTAGAGGGGTTGTCAATTGCCATAAACATCTTCATGTCATCTGCGAATAGTAGGAATTGGGAATGTTTAAAACAGTGTCCAATATCGTTGATGTAGATGACAAACAAAAGAGGTCCCAGCAATGATCCCTGAGGGACTCCAGATGGTATAGCAGTCCAGGAAGAAGTATAACCACTTAATACTACTGCCTGAGTTCTGTTGAAGACATAAGAAGAGAACCACCTGTAGAGATCACCACGAATACCTAGATTGAATAGTTTTCTCAGCAGAATAACATGATCGATTCGGTCAAAGGCCTTGCTAAAGTCGGTGTAGATAGCATCTACCTGTCCACTAGTGACCATTTGTCGAGTAACGTAATCAGTGAAAACAACAAGGTTTGACACCGTTGATCTTCCTTTTAAGAAACCATGCTGTTGTGGATTAAGGTCAGGGAGAATACTACTGTAAAGTTGATTATAAATTATACGTTCAAAAATTTTGGCTAGAAGACAAAGCTTAGATATTGGTCGGTAGTTTTCTACCACGTCTTTAGCACCATTTTTGTGAATAGGTGAGATGAACGCAGTCTTCCATATAGTAGGAACGACACCTTCAGAGAGTGATTTTGTAAATAGTAATGATACAGGATACGCTAACTCGTTAGCACACTTTACTAAAAATATGGCTGGAATAGCATCGGGACCGGCTGATTTATTTAAGTCAAGGGATTGAAGGTATTTCCGCACAATGTCAGGATTGATTTCAATAGAACTAATGTGGCAATTAGAATCGTCTCTAGACGCTGAATGGGTACAAGTGGTAGTAGAATCCAGGAACGTGGACTGAAAATAATTAGAGAAAAGTTCACATATTCCTTGGCCCGTATGGCTTTCATTGCCGTTATATGACATATTGGAAGGAAAATTGGTATGCGAACGTCTGCATTTTACATAAGACCAAAAATATTTTGGGTTCGAAGTGATAGCAGTCTCAATGTTAGCTATATATTTATGAAAACAAGTCTGCTCAACACTATTAGCTCTATCCCGCAGTATCTGAAAAGTGAGTAAATCGTGTTTGTTACCGTAAATTTTGAATTTAGTAAAATATTTGTGTTTTTCTTTAAGAATTTTAATGAGAGCAGAATTGTACCAACGGGGGTAATTATTATTTTTATGTAGTCGTTTTGGGATGTGATAATCTCTTAATTCAACTAATTTTGAGTAAAACTTACTCACAGCATCATTAGTGCTACACTCTGAAAATAAATCGTTCCATTGCGTGTCAGCCAGGGAAGACCGAATACGATCATAGTTACCTTTATTGTATTGGTACATCAGACGCTTCTGAGCTATTAGACATTGAGATTGTGAGACATCAAGTTGGACCAAAAGGGCGGGATGATGAGGGTCTTCCACAGTTAAAGGCTGTAAGCAGGCTGAGACGGAGATGTTTGTGTTTGACAGGACAAGATCAAGTATTCGGCCATGCTTATTTTGGACTAAGTTAAATTGTTTTAGACTGCAGAAATCAAGAGTATCAATGAAATGAGTAAACATATTGGCCGATAACGTGGTAGAAGAAGAAGCAGTAGACGGAGCTACAGCTCTAATACCGTCTTCAGACTCTGACCACGTTATGGCGCTCATATTAAAATCTCCCAGAATAATAAATTTATCAGATGGGCGTTCGATAAATAAGTCTGCAAGTTTGTCTAAGTATATGGTAAGTTGATTAGAGAAACTGTGTCCTTGATACTGTTCACATAGATATAGTGTACATATGTGTATTTTTTGCATACTTTTTCCAGGCCCATCTCTTAAATGAACCGATATCCAAATATCCTCAGCGCTGGACTGCCAGCCAACATTTTCAGTAGCTATGAGGTCCCGCCGTATTGCTACTAAGACGCCGCCACCACGTGACTGCCCAGTTGCACGATCACGACGCCAAATTAAGTAGTTATCATTAAACAATTCACTACTAGAAATGTCACTCACAAGCCAGGTTTCAGTTAACGATATAATGTGATAATAGTCATTTTTAGCCAAGTTCCTAAAAAAAGTTAATGTTTTTGTCCGTAAACCACGAACATTCTGGTGATAAATATTTAGTGTATACATTGTGGGTCAATCCAACAATAATAGAATAAACTCGAAATTATGTTAAGTAGTAACGAAATTAAGTCTGATATGCTTAACTGTTTCCATCCACTAACACCTTCGTCAAAACAAATTGGTAATAGTCGCAAAATTATTGGTATTACAAAAATGAACGTAACCATATAATATAAGATTAAATAATATTGTGAGAGCAACTCAGGAAGTACAATTAACTCAATACAAAAATATAACAATAATTTTTGTAACATAATTGTAGTGTAATATAACCTATAAGTGCAACCATTTAAAGGGTACCAAACACCGCTCCAACTAAGTTCTTCCAAGCACCAAGCGCACGGTACGAAACAAAGCTTAAAAAATAAACACACATTTATGTAAAAGTAGGTGGCATGACATTTATCATTACTCAAAATGAACGTAACCATGAAAAATGACATGAAATAATTTTGTAAAAGCAACTCAGAGTATAAAATATTTAACTCAATACAAAGATATAATAATAACTTTTTTATCGTAATTGTAATGTAATATACCCCATAAGTGCAACTATTAAAACGGTACCAAACACCGCTCACAATAAAATCATTCAAGCACCAAGCGCACGATACGAAACAAAGCTTAAAAAATAAACACACATCTATGTAAACGTAGGTGGCATGACATTTAGCATTACTAAAAATGAACGTAACCATAAAATATGAGAATAAATAAGTTTGTAAAAGCAACTCAGAATACACAATATTTAGCTCAGTACAAAAGTATATTAACAACTTTTTAATCGTAGTTGTAATGTAATATAACCCATAAGTGCTACCATTAAAACGGTGCAAAACACCGCTCCAAATGAGTTCTTCCAAGCACCAAGCGCACGGTACGAAACAAAGCTTAAAAAATAAACACACATTTATGTAAATGTAGGTGGCTTGACATTTATCATTACTCAAAATGAACGTAACCATAAAATATGACATGAAATAATTTTGTAAAAGCGACTCAGAATACATAATATTTAGCTCAGTACAAAGATATAATACGAGTAATAACTTTTTTATCGTAATTGTAATATAATATACCCCATAAGTGTGAGTATTAAAACGGTACCAAACACCGCTCCAAATGAGATCCTTTAAGCACCAAGCGCTTGATATGAAATAAAGCTTAAAAAATAAACACACATCTAAGAAAAAGTAGGTAGCATAACATTTAGTAATGTAACAATAATTGCAAGAACAACAATGTTCCGCTCGCACGACAGCATGACAAGACCGGTTCGTGCATTGTGCCTTACGTAGAAACTGGCCTGCGATAAGCGCAAGCACACTGCCAGGGGATTCCAACCTTTTGAAACGAACAAAATATTTTGAAGTGAGTGGTTGTTTAAATCTAAAAAATAACGCGTATAAAACTGTCTTCACACTAAGAGTCATACATGTAACTAGACAATTTTTTGTAGGTGCCCTCTTGAGATGGTGAAAGGTTTCGAAGTTGGATCTCGCCGTACAAAGATTTTCATGTGTTTCACCCAAACAAACTGGTAGTTGTGCTCTTTGGCACGCGATTTTGCTTGTGAGAGAAGCAGTTTGTTTTTTACAGTTAAATGATCGTTTATAAAAATTTTCCCCGCAGCACCGGTAAAACCGATATCTTTGGGAGATAAAGGATTTTTTAACGAGCGGGCAGAAGCGATAAAATCTTCTTTGACGTAACGATTCATGAATGACACGATTATATTCTTGGTGCCAGCTACGTTACTCGGCACTCTGTGAACGAAGTTTATCTGTGTCTTCAAAACTGGATACGATATCTTGTCACCTATTTTGGCTACCATTTCAAAAAGGTTTTCCTTATCCCTCAAAGGTACGCCTTTTATCTCAACGTTGTTACTACGCAGCCACTGATCAGTGTCATGTAGGTCCTCCTCAAGTTTGCAGAGTGAAGTCATGGCCCCAGTAAGATCCTTTTGGTCTTCTTCGACTTTTGTCAACCTTTCATCAAGTTTATGTACTTTGGCAGGGATTCCCTTGAGATCCGCTAGCTCTTTCCGCAGGAGCTGCACTTCCGCTGATAGGCTAGAGAGTGGAGCAAGCTGCATACGAATGCTGGTCAGCTCATGCATGATGGATTCAAGTGACACCGTTGGAGAAGCTACCGGTGAACCCATCACCGGCACTGTGAGAGCACTTGCCTGACCTGAGTTCTTGCAGGTCGCACACCTCCAAGTTGCTTGACGATCCCCCAGCTTCCGGTATCCCTTTTCGGTTATTCCAGAGCACGGAAAATCGAAACTCTTCTTGCAGGCCGAGCATTGGATTGCCTCACCAACATCATCACCGCATCTTCCACAAATCACCATTTTTTTTTTATATTAAAATAACTATATAACACTTAGTGCAGATCAGAATGCCAAAGGTTGAGCGCCAATGTTAACGAGTCGCAGCAATACGCGGAGGTAACACGGTTGATCGCGGCGGCTTACGCACGAGATCTACATGGACAATCGTGACATATATAGTTCTGGAATACATTATTCATAACGCCGATTTTCATATTATACTTTTCAATTCATATCTAAATACTATAGCTTGAAAGCAACAACAGAAAATAGATAAATACATACATACCTATACAATGGTAGGTTACATTATGAATTATTTTGTTTTAAAACATTACTATGGTTAGAATTTGCGAAATAGTACATTTTTATCTTATGAGCGAAGAGACTAAAATAAAAACTAGATATTTGTTAAACTAGAGTACGTTCAGGACTTGAGATTTATTATTAAAATATAAATAAACTATAACTATAGTTTATTTCCCGTTTATCATTGTCATAATTACTTTTTATTTTACTTATGCAAATCTTTACATATTATTTATCATTACTATCAATGTAGCACAGTCACAAAGTCAAATCCTAAGTCCGCTCTCTTGGTAAACAGTCTGTACGAATCATAAACTCTTAAGAGGCATTTCACATTTTAATGCGGTATACAAAGATTTTAAGCGCTTAATTTACTATCATAGGAAATATCTACAAGTTGTTTAATAATTGATAAAAATAGAATAATCTGTTCTCTTTTCAGTTAATGTACCAGATTTACAAACATAACATTAATTATTTTGTAGTGACCAATCTCCCGCACCTTGTTTTACGAATTAAAGTACACATAGCCAACTTCAGAGTTCTATCTCTTGTATAAAGATTCATCAAATTAACTAAAAAAAAAAACTGTGCATCAGGCATATAATCCTGTTGACACATAGTGTACTAGAATATCGCTAATTAATCGTCATTGTAGAAAAAAAAATAAAGATCTTGCGCCAATTTCCACGAATTATATCAGCAGTTTACCACCATATATTGCGTTTAATAAAGTGTAATTCCAAACAGATATTATATAAAAAGAAAGTTCATTATTTAATTAATCTGATCTTAAATAAATTGTGATATTAACTCTGTTTTGTTAGACAAGAAAAAATATTTAACATAACTCGAAATGCACATAAATTGAAATGTACAAGCGCGAGGCGATCAGTACCGCGCGAGCGCCCATCGAGGTAGGACCTGTGTTCGTTTTCCTTGCTCTGACGTCTCGTACGCGGAACGCTTAGATGCAAGTTTATAGTGCGACCACAGAGTTTTGATCATGTCGATATTTTTTTTAAGTAACAAACTATACTTTATTTTTGTTGTCAATAATAAATACTTATATTATATTGTCTTGTTAAGTAACTACATCTTTAGTTTCTGTTCATCCATTATGTTAAAATAAGGAAACGTCACAATTATGCAGCCTTATACAGCGTTATTGGAAAAATGCTAATAACCTCACAGGGTTGACTTCTTCTTTTTGGTCTGCTAGTTTTTATATTATTCTAGTTTAAATTAGTAACTCACTATAACTTTTGTTTTAGGAGGATTAAATGACAGGCGAATAATTGTTTTTTTTTTTTTTTTTTTTTTTTATTTTTTTTATGCCTGATAGTTTAGCCTTTGACCACTATCTCACCTGATGGTAAGTGATGATGTGGTCGAAGATGTTGTTCAGGCTAACCTAGAAGTACTGGCTCTCAAGGACAGCTGCCGGAACACACCGTTAGGTGCTTGGCGACAGACTTTCTACTTGAGGGTGGTAGCTAGCCAGGCGGGCATTCGCAAAATGCCCTACCACCATGCTATAACGACTACCATCCTAAGACGATAACCGGGACCGACGGCTTAACGTGCCCTCCGAAGCACGGAAACGCTCAGTAGTAATGTCACTAGCGGTCACCCATCCAACTCCTGACCGCGTGCGACGTTGCTTAACTTTGCTGATCGGTTGAGAACAGCTAAGTAAACTTCGCCACGAGCGCTTCAAAATTGATTTCCAATATTTTTGGATTCAGTTAATGTCTATAAGTGAACACAGCGATTACTTCAGCTGGAAATTAAACTACCTTCTATTGAAAATTTATACAAACCGGCCTCCCGGCTTTTCCATCATTTGTACAAACCGGGATACCAGTTAGCGGTCGATAGTCGTATTTAGAAATTTATCATAAATCTGCGTAAGTCCGACTTTCATAATCCAAATGGTTTTCAAAAGGATGCATCCTTGCCCATACAAGAAAAAATCCATATTTTTCTGAGATAACGTATGAAGTAGGAAGTATTTTGAATATTTTGATGAAATCTGAAACCAGCACAAAGTACATTTTGGCCCCAAAATATTACGTCATTTCATATTAATATCGTAACTACTTCAACAGTTATAAATCTAGAAAACCGCAATTTTGCATATATATAAGTCATTTTTCACTCGATATATTTTGCAACGCAAACACTTACCGATGCAAATTTGCGTATTAAATAATCTCGTAACTAATTTTAAACTTCTAAACCAAAATATCTGAAATAATACAGGTGTATAAATTACATGTACATAATAATATCAAAGAAGGACCAAAGCCGTAGGTGGTATAGTTTTTCAGAAAAAATAATTGCTCTCCAATACAGTTTTCCCGCCAAAGTTCTTAAAACAATTGGGTTGTTTTAATTTTGTTACTTTAAAATATTTGGCGTAAAAATCTGTAACAATTCATGGCTAAAGAACAATAGTAAATTATTATATTAAAAGAAGATCGAAGTTCTAGGTGAGTTAGTTACGAAAAAATAGAAATAGCAATTAAATTACTATTTCCCACCATTTTTGTCATGTGTTCAAACCCCATTTCCAGTATTTTTTTGTATAAAAAGGTGTATTATCATTTATTTTCTATAGAGGAAATAGTGAGCATAAGAGTATATAGTGAGGATTGCATTGGTACCAAGAAGAATATACATACATACATAAAATCACGCCCCTTTCCCGTAGGGGTAGGCAGAGACCACGGATTTCCACTTACTACGATCCTGACATATCTCTTTCGCTTCATCTATACTCATCAATCCTTTCATACATAAGCGTCGGTTTAGGGTACTTTTGACCTGGCCTTTTTTCAGAACGTCTTCAATCTGATTTCGGAAGTATATATATATGTTGATTATAGATTGCATCAAAGATATTCGATTTAAAAACAAAAAAACCTCAAAATCTGTAAATATATATTTACATTTCGCTGTTTGGTCTACTCAAACTAAATGGATGAAAATGTTATTTTTTTAATGGTGTAGGTGATATATTATGGTATGGGAATATGAGGGTGACATGTTAAAGTAATGGAAAACCAAAAACGTCATGAGACGTTTGTGGTTGGTACTAAGTTGTTTTCCGGATGCACAGAAAAATAAACCTCAATCCTATGCATGCTCATTATGACAGACAGTGTTAACGACTGGATATAGATACTGAAGAGTGTGAACGAGGAAAACAGCAATTTTTGGAAAATTTAAAAGAAAGAGCTTTTAGTCCGCAGCTTTTAATCAATGCCGTTACATCAAATATTTATATAATTTTAAACCGTATAATTTTTTAATTATTTAAGTTTTTTGTTACAATAAATGATTCAAACATATCTATTTTTTATTGATGCCAATAAAACGCCTAAAATCCATATTTTTCTGAGATAACGTATGAAGTAGGAAGTATTTTGAATATTTTGATGAAATCTGAAACCAGCACAAAGTACATTTTGGCCCCAAAATATTACGTCATTTCATATTAATATCGTAACTACTTCAACAGTTATAAATCTAGAAAACCGCAATTTTGCATATATATAAGTCATTTTTCACTCGATATATTTTGCAACGCAAACACTTACCGATGCAAATTTGCGTATTAAATAATCTCGTAACTAATTTTAAACTTCTAAACCAAAATATCTGAAATAATACAGGTGTATAAATTACATGTACATAATAATATCAAAGAAGGACCAAAGCCGTAGGTGGTATAGTTTTTCAGAAAAAATAATTGCTCTCCAATACAGTTTTCCCGCCAAAGTTCTTAAAACAATTGGGTTGTTTTAATTTTGTTACTTTAAAATATTTGGCGTAAAAATCTGTAACAATTCATGGCTAAAGAACAATAGTAAATTATTATATTAAAAGAAGATCGAAGTTCTAGGTGAGTTAGTTACGAAAAAATAGAAATAGCAATTAAATTACTATTTCCCACCATTTTTGTCATGTGTTCAAACCCCATTTCCAGTATTTTTTTGTATAAAAAGGTGTATTATCATTTATTTTCTATAGAGGAAATAGTGAGCATAAGAGTATATAGTGAGGATTGCATTGGTACCAAGAAGAATATACATACATACATAAAATCACGCCCCTTTCCCGTAGGGGTAGGCAGAGACCACGGATTTCCACTTACTACGATCCTGACATATCTCTTTCGCTTCATCTATACTCATCAATCCTTTCATACATAAGCGTCGGTTTAGGGTACTTTTGACCTGGCCTTTTTTCAGAACGTCTTCAATCTGATTTCGGAAGTATATATATATGTTGATTATAGATTGCATCAAAGATATTCGATTTAAAAACAAAAAAACCTCAAAATCTGTAAATATATATTTACATTTCGCTGTTTGGTCTACTCAAACTAAATGGATGAAAATGTTATTTTTTTAATGGTGTAGGTGATATATTATGGTATGGGAATATGAGGGTGACATGTTAAAGTAATGGAAAACCAAAAACGTCATGAGACGTTTGTGGTTGGTACTAAGTTGTTTTCCGGATGCACAGAAAAATAAACCTCAATCCTATGCATGCTCATTATGACAGACAGTGTTAACGACTGGATATAGATACTGAAGAGTGTGAACGAGGAAAACAGCAATTTTTGGAAAATTTAAAAGAAAGAGCTTTTAGTCCGCAGCTTTTAATCAATGCCGTTACATCAAATATTTATATAATTTTAAACCGTATAATTTTTTAATTATTTAAGTTTTTTGTTACAATAAATGATTCAAACATATCTATTTTTTATTCATCAAGGATGAAATTTAAATAAAAGATTCATCATGCAGGTTGACTATTTAATGTACATGCCTACTTCTTTTCTATAACATTAGCAAGTAATCGACAAGAAATTGATTATTTACTCATGCCAATCACACAATTTTTAAATTCGCAACTTAGATTTCTTTATTAATGAGTGCTAGTATCAAAATATGTTACTCACAGTCACGCTATTCCGTCGTCACTTCTTTCGCTTGTGTAAGCGATGCGCTGGCATTTACCTAAACTTCAGTAGCGTGATTTTGTGAAATGGCTCTTAATAACTAACCAGTTGTGATATGTATTAAAAAAAGAGATAAAAATTATCTATATGGTTAGCGAGCGGAGGCGCTTCGAGCATATACTTTTATTCTAAATATACTAGATTTCATTTCCTTATTCAACAAAATATTACGTAAGCCAAGGTATTAAGACAAACATTTTAAGAAAGTAAATACCGCGCGCATCTTAGCTTTTACGGTGAAGTAACAGAATTTATCAAACAGCAAGGAAGTAAGCCATTTACCTTAATGTAATCTGTACCTTTACTCAATGTTTTCTCATAGATTTAGTATTACATTATGGTTGAAATATTAACTGACTTTAGCTATGATAAGTTTATAAAGAAAGTACCTACACTGATTGAGTTAAAAAAGGTGAACTATTTTATTTATATCTATACATTATGTAGGAGCCATAAAGGGTGGAACAGCATTGATATAAACTTAAAAAATATAAATTAGGACACTTAAAATAACCTAATGAACACTTATATAGCACTTAGTAAAGAAATGTGTGTCTGCCTATCTGCTCACACGTCACGTGAAAACTGATCCGATTTTTATAGAATTTGGTACAGTTACACATATAATGTAGTCCGAGAATCATAACAAGACACTTTTTATTATAATATGACACTAAAATAGAACCCTTTTACTAAACTCGCCTACATATTCTACCCATTCTACTTACACAGACACAAATCTTTTCAAATAAATAGCAAGGAAGTTAACATTTTAATATAAATGGTAATTTTATTTTTAATAAAATGGCATAAAATATAAATGGTATATATGTGTAATTCGGTAATTTGTAATTTTGTAAACAAATAAATGGGATAATATCTGTACACTAATCAAATTCTATTAAGTTTTGCCGAAGTGAAGAAATTTTGCAATACAAAAGGTTAAGCTTGATATTAGTACTGATTGTATGGACATTATAATATAATAATAAAATTTGGTTAAAAACGAATCAGGTACCTGGTTAAGACCTGAATAAAAGAAAAGCCCATCCAGAGGCCTAAAATATGCGTTGCCCGGCCTTTGAGGAGGCTATATGCTATTTACTTTTTTTCATTCGGCAAACGAAAGTAGAATGCAAGAGAAATATCCGCATCCTATCCCAATCTGCTTACTACTGACTGACAGTCCACGAATTGGGGACTAGTTAGGCGTGTAACTGACACTGAACTTCAGATCATCAGTGGTCCGACAATCCGAGGAGAGCGTTAATGCACACTGAATCCGAGTCAGCAAAAGGTCCGCCAGATAAAGTATTCACAGTAATTCATCATATCAGAGGTGACCATTTGAGTGAGATCATACGCCACAGAGAGATCTTTAATCTATATGTAAACATTGAAAACGCCAAGTATCACGACCCTTGCGCTGGAGGTCTACTCAAGCAGAAAATCCGTATACCCATCTATATTAACTCAACAAATTGATCTATTTATGGAGTACATAGATCGGCATTGTACTAAGGGACCTATAAATGCACGCGTAGATTTGCGGCTTTAATGGTCATTGCAGTATATTTGCATATCTTTGTATAGATAGGACACGCCCTTTAAAACTGCTAAGCTAAGGTGCTCAGATATCTCCCCTGATGTAGACTCATACCCACCCGCGGCAAAAAAGAATGCTCCAGCGTGTGCCCACAGGCTAGGAACACAGTCTCTCAGAGAACATAGAATATGTGTTTCGGTCAAATAGAGCAAGATTTCAGATCAGAATAGAGACCCTTAACACAACACAATTATAGAGCAAGCATGTTAGAAAGTGGCTTAAACCTCTTGCCTCTTTTGCCTCGAGCGTCTGATAGAGAATTAAGCACGTTTTTACCCCTCCAGAATAAGCAGGGCAGCCCAGGCATCCACCTTTAGATACAGGTTCTGGGGTTGGACGCCCGGAAAGGGTTTCTTCAGTGTCCTACTGGAATAATATCTTTTGAAACTGTGCTGTGGTGGAATCTGCCTCTTTCGGGAAGCAGAAATAGCTTTGTAAGCTACCTAAGTGGGTAATAGTCGCAAAAATCATGTTAGATTGTTATTCATTATAATGTTTATATGAGAGCGAAGCCACGGATAGCAGCTACTACGCAATAATAAGAAACTATTTATATATATTTTATAATATAGGTATGGAAATAACCTACGAATTAATATGCATTTATTCGTAGGAAAGAAACTATTTCATTCTTCAATGGGTAAAATAAACATGTTTCAAACTTCAAAGGTAAAAAAAAAATTAAAAGAATTAAGTAAACAAATTAAAAGTTCTACTTATTTTTATTTACTACCTGCTGGAAAACGATGCTTTATTGTTTGTAGTCTGTATTTATAATGCAAACTACTTGATTACTCGTACATGTTCCAACTGCTGATGAAAGCCAGTTCTCATTCTAGGCTAAGCCATTTTCAACCACATCATCGCTTACCGTCAGGTGATATTGAGGTCAAAGGCTACTCTATGTATGTATGCTTTTTTTCTAAATATGATTTCAAGAATTATCTTAATAAGCAAGTGTCACACGGGAAACGAGCCCCGTCCCCCGGGAATCGAACCGGGGACGCGGGTTGTCTTTCCATACTACTGAACGATATTCGTAGAATGTAAAGTAGATACTTGAAATTCAATAATACATTTTATTTCCCAGAACATTAGTAACTGAGCGGATCAAAATATTCTGTGTGAATTGACATCCGGGTTTTAATGGGGGTCTCTTAGAGTTTTCTAAACTGAAATGAAAAGCTGCGGAAATGGGCGGGACGGCGGCGGACGCAGAAAACTTGGACAATGTCTATAACGGAAGGCACGGGTCGGGTGTTCCGTGACGGTGGCGGCACGCATCGTCGCCCGCGCCAAGCCGCCGTCACTCGCACCCACTGGACTAGAAACGGGTTGATTTCAAACTCGGCGCCCCAACTACTCGACCGCAGACTGAAACCTAAAACCACTGCCGCTACCTACCCACACGGCCCCATTTGTACCTAATCGCCCACAATACTGGCTTTTAACCGAAACCCAAAACATTGTAATTGGCGAATCTATCGACTAGGTCAAGGTCAGACGAGGAAAATTAGTCAGACCACTCGTGTTATCACGTTCCCAGTCACCGCTGGTGATAGCTTAATTGAAACACTCATTGATTTCCACGAAAGAGGGAGTACTGGCAATTTCGATCAAACCTTTTCAATAACGTTCTTTCATGTTCGCCCGAAGGTCCTTTGTCGATCATTTCTCATTCTAATTAATACATCGGGGTAGGTTGTCAAAGGTAGCCGCAGTGACAAAATGATTTTAGACCTGAGTAATTGGCTGCGTAACGTAACAAAAGACATTTTACGTTGAGAGATTAGCTATGAATAAGTACTTACCTCGTTTAATTATTCAAGATGTGTCTCGCGTCTTGTCACGTTTGTTGGCTGCGACAAGAGAGAGATTACCTACCTACATCAATTACTTTGGCAGACTCACATAATATTAGGTAATGTTCACGGATAATCACAATGTGACAAACTTGAAACAACATCGTCTTTACATATTCAAGACTACGAAAGGACTTTGTTATGTGAGCGAGTAATTTTAGGTACATACGAGTATATGGGTAAGGCTTACGTTAAGATAATGAATATTCATAAGATGTATATGTGAGATATGAGTAAAACGGTTTGTCTGATGTCACTATAGACTCATTTGTATGATGATGTGCTATTTGTGTAGCTATCCGACCAAAATAAATAAGGTTTTCAGCTTGACTGTATTTTTTTGTCTGTTATCTCATAACTCTATACAGCGTGAACCGATTTTGATGTTTTTAGCTGACATCAAAAAAAGGAGGAGGTTCTCAATTCAACCAGTTTTTTTATGTTTGTTACCTCAAACCTTTTGACTAGTTCAACCGATTTTAATGATTCATACCTATATGCAAGTTGATGCTTTCCGTGTGATTCCGTTTAAATTTCATCAAAATCGGTGAAGCCGTTTTTGAGTTACGCTCCAATAGCTGAAAAGTGTTTTCCTATCTTGATGATACAGTCATTGACAGTGAATGACAATCAATACCGTAAGCAGCAAGGGTCACTAAAACTAAAGATAACAATATTTTTTACCTTCAGGTAAAAATAACTTTACCTGTGTCCATTTTAATGGAACCGACTTTAAGACTCAAAAGTGTGAAATAACTTGTCGAAGACGGTACATTCGCACAGTATTGTGATAATAGGTATTTTTTAACCATCATGGTACCGACTTCAAAAGTTACTTCACACTTTGAGAATTAAAAAAAAATGTATGTAGTCCCATTTAAATTTGAGTGATCAGTTAAACTTTTCTATTATAAAATAAGAGGATCGGGTCATGAATCTGATTATAATACGTCTGTGTTCATACGTATATACACTTCTGGACTCATCTATTGGCCCACCTTGTATTTTCAGTTTCGTTTGGTCCTAGCTAAAATTTTATATTAGGTCGAGCAAAAAGTTTTTATGCAGTTTTGAACCTGGCACATTTTACCATCTTTTTCGATCGTATTGTTTTAAATTTGAATTCAGAATACCATACGACATGGAGCTACGCCTAACAAGTCGGATATGCGCCTTGTTAAAGGCAATTGATTTTTGAATAAAAAACATGTTTTATCAAATAAAGGTTTAATTTAATAACGCGTGTTGCCTCCATGGGCATCTACCACAGCTCTCATACGATTAGGCATAGAGTTTATCAACCGCTCTATGAAATTTTGATCATATGATGCCATAGAAGAGGAATGGGATCATCTCCCATTCCTCTTCTATGGCAGTTTTCAACTCCTGCATCGTCTGGGCAACTGGCTGACGAGCCCTAACACGTCTTTTTAGCTCGTCCCACATGTGCTCAATAGGGTTCATGTCTGGGCTTCTGGCTGGCCAGTCCATAACTGTGATGTTCACATCCCGAAGATATTCCCTGACGATGCCGGCCGCATGGGCTCTTGCATTATCATGCATAAAAAGGAAATTTGGGCCCACATAGTCCGCGTATGGTATCACGTGAGGTTCTAAACACTCACGAATGTACCTTTCAGCATTTAATGTTGGCAGCCGTGGTCCTGTAACAACCTCAAGTTGAGTTTTGCCGCTCGCGGATATACCGCCCCAGACAGTCCATGAGCCACCGCCATAAGCAACCCTCTCTTCAAAGCAGCATTGTGCGAAACGCTCTCCCTTACGTCGGTAGACCTTCTTCCTTCCATCATTGCCATGTAACACAATTTTAGACTCATCAGAAAAGAGTACACGGCTCCAATCTTGCTGTGTCCAATTTAAATGACTGCGTGCGAAATGAAGGCGCGCTGTTCGGTGGGCTCGCGTTAGTTTGGGCCCATTAGCTGGCTTATGTGGTACCATATCGCGTTCTTTTAACCTTCTCCGAACAGTTCGAGCGCTCACAGATACTCCGTGGAAGTCGCGAAGTTGGTTTTGTATCTCAATGGAGGTAAGGTGACGATTTCTCAAGCTGGTCTTCACGATGAATCGATCCTGCCTTTCAGTTGTGACCCGAGATCGTCGCCTTCCTTGGCGACGAACAAAGCCGCCAGTCTCTAGGTACCTCCGATAAACATTTCGAACCGCAGATCGACTTAAATTAAGTTGAGCACTCACGTTTCTTTGGCTGTGTCCGGCCTGAATAAGTGCCACAGCTTGGGCGGCGACTTCAGGTGAAGTATCCATAGATTATTGATAGAACCTCACCTTAATGTTAAGAATAAGTAATGTTTGTTGCAAAACCAAAGATATCAATCACTTTTTCAAGAATTAAATCTAAGTAAACCAATAAAACCAAGTTTTCTTAGTATTCGATTGTTTGATATCAACAAACAGGCTCCAAATTGTCTTTTGTTTCTTTAAATTCTGTGTTCGAAATTCAAAAAAAGACTATTGAATGAAATTGTGCATGTGCCAGGTTCAAAACTGCATAAAAACTTTTTGCTCGACCTAATATAAAATTTTAGCTAGGACCAAACGAAACTGAAAATACAAGGTGGGCCAATAGATGAGTCCAGAAGTGTAGTTGCAGCCACATTTTTTGTCAAATTGTTCAACAGTAGGTCACACTGTTGAACAAAATGACAAGTGGAACAATGTTAGAAAGTTTAGTAAAGAAGAAGTTTTAAACTTGCACGGTTTGCTAGATAACTATTATTATTAATCACAGGATTTGTACCGTGGTGATTTTTATTTTTGAGCTCCCGATATTGCGACGCAGTTGCATGCATCATGATCGCGGGGTGACTGGAGAAACGAGCGGTTGACAAAAATCAAGAGCAGACGAAACGGTCTACCCTCTTTCTTTGTCTTTTGCTACGCGTACCACTGGAACTCGCACTCGACTGAAAACTCGAAAATTCCGAACTCGATCGGGAGCTCAAAAATAAAAATCACCAGGGTACAATTCTGGTAAATAATAATAATAGTTAACTCGTAGCGAAGTTTGTTTGGATGTTCTTAACCGATTAGCAAAGTTAAGCAACGTCCGCCGTGTTCATGAGTTGGATGGGTGACCGCTAGTGACATCACTACTGAGCGCTTCAGGCACGTTAAGCCGTCGGTCCCGGTTGACATCTTAGGGTGGCAGTCGTTATAGCATGGTGGTTTAGCAAATGCCCGCCTGGCTAGCTACCACCCTCGAGTAGAAAATCTGTGTTTGTGTCCTTGAGAGCCAGTAGTTCTATGTTAGCCTGAACAACGTCTTCGTCCACATCATCTCTTACCATCAGGTGAGATTGTGGTCAAAGGCTGACCTATTAGGCCTAAAAACAAGTAAAGACTTTTACCTGGAATTAAATCAATATAAACTACGACTAATACATAATATCATTGTTCGTAGAGTCTCATAGAATGTATACTATACGAATGAACCTATACCTACTCATAAAATACATACCAAGTTGCGTTTAAGGTTACTTGTGTCAATATTGACCAGACTGTGGTCTGGTTAATAATATAATAATTAGTTTATGAAGGTATAAGTGATGCGAGTTTGTCTACCTTTTGGTATTCACTTGCCTTTTAACCAATCTTGTCCTGGGAGCATTGATCTCCGGATTGAATACACCCCGGACCACATTTTTCGAACAAAGAAAAAATACCTATACTGTGGGTTTACCAACATTAGAATTCTGGACCTACATAATTGGTATACATATTCTTACCTCTACCACAGAATAAAAAGGACTAAAGGATAATTTCGTAAAACTCTAGCTACGAAGCAATACAGTGTACTTCAGCTCGCATAGCAAGGAGTATCAAATATTTATATTCACCTACAAGCTGTCTCACTTTATAGCACATAGCCACGCATAGCACTGATCTTTTCTGACGTAGCACAGACCGTAGAATAATCCCGTCCGATACGCCGATGTACTTGTAGCATCATCATCACTACATAGTATAAAACAAAGTCACTTCTCGCTGTCTATCTGTCCCTATATATGCTTAGATCTTTAAAACTACGCAACTGTGGTTTTTTTTAATAGATAGTTTGATTCAAGAGTAAGTTCTGTATGTCTACTACATGTATAATATAACAGAGGAACACTGATAATTTTAGAGGTTTCTAATTTGATGTATATATACACATTTTTTTGAGCTTACATTGCAATCCCTGGCCCTACGAAATAGATCAAAATAATGTACTACAGTATTGTAAACCTTAAAAAGGTATACAAAAACAATCCGGAATGGTATATATCTGTCTCTTAGGGATAACCCACAGTAACCATTTTTTATCCTTTACTTTTTACTTGTTATGAAAAATACTGGCTTACTTTCGAAGCGATTTTAGGCAACACAGCATTAATTATCCTTATCCAATTAAGTACTTTAAATACATTGTGCATTTAATATAGATCAATATGGCTTTTACAGCATTAAATTTTTCGTTGCGCGTGGAGTGTTTTTTACATGGCTAATTATATGTCGCTTTTTCAAGAGTAACTTTTGAAGAAAACATGTTTGCATTGTCTAATGACATGCTGTGAGCGTTGTTTATAAAGACATTCTGTAGTATATTTAGTAACAGCATTGCATCCGAGCAAAGCCAGGGCGGGTCGCTAGTTGTACCTAAAGAGCAGAGTACGCTAGACCTGCCTCTACGACAGCTTTAGTATAGTGTATGTCATTGTAATTTTACCCTACCTTTGTCACCGCCCGACCAGATACTTTTATATATTACTAGCGACCCGCCCCGGCTGGGCACGGGTGCAATGCTGATACTAAATAAACTGTAATATCTTCAAATACATTCATTTATATTACATGCTGAAAAGAGCCATATCGATCTATATTAAATGCACAATGTATTTAAGGTGTTAAGATTCCAGATTGCCCAGGCAGGGATTGTTTAGCAGAGAGGCTTCTGTCTAGACAATCTGTCTTGAATGCTTAACAACCGGCGATACACCGGGAAGGCTGAAAAACACAAGTAAAATACAAGAAAAAGGTATGGTACAAATATGATGGGGTACCTACAGAATGATGCAGGGTTTTCTCCGCTCCGTCGTTGATCCCCTTAGCCTATAGCCCTACGGAAACCTATCTGGCCAGATTGTCTCTACCTAGGATACTCACGATTACCATCCAGTCCTTGAGGCTCCAACGCCACAACACAGTATCAAAAATTCAAAATTATCGCGTAGTCACAATTATCAAATCAAGGGTAAAACCAACTAGTTTTCCAATTCAAATGTGCAATAGAGAGATTAGCAAAAGGTTTATGTGCCAATTAAAATCAAAGTAAAATAATCAACTAAAACTGACCAAGCAAAAAAAACTGAAGTTATTTTCACATACAAAAATTCCATAGATCACAAAAAGACGACTACCAAAGCGGTGTGTTCCAATTGCCCGAAAAGTTGATCGGTCCGAACATAAGGTAAGTACTTAATTGGATAAGGATTTATGCTGTATTGCTTACATCGCTTCGTAAATAAGGCAATATTTCTCGTAAAAAGTAAAGGATTAAAATTGTTACTGTCGGTTATCCCTAAGAGATAAATATATACCACTGCGGATTTCTTTGTAGACCATTTTAAGGTATGTAATAAATTATTTTAATCTATCTCGCAGGGTTCAGCCAGCGTTTGCAATATAAGTGCAAAAAATGTGTTTATTTACGACATCACATTGAAAATCTCTAAAATTATCAATACCAATCTACTATATTATGCATTTATTATCCACATAAACCTTTCTTATGAATCATTCTATCTGTTAAAAACCCGCTTTGAAATCCGTTGAGTTGTTTTAAAGATCTAAGCATACATAGAGACAGACAGCGGGAAGCGACTTTATTATAGAGTTTTTTATTATAGAAGACTTTATTTTATAGTATGTATTTGTGATTATTATAACATTATTATTAATTAAATTATTTCTATAGGGGAGGTCTTTGTTCAACAGTGAACGTGTTCCGGCTGATGATGGTGATGATATTATTATTAATTACTAAATACCACCACAAAACTATTATTCCGTTACCTTCGAGTACGTAAGTATAAGTTAATCATGGTACATATTCCATGTATATAACATTAAAAACCATGATTATTCGATTCTCTCAGCTCTAAGAGTCCGTTAATCAACAAGTGAAAATTTATAAAAATGTATGGGAAAAAAATATTTTTTCCAGCTCAGACAAACAATAAAAACGGAACAAAAAACAGAGAAGTATGGATGTACTTTAGTTTTGATTTAGTTTTAGAATAGTTTATACCTTTGAAGAAATGAAAGAATTACTGTTTGGAGTTTTTCAAACATTCATATTCGTTGAAAGAAATACACTGGTTGATAAAAACCACATGGAATCAATCATAGATATAATATCTAAAGTGATATAAACCACAACCGGTAACAGTATTCAAATAATATAATAAGTACATAATTCAAGCAATGATGGCCGAGCGGTAATAGCTATGGACTGCCATGACGCGGGTCCCTAGTTCGTCCCGTCTTGAGCTTCACCGCACGGTAGGAGGGCATTTTGCGATTGCCCGCTTGGCTAGCGACCGGGTGGTCGCAGAAAATCGGTCGCCAAGCATCTAACGGTGTGTTCCGGCAGTAGTCCTTGAGAGCCAGTGAACTTAAAGGCGCATGAGACTTAACAACTATGTCTCAAGGTGACGGGCGCAGTGCAATTCGTGAACTTGTGATGAAATGCATCTGTTCTAAGCAGAGGTTAGTCCGCTTAACATCAGGTGGGCCTCAAGCTTGTTCCGTCACAATAAAATAAAATAAAAATATACGTTTATCTCTTGAATATAGGATGAAGTTAGGTATTTTTAGCATGCTTGGTTATATGGGATCTCGTCATTCATATAGTAATATATTATACAACTAAACGAACCAAATCGTAATTACGTAGCAATTTATGTACAAATATTATATTTTAAACCCCATTTATATTAAATGAGGCGTTTTAAAAATATACAGCTCGTATATTTCATATATTTATAATTATTACAGACAATTCTTTCATCTTTATATGACCTCGATAAGTCGACAAAATGTGGACATATGTCACACGTATAAAATTTAATTTTCACCCTCAAATACACTATACAACACCATTATATTAATACTTAGTGTTAATTAGATTAACACAATTATGTCATCTAATTAAACCGAATATAGATTTATATATATATGTCCGGTGAAGGGCAGTGGTATGCCATAACACAGGGCTCCTAGTTTGGGTACCAATATTTTCTAATCAGTAAGAAACTATTATGTTCTGTAATTATATGATTGTTAGTGTATTTTACGATGTTTGTGGAAATACAATAAATTATTACTATTATTAATGAAGAATATGTCTGGGAAGGTATCCGTCTTTCTATAATGTATCCACCATGCGTCCTACAGGAACTATAAAGGATATTAAATTGTATTTAGTTTCTCGATCGAACGACCCGCTTACGTGGTCGTAATCCGAGAGCCGCACGTACTTCTTTTTACTGAAAAGTATAATAATATACTTTATTAGGTGGACCTGACCTATTTTGCTCACTTGATCTTATAAGGCTTTTTGTATAAGCCAGACGCTGTAGCCGCCAGTGCATATTTTTAACTATTGGCGAAGTATAAAATTTATCATGTTGGGCGTCATTCAATAAATCATTATTGTAAATATGTTATTTGTGTACCAGATTTGTTGTTTAATGGACTATAAAATAAAAAAATAAACTATAAATAATTATTTTTAATATTGTTATGTTTGCAATAACGC
This sequence comes from Plagodis pulveraria, assembly GCA_963890685.1. Taxonomy (NCBI): domain Eukaryota; kingdom Metazoa; phylum Arthropoda; class Insecta; order Lepidoptera; family Geometridae; genus Plagodis; species Plagodis pulveraria. The sequence goes on from OY982957.1 coordinate 15,152,296, forward strand.
CTGCTATGCGCTAATACATTACAAAATTACAAATATACGATAGGAAAAATGTAAGTCAAGTGCGGGATTTGAACCCGCGGAAGAAAAAAAAATATACTGTCAACAGTAAACTTTTTATCTTGAATATTCGGAAAGTACCTAGGTAATTTCTAACGTGGAATACTTAGAGGTTAATTCGATTTCCATTCCGAAATCTTGGAAAAAATAAAAGAGTTTCCTTGACTTAATATTGCAGACAAATATCTTAGTGAGTATTAGAAGGAAGGTCAGCATATATTATAATTATTATTATGTTGAACATAAACTCATTACGCTGTACGTATTATTATGTTATTTTTTCAACACATCTTACCCTCTTGCGAGAAAAAAGTACGCGGGTTAAATAGATTTATATATAAAATTGAATATATTCTTAAAACAATACCACTAGCACGACACGACGACCGCACAAGAAATTTGACGTACAAAAATACCCAGAACGAAGATTATCTTGTTAAAAAACCTATTGTATTCAAAGAGACAAATTTTGGGATAAGGAAAGTTTTAGTTTTAGTTTCGGCGGAAAAAAATTAAATGTCTATTAAAAATCTATGTTACCGAATATACCTATTAAATTTTTCTACATTTGGGATTTGTAGAGCGTTCGTGAATGTGCATGTAAAGAGTACCTATAATAAATAAAAACTAACTTTTTGTATTTTTGCTATATCCAAATGTAGTCTTCCAGCATCTGCAACCTTACTAAAGGTACGTAGTCTAAGTTAAAACGTGGTAGTGACTAGTTTAACCATTTTGATTTTAATCGATGACCACAAATTGGTCACAACTGATTTAACTAGGGTAAAAACGATAACAGTGAATCCACACTAATATTTATAAGGAGTTTAATTTTGAAATTTGTATGTTTGATAGTTGAACGGGGAAACTGTATTCTTAGAAATTACTGAACGGATATAATATAGAATATATTATGGCAAGTATATAAACCACACGAATTCAATTTGGTATAACATAATAATTGGTATTGATGTTTGTAACCTTTGTCGCAATCTTTGCTCAGCGTTGTAGTTATCTCCACTTTAAAAGTAATGAAAGATAGTTTCAATTACAGCCTCAAACGAGCACGAGCGAGCGTTAATTGTAAATTTACCGCTTTGTGTACGATCTCCTACTATCGATATTTCCTTATAGGAGCGACGCAGTAAATCATGTATACTTGCATATTCTATTAGATATATAGTGTGTTATTTTATTACTCAGTTATTTGATAGATATGAATAATTAATGAACTAGCAATAAAAATATCTAACAGTATAATCTGGTAGTTTATTAAAATGCATTCACACCTCTCAAAAAAAATGTCAAGCATCAAAACATCCGACAAAATCCGACTAAAATCCGCAAAAAAGGAAAACATTTACCCACCAAATAGAATTTTCTAGGCCGATGATCACAGAGAGGAAAAAGGGAAATGTGAGAACGTCTACGATAAGGACCAAATACCACTACGTCTGTTATAAAAATTACTTGCGAGACCGGGAGTAAATCATGAATTATTTTTTTAACAAAATGAGGAAAGGTATATATCACTTGTAATAGCGCGTTTGAGCTTAAGACCTTGATATGCTTAATTAATCAGTAATTATCAATATTCATGCTGGCGTCGATAACTATTATACCCTTTCAGACTCGTAAGCCAAATTTTTCAAAGGGGTTCGGTTATAATGATGGTGTCATTGTCGATTTTTCAATTACCTAACAATCTAACTTTTATAGTGATTTGTTATGCAAAGCTCCAATGTTATCGGTCCAAAATATAGAATCCTGAAAGTACCGAAGGTTTGAAACGTATGAGCCGCAGAATATTTTTGTTGCCGACACACTTTTTCATCTTATTCCAGCGAGGATACTGCTAGGTGCAAGAAAAACAATTACCTAAATAATGTATTAAATTTGCATTCACTATTTTTTTAGAGCGCTTGGTCGATGCGACGGGTGATCAAAATGCTGGCACATATTTGGCTCAATGAATAAGCATTGCGATTCGATGGGGCAATGCAGGTAGCATGCTGGGCACGCTGCTACCTGGTAAGTGGGCTGGAGCATTTGGACTGCCTGAAAGTCTGCAATGACTTATAGGTTGTCTAAATGCTTTAATGTCGTAGCTGTTGTTTATATTTCGTAGTATTTGGTTAATAAAGGAAATACCGCCACATTTTTTTTACTACAGAGTAATATTTAAAACAAATCCTTTTTCCGTAACTTTTATAGAGGTTCGAATTTCAAAAACCTTTTTCCTCGCTAGCGGATAAAAGCACTTTTGCACGCAGATTCGAGCGACAAACAAAACTCTTCCGAGTTTGTGAAATGAAAAAATACCTGAGCATGAATTTTATTTCTAAAACTATCTTTTGCTTACAGTTATGCCCTTGTGGAAATCGGTTGTCAGCGCTCTCTTGGAATCCACTTAGTAAATGAGGATAAAGAGTATCTTACATCCTAATTTAGGACCTAAAGGTTTACAAAGTTTCGAAATTCACTTTCGTTCTGAGGTGTGTGTGCACCAAAATTACACGCCTACAAACACTCTTACATTTAACAATACTAACAAATATAATATGTGAAATAAGAATGATAAAATAATCTATATTAGTTACTTTTGTGAACGAGGACAGTTTAGAAGTCTATCATAAGAACTGTCGTGATGCAACGTTCTGCAAGGATCTGAGAGATGGACAGCAAAGGAGACGGATTAAGGTATAATGCATGTTGCAGAGATGTGAATGTTAAGATGGTTGTCTGGGATAAATAGAATATAATATGATTAGGAATAAATATATCAGCGGAAATTTTAAAGTAGCATCAGTGACAGAAAAGTCGATAAGTAATAGATTGCGTGTTATGTCCCATGAGAAGAGATGAAGTGTACCTAACGAGATAGGTGTTTCGTGTCAATGTGGACTTATGATAAAAAGTGGAAAACTAGTGAAGGTATGGATGGATTTCGTGAGGGATTATATTGAAATGACGGCTGATAAAGCAAAATAAAAGAAAACTATTTATTGAGGCTACCCTTCTTGTTGAGTTGAATGAGGGCAGGAAGAAGACGCTAGTTTTATGTACCTACGATCGTTATTACAAACGGTGCGTCTGTAATTTTTTTATAGAAGAGATATGAAAGATGAAGCGAATTTTGAACCTTCATACTTCCGCCAAGTCAGCGCCTCGGTTAGATAACGCTTCCTACTAACGAAGCTATAATACGAGGAAGTTCAGGCGGGGCTTGAAATTGATTTTATAGCAAAACTCTGGCAATCGGACGGCACTAAATTGGAGTTGCATAATCTTAATCGCCGCCCTACAAAACGGTTAGGAGGGTTTTATGGCTTTGACAATCTTTTGTAGGCGTTTTACTTTGGAAAAGATTATGTTTGTTTTGGAAAAAAAATACGATTATTGCTTTTTTTTACTCTAAATTATTGTAATGTATATGTTATCGCTATCAATATTATTAAAAAGCAAGTAACTTTTGAGTGTCTAAATGTAAATGTTCACGAAACACATTCTAACGGGCGGAATTTGGTTCATGGCTTTCATAGTTTTTAGTTTTTCTGGATTTAGGTTACTTTTTTATCTAAAGGGCGTTTTATTATCCAGACACACAGTCTGTCCGGGAATCCAAACATACAGGAAAAGCTGTGGATGGCAACTAGTTTCACAGTAAAAGAAACAGATACTAATGATCACATTTTAATTAACTATTTCAATACCTATTTTAACCAATACTTTGCTCTTGAAAACACTGCAAGCTATTTAAAAAAAACTAGGTCCTGTGATGAAACACTTTGTGAAGGTAGGTAAATTACATAGACAAAAAAATGTTTTTTTTCTTTACCGGCCGTGTGCCTATTAGCAAAGAATTACGAACTACATACAACACTTCAGTTATTACAATAAAAGCATTTAGGCAACTTATAAGTCATTGCAGACTCACAGACAGTCCAAATGCTCCAGCCCACTACCAGTTGGCAGCGTGCCCAGCATGCTGGCAGCATTGATCCGTTGAATTGCAATGCTTATTCTTTGAGCCAAATAGGTGCCAGCATTTTGATCACGCGTCGCATCGACCAAGCGTTTTGATAAGTTTTGGATAATACGTGAGTTCCCGATCACAACGGAGCCAACGTCTCCAAACTTTTTAAAAATAATTTATTAAATATATTAATTTTACATAAAAATTCATTCAAACCTCAAAATCGTTGTATATGAGAAATATTTGAAGTTAATAGTAGATTAGCATTAATCTAGAAGATACAATTTGAGAGTAGGCCTTAACTATGGAATTAAATAACTCTCGCGTGCTCTTTTAATTTTCAACTTGAAATAGGCTTAAGAAAACACGGCATGCCTACGATTGGCATTTCTTTTTTACATGGCGAATTCCGAAAGAACAGAATACCTTATATCTACTCACTCATTTCTTTCCCGATAACCATAAACTTTTAATTACTGATAAGGTTATATTGCAGCTAAAGATAAAACGTAATGTTAGGGTTTAATGAATGAAATTGCCGATTGTTACCTATTTTTTATTTTTTTTTATTTAACATATTTGTTTAATTAAAAGAATTAACATTATTATTAACACATTGCTGCCATCTAATAAGAAGGACATTTATGCCTGTGCGATAGAACTCTGTTGATCTAGATTCCACAAACTGTGTGAAAGCATTTTGTACTGCCTTCTGGGAAGAAAACTTTTTATCACGTAGAAAATTGACCAAATCACGAAAAATATCTACCATATTTTTCGTAGAGCAAGGTCTGGCGAATACGGAGGGTAACGAATGGTTTCTAATTGCAGTTCCTGTAGAGTCAAAATGATTTCTCGAGCTATATGAGGTCTCGCGTTATCATGGAGCAATAATGGTAAAAATTATAGGTCGGGTCTGTTTAACTGCTAGTTTTGCTATCATAGTTCGGCACAGTAGACATCTGCCGTTATTGCTTGACTAGATCGGAGTAAGCTGTAGTGAATAACACCATGCTGAGACCACCAAACAATGACCATTACCTTTTTATTGGTAAGCTTTGCTTCAGGACACTGTAGCGTCGTTTGACCTGTGGTCAGTCATTACATTTTTCGCTTACGGTTATCGTAAAAAATCCACTTTTCATCACATGTCACATTGTATCGATTCAACAAGGCAACACTAATTTCAACACGTGTTTCTTTTGTAGATCAGTCAAATCACCCATTTTTAATATTTTGTTATTATATTGATTTGACGCAAATGAGTTAATAATGTTTTGTTATTTGGCTCGGACCGGCTCACCATCTCTTTCATTTCATTTTTATTCACCTGTGTAGGAGGTCCCCCACGTGGTTCGTTCTTCAAATCGAAGTTTCCATCACGAAAGCGTTTAAATCAAAATCACACGGAGCGTTCATTATCAGTCCCCTCTCCAAACGCAGGATTGATATTGCGAGCTGTTTCTTCCGCGGTAGTTCAGCGTCGGAACTCGTATTCAAATATCACTCGAATTTTCGAAGTATCCATATTTTCTGTCTAAGGCTCTAAGCTGAATAAAAAAAACAACTGAAAGTCGATAATAGAATGTTGCACATTTTTTAAAAGAAGAACCTCATAGGTGTTAAAAATGTTTCACTCAAAAATCTCAAACCATGAAGGGGCTATGTCAATTCGAAGTACCTATTACAATAAAAAGGCAATTTCATACCTTAACCCCTATTACATACAGACATATTTTTATTATCTTTCAATAATAAATACAAGAGTGATATGAAACGGGAATGCGAAAATAATCAAAGGCACCCACAGCCGGCACATCCGCCAGTTTCGTTGTATTATTCCAACCTAACAAATAATAAATCAACGTAACGCGCCATTTGGTATATAAATCCTTCAATCATACAAAAATAAATCACCTCTATATTATAGGTACCAGTCAGATCGTCGACAGATCAATGGCTCCTAAAGAGTATCTTTACGTATAGAAAATGTGTATTATCACGACGCATAAATGTAGGTAGTCAGTGATAAAAGGCGAGATTTGTGGAGTATCTTGCTAATAGTTTATATATTAATAGAGCAAAGGCGGTACATTCAGATATTTGATATATTCATTGCGTTAATTCCAAAATATGTGTTTTTTCGAGTTTTAGTGTGTGATAGCCGTAAAGCGCGTAAAGTGTGTGATAGCCGTGGTTGTTTGTGAAAAGGCACGAGCATTCGCATTTCAATATGCACCTTATTATATATGAATATTAGGTAGTTTTCGTGTTCTCGCCGAATTTCCCTATGAAGTTTTGGTACCACTACTTTTCTTTTTACCACCACTGCACAGAGGGGTATTTGAGACATCTAGCTGGCCAAAATTATTTATCGCTCTTAATCAATTAGAAATGGTTCAGTATCTCATAAAACCTTAAATACAAGTGTATAAATACTCTTAACCTACTCAGTTACAGGACAAATTCATACATTAAATTTGAATAAAGAGACAAAAAGATGCGGTAGAAAAAAAAGCGTAGTTTTGTATAAGAAAATATATTTTATAACACAAACTAATGTATAAATATAATTATAATAAACAACTATCATATATGATAAACAACTATCGCAAAACAAATTTAAAAACTTAAAATATAAATAATAATTAGGCATAACTTTCTTCACATATTAACATTTCTAATGTTTCCTTCATAAAATGATTTTGTTTTATTTTTTAACAATTCTTCTTGATGCAAGTAGGGGATCTGATGTTAACAACAATCTATTCAAAACATCTGTATTACATTCTAATCTGCTGAATTTTCTTGCAAAGTTTTGCCTGTATAAACGAAAATGTTTATTTCTTGCTTCTGCTGCTTCTTCAGATAATTGTCCTATTGGTAAAAGTGCATCTTCTATTACAGTAGCCCCATGCATTAAGATTTTATGCATAGTAGGCGTCATATTATGTCCACCATATAAACTAACATAAAGTGCGGCAGTCTCTGTAGTAAATTTTTTGAATTTTTCTGCGTCTATTTTGTTCCCACATGAAATGCACTCAAGAATCACTTTGATTTTTTTGATAAAATTTATATCTAGACCTGTAATTTCAGCTGCCAACTCTGGATTTTCAAAAAATCTTCGACTGGTATTTCCGTCATTTGTATTGCCAAATCCAGCTTTAGGAAAATCTACCCGAAGACCTAGTTTATTTTTAAATTCGTTTTGAATTTTTTCTTTGTTTTTTTGTATTAGCAGTTTGTCTGCTTCAGATTTTGGTGGCAAATCTTGCACACCGAGCTTGTAGGCAATATGTAATATATTTTCAAATAGCCGAATTCTGGCATGTAAAGTAGATAAGCCGAACTTCAATGTATCTGTATTAACTACATTTGTTTTATTCAAATCGTTAAAATCTTTTGATGTTGCTCCACATATGTAACATCTCATTGTAGATTTTGTCCCAGTTGCCGCGTTGCACACTTTTGCATCTATCATTGTTAGCATCATTTTGGTTTTAACAACATATGATCTTCCACCGGTTGTTACTGATATAGGTTCTAATTTTTTAGCTGCGGCTTCCACATTGTTGATTTCGTCGTTCGTTATATCAACTGTTTCCTTTACAAATCGTATACGGATAGGTCTACAGTAGCGGGGCGATGATGGAGTTGTGTTATGCCATAATATTTTATTTTTTTCCCCATACACTAAGCGTAGAGGCACAAATGAACTTTGAAAAATGTGCGAGTCGCATCCGCTATCATTTTCAAACTTTTGTTTGAACTGAGCCTGTTGTGAGCCATCACAACCCCATTTACAGATCATTTGAAGATCTCTCTCATTATTGCTAAGGGTTTTCAAAACGTCTTCTAAGTGAATAAGTAATCTTTCGGCAGTATGATTCATTATTCCTTGTAAATTCACTTCGGCACAGGTTTTGGTTACGCTAAAAAATTCATTGGAAGGATAACATTGTTTCTTATACAGCTGCAAAACTGAATAGCATGGAAGATTTCCTGTGGTTTGTCTGATCCTTTCATATTGGGACCTTGAAAGATTCGCATCTACAAACATTGCCAGCGCTTCTTCTGGATTGATATGCTTAACATGTGCCATGTCACGGTCTACTGACTTCCGGTATTCCTTAGCGCAGTCCCTATTTTCCGAAATCTCTTTCAAAATATTTGAAGCACTTCTATTGCCCTGGGCTCGCAATTCCATTTGAGCTGCATAAATTATTTTCTCAGGGCTATCCGACAAACGTATTGTCTCAGTTTTACCTCTTTTGCCTCGTTCACTAGTCTCTTCAAACGGTTTAGCGGGTCTACCTGCTCTTGTGGGTATTAGAGGTAATTCAAAAGTCCCATTCAGCCATTTTTCGTTGGTTTTTTCAAATAGATCACTTCTATATTTTGCTGCTACCCATCGATGCTTCATTTTTGATTTCATGCGTGCAAAATTACGCTTTATGTCCTTTATTTGTTCTTCCGAGTACGACTTATGTGAAATCAAATAATTTTCAACATATTCTAATTGGTCGTTAAAATTGAGATCATTTTGTGATCTCATTAGACCAAATATCTCCTTGCGAGTCATTAAAGTACTTCCAGATGGTCCTGAAATAATAAAAACTAAATTAAATCAAAATTTCATTTTTTTTACATTTTTAAGTACGATATCTAAAATCGCTCCAGATGACGGAGTAGGAATTAGTAGGAACCAATTTTTTCCTTTTTTAAAAGTAGAAAGTCTATATATTACGAATATATAAAAATTATAGCCGGGTAATGCCGGGCACTAAAACAAAAAGCCTCGTAAAACTAAATTTTCTTGAAAAAATTAGGGAATTAAACCGGTATTTTTTCAAATGACGAAAAATAATATAATCCCGTCACAAAATTATATATTTTAAATATGTAAAATAAGTCACTTACCAGCAGTTTCAGAATCCATAGCCAATTCACAACACAACATAAAATACAAAATAGTTAAAATTGAGTTTTATAGCACGAATATTGAAAATAAACAACCGCTTCGAGCAATGTCTCAGTTTCAACTGACTATATCTTGTTCAATTTGGGGTGGGTAAAAAAAATAACAATAGGGTTGGGTTGCCCAACTACCTGGCTCTTCAGGAATGCATTTTTTTTTTACCTGAGCGTAATTCTGAGAAATGTAATTTTGGCCGGCTAGATCATGTAAATACTCCTATGTGCACTGTATAAAATATGACCCGGACGCAACTGTGATTAGCTAACATGAATCTATGTGACTTGAACTGTGACTTACTTTTTTGCAAATTTAACTTAATAATTAAACAACTTTAAACGGTTTAAATCGCGTATATTTATCATTATCGCGGATATTTAGTCACCCCGTGACCACGATCACTGCAAAGTGTTTGAAACGTCGGGACAAAAATAATGATAAATATACGCGATTTAAACCGTTTAAAGTTTTTAATTACTATGTGTAATAATTGCGAAAACCTAAGACAACATTAACTTAATAAGTTTGCATCGTCAGGATCACTATGTCCTAGTTATGAATGAAATTCTATTGTTATCATTATCGCCGATGCCAATGGGTTAATTAGGTATGCGATGAATGGCCAGATGTACACGCCCACGAGTCCCATAAAAAACCTTAATAAAACTATATAGAACTAGATATGCGGTGACTAATACCACGTTAACAGATACTATATTTTTAGATAACATAAGTAGTAGGGTAGAGTTATCTCTTTCATAACAACGAGCTAAATATTCACTTCGTTACTCCAAAACAAACAATAATTATCATTTTATTCACGGAAACGATATCTATTAACTGTAGATAAATGTTTTCCTGGCCTGTAGTTCGTATTTTGGGCCATTAAATCTAATTGTTTCCAGTTTCTTGCCCTGCCTTACCTTGAACAGATTCTATTGAATATTGTTGCTTGGTGAAAATGAACGATAAGGTAATAAAACAAGACTAAACATATTTGTGAAAGGTGTTTATTACCTTTCAAGGTAATAAAAGACTAAAACTTTGTTTTAAATATATTTTTTTACCGCTGGTAGGCCATCCCATGACTACTATCCGGGTAAACCGGACTAGAACAAGAATAATTAGCTCTCAAGGACTTATGCCGGAGCACATTATTAGATCCTTGGCTACCGATGTTCTACTTAAAAGTGGTAGCTAGCCAGGCGAGCAATCGCAAAAAACTCTTTCACCATGTTGTGAAGCTCAAGCCGACGGTGAAGGTCTAATCATGGACCTGCGGCGTGGCAGTCCATATCGGATACCCTCTTTTGTTTTCTTATATCCAAATCTATCACTATCATTATATTATCATAGGTTTATTTACCAGTTGCCTTGAACATTAACTAGCAACTAACTGGCCACCACCCTAAGCATTGGTTCAAGGACAGGGTCACCTGTGTTATTGCATGGTAGCTAACGTATATTCAGCGGAACGTTTGTATAGGTAGCTTACTCAGAATTATCTATGTTGCCTTGAGGGCAGAAGCAAAAAATTTAATCACAAGCTCTTTTTTTTTCTTTTTACGCACTCGCCTTAAATAGAGTTCATCGTCGACAACAGCAAATACAATGAAATCATCCACGTAAACGAATATATTAAAACAAAGTCGCCGAGTTCCCACATATATCTGAATTGTTTGGTAAAAGCTTATTTGGTATGGCTCCGAAGTTATTCAACCATATACCAAAATCGATATTGGATTCTGATTGCGTTATTACCTTTAAGGGTGAACTGGCCGGCCCGTTTTCCATACAAACGTCGCAGGGTGATCACTCCCTTATTTGAGGATTTAGGGCCAAAATAAAGCATGATACCGATTGATCTCGTCATTATCTAGGCTCGTATGATGCCAAAATTTTAATAAAATAATTAAATTGAGAATTATGAGCCTCATAACATTTTCATATAAAGTTTTCGAGGCACATAACTTACAAATTAATTATCTTCTTAAAATTTCGGCATCATACAAGCCTAGGTAATGACGATATCAATCGGTATTATGCTTAAGTCTGGACCTAAAATCTCAAATAAGGGAGTGATCACCCTACGACGTTTGTATGGAGAAGTGACCGGCCAGTTCAACCTTAAGTAAAGACTATACTTTTCTAGTTAATAAAAGTTGTTCCACGGTTAACAAATATTTAAATAACCGTTATAATTAGTGTTCATGTTTTAAACTTGTTAGAACTGTTAAAAGTGTAACTCAAATTGACATATTTCTATTAATCTATGCTCATTGCTGTGTGAAAATATCTATCATTGACACTGTGAATAGACATTAACATGTAATGACAAATTATAATATTAAGTTATTAATATAGAAATTTTATTTATCTGCGGATCAACCACCGCGGGCTTGAGCTTCAAAGCATGGTGGAAGGGCATTTTGCGAATGCCCGCCTGGCTAGCGACCACCCTCAAGTAGAAAATCTGTCGCCAAGCACCTTCTGGCAGCAACCCTTGAGAGCCAGTGAAATTACAGGCACATGAGACTTAACAACTATGTTTCAAGGTGACGGGCGCAGTGCAATTCGTGACTTGTGACGAAATGCATCTGTTATAGGCAGTGTTTAGTCCGCTTAACATCAGGTGGGCCTCGTGTTTGATTCGTCACGATAAGATAAAAAAAACATATTTTTATGTATAATAATGTATGGTAATATTGTAATGATATGTCTGAACAACCGAATTTTTTAATAACATGCATAAAGGTAAAGGGAATATGGAGAAATTTGTACAATTAAAAACTTATTTTAGTACCCATGTTCATGCAATAAATATATTTCAATTTGAATTCAAAATATTTTTCAGTTAATTGACTTATATAACTACTTAGTTAGTTATTCCTTTTAAACTACTCAACTAATTTTAATGAAATTTGTATGGGGCCCCCTCATAGATAAACAGCCTATATAAACCCCTTTCCAATAAACAGAATTAATAAAATCGGACTATTTTGTAAAAAGTAATACTTATTCATACATAAAGAAATATATATACGCCTCTACTTGAGAACCTCCTGCGTTTTTGGAAGTCGAAAAGAGAACAAGCATTAATAAATTTTAGTTATGTGTAATTTTGCTACACATAATCAACAAAAACAAATAGATGATATTTCGTAATCCGGGAGATAAAAGCAAACTCAACGTCAGTTCCTCTCGTAGATCATACAATTCGGCCAGTTTCCACCCCTTTTAAAATTTCAATTTCGTGTCTCTATAGAAAGGCAATGGAAACAACGATTTCAGAATTGGGAATGCACAGCAAGCGTTGGCGGCGCTTAGATCGGATCACGACAAGACGAAACCGCAGAGTTATCAAACTTCCACATCGGTGAATACCTACTGGTGCCTACTCCCTCCCTCCCAGCTAGGGCTACCGTTTGTTACCATCATTTTACATTTTGTAGCGGAGCATGAGCTATTGAAAAATTACAAACATAAAAATTATAGGGTTATCCTTAACAAGTTTAAAGCTAATTGCAAAAACTAGTCTTGTTTGTAGTACAACGTAAGTTGAACTATAGCTGGCGCTCTTTCTCCATACGATGGTTAAGAACGAGAGGACAAATTTAAGTTATGAGTCATTAGTCACGTTGGCTTAGCAGTCAAAGCATTCCGCGGCTATAGGGGTGGATGGCGCCGGTTCGAATCCCGTACATATCTATAATTTTTCCCCACGCAATTTTGTAATTTTCTACGGCTACCATATTAACAAGTATGCGTTGTTAAAATACCGTTTCTTTACATTCTACACAAAAGCGTATCACAAATTCGACGAATCAAAAGTTTTGAAGCAATGGTAGCGGTTATATAGCTTTGGACTGCGGTGCCCTAGGTCCAAAGTTTGATCCGCCCCGCCGGCTTGAGCTTCACCGCACGGTGGAGGTGCATTTTGCTAACGTTACGTTTATTTTTAAGTTTATCCCGTCAAGAATATGGGATAAAGTTGACAATGTTAACGGCCCCAATTTATTTATTTCTTTAGATAAAAACATATATACATATTCTACTCAACGAATTTTAGACGAAGTCGTTTCTTTAATAGAGCTCCGCTGTGCCTTTTTGATGTGGATCTCTAAAAATGTACTAACAGATACACAATTTGCAGAGCAAGTCCCGGCTCTAGATACGATGGTCGCGGGTTTGAATTTCGCTCATAGTTAAAATTTTTCATTTTGTTATAATTTTGTAAGCTTATTCGCTTAGCAAGTTAATGCTAAAATTACAATGATATGAGTTATCTACATATGTATACATATAATAACCCCGTGGGTGCCAGGTTAGAATGTCAACTCCCCATATCTTTCCGTGCGTGTCCTAAGAGGCGACTAATGGAAAAGTGTGCCAAATGAGCAGCATGCCACTTCTCACGTGAGTAGGGCGTGGTGGGCATTAGACGCACAACGGGCCTGTGACCATCTTAGTGCCCTGCCAGGGTTTCATACGATATGTTCTTGTATTCAAGTCTTATACGTTGTTAGCGTAAACATATTATTCGTAATATGTTTTTTTTTATGTTATTGTGTCTGATCAAGCTTGAAGCCCACCTTATGTTAAGCGGACTAACCTCTGCCTATAACAGATGCATTGTCACAAGTCACGAAATGCACTGCACAAAACTGTGCCCGTCACCTTGAGACATAGTTCTTAAGTCTCATGTGCCTGTAATTTCACTGGCTCTCAATGACTGCTGCCGGAACACACCGTTAGGTGCTTGGCGACAGATTTACTACTTAAATCGCTGGATAGGTAGTCGCTAGCCAGGCGGGCATTCGCAAAATGCCTTCCACCATGCGGTGAAGCATAAGCCCGCGGTGGGATTCGAACCATGGACCTGCTGCACGGCAGTCCATAGCCAATGCCACTGAACCATGACTGCTTCAAAATGTTCTTGTGTGTTAGATAAAACATTTTGTATAACCCTGAAACTGTGCCCGGTGAATGGCAATAGGCTCGCTTCCCATTAGATAGGACCATAACCCAATTGGCGAAACGTGGGTTTTAACACACCTCTACCTACCCTTTCGGGGAATACAGACTTGATTACATGTATGTATATATAATAACATTTTGTTTATATACATATACCTACTAGTTATATAAACAAAATGTTACAATTTCGAAACATACGAAGGTTCCCGGTCTCTATTGTATAAAATCCCACAACCCTATTCGAGGAAATGGCCCTAAACGGACAACCCTGTTCTCCGTTGAAATTAAACCAATTTACATTCAAATATGTATTCAATGAATAAGTTATTCCAGCGGCATTTGTGTATTTAATTGTGAATTTAACTTTAACGAATCGAGTCGAAACGATGTGTAATGGAACGTGATTTCAATGCTTGTTCTGACTTAACGAGTCTACTTCAATTCAATTCTACGATGGGTATATACTTTTATATATATATCCTAGTTTAATATACCCTAATTGGATAGATTTGATTAGGATACTAGGTGCTAAGAACTTGCGCCAAACGCAGGGTTGATTATATTTGGTGATTTATAGCTAACAGGTTAGCCTTTGACCACTATATATCTTAACTGATGATAATTGTAAACTAAAATTACTGACCGTCGTGGTTACAGTTGCTGGGAAACACCGTTTTGTGCTTGGCGACAGATTTTCTACTGCGAGTTTAAAATACTACCTACTCTTTTAGGTAACCGGTTCAAAATTCAAATTCTATGAACACGCAATACAATTGTTTTTTAACCGGACCAACTCGCAGGCGTTTCAGCTTGTTTATTTTTTTATAAGACCCAGACAGAATTCATTAAGTATTTCCATTTCACATGTAATATATAAAATATGACGAAACTACGTTTCTATGGAAAGCGCCACGAGCACTTTAGCCGTAAGCTACCTCTAGACTCTTCGTGTATTCCTAGTACTTTGTCAGTTTAACATCTTACTGTCCCTTTATTTTTTAGAACTACTCTTTGAGAAAAGATTGATAATAAATAAAATATGTAAATGGAGCGCAGAAATACACACATCAAAAGTGCCTAGGAATAATTTTTATTTTGAACTATAAAAAATATACAATTAATATTTACCAAATCTAATTATCCAAACTGGTTTTTTTAATTTAATTCCTATGTTTAAGTTGGCAACGAAGCCCTATATTATGTATGAATAAAGAAATAATTACTTCTTGCAATTTGAGGAAATATAACCTAAGTTAATGTTCAAAAAAAATTAAACCAACTAAAGTTTAAAAAAAATGAGGATTTTTGTTATGTTTATTGATTGATTAATATGATTATAATAAATATGATTATATTAATTAATAATCTTCTACCATTTATACTAAAACCACAAGCACACTGATTAGGCATGCTTAATATCAGTTCATCAAAATCACTTGAATGCTTGTGGAGGAAATGCCCGCCCACATTCTTTGTAACAAGTCAAAAAGATGTTGTGGGGTATGTACAGCATTCATACTTGGGAGAGCTTTTCTTTGTAGCATATCCCATGCATGTCCAATGGGGTTGAAGTCTTGCGATTGAGCAGGCCACGGTAGAACATTGATGCGAGCATCAGTAAGAGTGCGAGTTACGACTCTAGCCGTGTGTGGACGTGCATTAGACGAAACAAATTATGCCTAAAAGTATTCGCAAGGGGATGATCACTTCTAAAACAATACTTTTCACATAAATCTGAGCAAATTGGTTGCCCCTGATCCAAATGAGATCTGTTCTTCCACCGATCCAAATACCGGCCCAAACCATTATTGTTCCATATGGGTACTGGTACCATATGCGTGAACTTCTTGACCGAATTTTAAACGTTCTTGACATCCAGAGCTCCTCCAAACTCGAGTACATCTTGTAACAGGCCGCATTTCGAAACGAGACTCATCAGAAAAGCATACGATATACATCCTCTATTGCGACAATACTCGAAAACGTACTTGATCCCTAGGCAGTTTTGATGTGTTTACTTGTTATGTTTTCCAAGTGCAATCAAGTGGTACCATTTTCAACGAGCAATTTGCAGTAACAGTCCGGAGTTATTCAAAACACTTTAACTTCTGACGTCAAAAAAGTATATGGGCGAGACACAGTGATCCGAATCGTAATATCGTAAAAAACACTGCAATTCAACGTCGTGCTGCAACAGCGCCATAGCAAAAAGGCTATTGTGTGATTCACAGTGTGGTGCGATCCACGCGTGATGTTAAATACCCCAATACTTGGAAGATGCCTAGAGAGACCTATGCCTTGTAGATAGAAATAGCCTCACTTCCTTATACATGGGGCCAAAAACATCTCGTTAAATGTGGATGTTTGTAAACACTTCTGCATATCGCTTGCGAGATATATATACAAGTGTGACTACGAAATGCGTCCAAATTACTAATAAAACACGTTGTTCCGCACTTGGGCATACGTCTATCAAGTTCATCAGGCCAATAATTTTAGTTTTTCATTGGATATTTAACAATTCATTATGACACAAATCAAGAACATAACATAACATCACACCTCTTTCCCCTAGAGGTAGGCAAATTTCCACTTGTTGCAATCCTTGCATATCTCTTTTGCTTCATCTACATTCATTAATCGTACAGTAAGCGTCGGTTTAGGGTACTCCTGACCTGGCCTCTTCAATTTGAATTCGGAACGTTTGTCTAGGTCTTCCCCTTCCTACACTTTTCGTCCCCTTATCACACTGTCCCTTATCCTGTCACTTCGTTTAAATCCAATCATGCTTCTCAATTTTCTCATCTCCTCTGCATTTATTATACTTTCATGCTTTTTCTGCCACACCCAACTTTCACTACCATACATTAGTGTCGGAACCAACACTCCATTTGTAATGATATCATAAACATTTCATTACAAATGCGATTGGATTGCAGGCAGAGCCAAAGCCGAAGTCTCTAGGGAGTCGAGAGTATACTTGTATTTCTATATACTTAATAACCAATACTCACTATTATAATATTTTTCTACATAGCTGTGTATAGAAAAAAGTTAATGAAATTCCATAAATTTAAAGCACGACTGCGGTAATGTTAACTAAGAATCATGAGTATTTTATTATCATTATTTACCTAAGCACGTGGCATTAACAGTTTCTTTACGTGAAAATAGATTGTGACTTGAGCCGCAGAATAAAAAAGAGCAGAAGGATCACTCCGCAAAGCCTTTAAATAAAGAAGTGACACTAGCCACAAAGCAATAAAGTGCACTTTAGCTCGCATTGCTCGGAGTATCTAATATTTATATTCACTTACAAGCCGTCTCTCTTTCTATGGCATAAATACGCATAGCTGTGATCTAATAGTCCAGTCCGGACGGATACGCCGATGTACATGTAGTTTTGTACCTAAAGTGCAGAGTACTCCGGGGAGCCAACTCCCATATTTTAACCTTTAATTTACAATTTAGTAATTAAGTAAACTTACGTTAAAACTTCAGCGTGAGAGCGGGCTGCATGAATTGAATCAAGTCGTGTGATAGTTGTGTGATAGAGATAGCGCATGTTTCGGCACAAATCTTAGTATCAATATTTAAAACTTAAACTAATGATGTTGGTGTTCCATAAAAGATTTTAAAAGGTGGAAGTTAGGCCCCGGGCCTCCTGAGAAACAACTATTTATTTATTGATGTTAAACAGTGCACAGACGAATTAAATAGTTCATCAAAGTCAATTTACGTATCCAATCTTTTCAAATCAAATGCAAACTGCAAAATACCTAAGTGTGTAACTAAATAAAATAAGCCATGTCATTTTAACCCATAAAAAACGGCATCCCTTAACCATAAAAAAACGGAAAACAATGTTATTTCTTAAAACTAATTGCTGTTACTAATCTGGTAAAGTACCAATTTATAAATAATTATATATAAAATGTATTAGATGTTTTTAAAGTTGATATCTAATACTTTAGCGGTCGTAGAGGAACAATAATTTACTTGATCATTTTATTTCTAATTTAATACCTCCAAGAATTTGATACTTCATAACAGTGTTTGCTGCTTGAATTTTGTATGTTTGAAAATACCATATTAGGCTGCCTGGCATTTTCCATTGTATAGGCTAGAAGCGCTCATTCAGGCAAAGTTATGACGCTATTTTGGAAATTGACATTGTTGAAAATCGTCGAAGGCTGTATGTATATGTCGAGTGCATTTCTGTTAACTTTTCTGGTAGTGGCCAGACAACCAACGCTAAACAAACAAAGCCATAAAAGGCATCTATCTTATAAAATGGAATACTCCCCGTTAAGTTTGCATGACATGTTATGTGACATTTTTGAGTATTAAAATACCTTATTTTTGATATAAAATGTTTTTATTTAATTCTAGTCAAAGCGTTCATGAAATTTTGTGTAAATGGTCCTAAAACCACCACAAGAACTCTATCGCTTAGCTCTACCGAAAAATGATTATCTGCTATAGGATGAAAAAGTACGTTAACAATATCATCACCTCTTACCTGTTATAATGTCAAAAGAACGAACGCATTTTCAGATATGAAATATAATTTCATAAAATGAACCTGAACACCTGCGCTATACCAAAAATTCCATGACAAATGTGAGATGTCATCCTTTATTATGAAGATTTGAATAAAGTGAGCTTAGCATGAAATATCGGGGAGGGCATAAAAGATCGTCTACGGGAATTATTTCAATTGGAATATTACAAGAAAACGCCTTTTAAGTCCTTTTTCGTTTATAAAGTATTCTTCATTGTGATTGAAAAATGTACAGATATAAATGTTCAGAGATAAAATTGAGTTAACTTTGTATAGGATATTTTTGATATGGTTATTTTTTTTGTGACGGAACAAGCTGAGGCCCAACTGATGTTAAGCGGACTAACCTCTGCCTATAACAGATACATTTCGTCATAAGTCACGAATTGCACTGCGCCCGTCACCATGAGACATAGTTGTTAAGTCTCATGTGCCTGTAATTTCACTGGCTCTCAAGGACTGCTGCTGGAACACACCGTTAGGTGCTTGGCGACAGATTATTTACTTGAGGGTGGTCGCCAGCCAGGCGGGAATTCGCAAAATACCCTTCCACCATGCGGTGAAGCTCAAGCCCGCGGCGGGATTCGAACCATGGACCTGCTGCGCGGCAGTCCATAGCCAATGCCACTGAGCCATCACTGCTTCGATTACTTACTTATTTGACTAAAACAACTTTATCGGAAGCAGTGGTAGCCGCGCGGTATTAGCTATAGATTGCCGTGTCGCAGGTCCAAGGTTCGATTCCTGCCGCCGGCTTGAACTTCACCGCATGGTCACCAGTTCTTGAGAGTCTTGAAGCGCTCGTAGTGAAGTTTACTTAGCTGTTCTCAACCGATCAGCAAAGTTAAACAACGTCGCCCGCGGTCATGAGTTGGATGGGTGACCGCTAGTGACATTACTACTGAGCGTTTCCGTGCTTCTGACGGCACGTTAAACCGTCGGTCCCGGTTGTCGTCTAAGGATGGCAGTCGTTATAGCATGGTGGTAGGGCGTTTTGCAAATGCCCGCCTGGCTAGCTACCACCCTCAAGTAGAAAATCTGTCGCCAAGCACCCAACGGTGTGTTCCGGCAGCTGTCCTTGAGAGCCAGTACTTCTAGGTTAGCCTAAACAACATCTTCGACCACATCATCACTTACCATCAGGTGAGATAGTGGTCAAAGGCTAAATGTGCTATGAGGCATAAAACCTACCTACCACATCATCACTGAAGAACAGGTGAGAAGGGTTTGAGGGTAAGCGTAATTGCAAGAGCTATCATATCAGCTGTAAAAATAGCCGTGTTTATTGCACAATATTTTTATCCCGATGTACACTTTGCAGTGATTGTGGTCACAGAAGTTGTTTAAACCATCACTGTAAAGTGTCTAAAACGTCGGGACAAAAGTAAGGTAAACTAATGGAGGTGAAGAACAAAACCTCACTTTTCCACTTTTTTTTATTTTGGAGAAAACAGTAAAATGTAAATAACTAACTAACTTCAACATTTGCAGTTAGTTTTAGTTGTGTCATGTTTAACTAGTGTTTCAGTTGATATTATGTACCAAATGGTTGATTGAAATGATAAGAAGCTTAGCCAATATTTAAAAAACAAATTTGGAAATGTGATGTTTTGATTAAACATATTTGGAAAAGTGTGGTTTTGATAAAGACTTCTGGAAAAGCTAGGTTTTGATATTTACCTAAAAAAAAAGTGTGGTTTTGAAAATGACTAATATTGTACTACTAATATTGTTTATTAATTTTATTTTAGGCTCAAGATAAAATCACTCATTATTTACAATTATTGTTACTAATTATTATTATTATTATTGCACAATCAAATTCTAAATTCTTATACTGTTAGTATCAGCTTCAAGACAATCACACTCTTCATTTGAAAACACTTTTTGGGCCATATTTGCAGTTTTTCTGCAAATTAAGTGCAAGTGGATCAGTATCTGCATACCTGTAACAGGAAAATATGAGTATTAGAGAATATTATTTTGGTTCTTCATAAAATTCCCACTCAAATTGATGTAATACATTACTCACTTGGATGCTGATATTGTATTTCTTGTACGTCCTCGCCGAGGCTTTGTTTTTGTACCACAATTGATTGTTACAACTTCGGCAGTACCGTCTTCATCCATTTCAATATAAATTTACAGAAAAACAGCACTTTATCGATCGAAAAATAAAATTAACCGCCGAATACAGAAATATCCGATTTGAAAATCTTTGGCAACTATATAGGTTTGACAGATAACTTCAGACGTCAAATAATTGAAAGTGTTGCCAGACATATGATAAAATAAAACTACAATAAATTATGAAGCAAAAAGTCCAGGCATTTGAATTTTTGTACCTCTATTCTAAACTCAATGTTTTTAAGAGGTTTTGATGCAAGCTTAGTGATACAATTGAAATTTTCTGCTATAAAGTGAGCTTTTGATACAAATCAAGAGACACTGAATTTTTTAGATGGTAATGTGTGGTTTTGATCGAAGCTCTCGATTTGAAATGAAAATTTTTATGAGAAATGAGATGTTTTTGATAAGATTTGACTTATTTGCTTCGATCAATTTATCATTATTTACACATAGCAAAAAAAAAGGGATTTTTTTTTGTAAGTGGAAATGTGAGGTTTTGTTCTTTACCTCCTCTTGCTTTTCAATCCATTAATGTGGCTTATTTCTTCTGCATAGTGGTTTCTAACGTTATCTCCTTTAGTAATAATAGGGATGACCTTAGAAACGACTAAATTATCGTAACGTTGTGTATTTCTAGATAGACTGCACTGTGTAAATGTGGGCTAAAGGAGCTGCAGGTTTTGGGTTGCTGAGCTGTGACGTGTACTTAGTTATTTGGTGAATGTGTCTGTATCAGGTTTAGGACCCACAATCCTAACCCTGAGCGCTCGTTTTGGCATATCCACTTGTTTGTATATACATTTACTATGAATCTTAATAAATTATTGCATTACCCAATGTACCTTTTATCAATTGGTGTTATTCAATGTGGAGTTATCATGTGTTAAATGTATTAAGAATAAAAAAATATCTTTATTTTGCAGATTTACAACTGTTTAAATTATCGCATAATTTGAGCGCGCAAATTATTTAACGAAACATGTTATATCATTTGCAATGAATTAAAATGAATCGCAAATTTTAAGTTCATGGCAAGGGGGATAATTAATAAAATGTAGTAAAATTGAATCGAATATTTTCGTACACATTAACCTTTCATTGATATCAAACACTTAGCGCCACCTGGGTGGAATTAATTTGACAGATGAATATACAATTATGAACTCAACAAGTGCAAAAGCAGCACTACTGGAAGCAAGAAATATGAAAAACCTAAAATTTTAGTTATCCAACTGACAAATTTTATAAAACCTTGTACGTAACTAAACATATAGCTTATGTACCAGAATCTCACAGTTTTTTATTCATGCTACTACATAACTCGTACACGGGTCGATATAGAGGTAAAAAAGGTTCTAGTGGATGTCGTAGGGCCTGAAACATACTTATGCAAATAAGACCTACAGACACAACACCGATATACTTTCATGAAATTTCGTGAACGCTGTTAGGTAAAGCGCACGTAGCTTTGCAAATGATTCCTACCGGTACGAATGTTTCGCTCAAAACCTTATCGATACTGTATAGAAACTTGGTGGGTAAGTACTTGGCATTGTTCAATGCTCATGCATAAAGCATGGGGCCGGAGGACACCCTCTTCAATGAATAATAAATGGACACACAACTCACCAAAACTATCACCACCGCCACAGAATAACAAGATATGGAGACCAGTTTAGGCATCGATCATAGTTACATAATAATGTTTTTGAACTTCTGTTATGCTGTGGATATGTGTAGGGATACTGACGAAACTGAATATGTTTGTTTCAGTATTACGTGCAAACCTATTTCGAAGCACTGTGTGATCTGAGCGAGCACAATCGAGTTTGATCCATATTGTTGGCCTAAACAATGTATTGATGCAACATAGGTTTGGTTATTTATAGGTATGATGAATTCTGAAAACACTAATTCAGACACAGGTTTGACGCATTTTTAGTTTTCTACTACTAAACTTCGACAAAGGCTTTTGAGAGCGTTTCCGTTTACTTTTCTAAGAGTAGTCTTTTTATATGGTAGGATGGCAAACTAGCAGGCGGTTCACCTGGTGGTAAGTGAGCACCTTCGCCCAGGAGCATCCGCAACGCCAGAGGTGTCGAGGATGCGTTGCCGGTCTTTGAGGAGAAAATATGCTCTTTTCTTGAAGGCTCCTAAGTCGTATCTGTTTGGAAATAGTTCATATGGCAGGTGGTTATATATTGTGGCAGTGCGAGGTAGAAAATGCCGAGAAAATCGCAAGGTTGTGGACTTCCAGACGTCGACATGAAATTGATGACTCATCATGCTTTGTCGGGATGTCCGATGACTTTTTGATAGATTTCGAGAACGACTACCTACATTTCTTTAGTTATTTGAAGTTTTTCTTAGAATTTGTTATAGCTCATTGTAATGTTAAAGAAGTGTGTTCTAAATACTTACCCCCTTACTTATAAAAAATCCGCTAAGTAGTTGCTAAGTAATGGATAAATAAACAGGGTTTAAGTAATGCTTAAATATTTCTTACTTATAAACGCTACTTAGCAACTATTTAGCTAAGCAATGGATAATGAGGTCGAACGTATTTTAAACTGACAATATTGAACTAAAAGGTATTTTGAAAGACCCAAATTGCCAAAAAGCATGTATCTAGTGCTAAAAATCTTAAAATTAAAATGTAAAAAAAATACTATTCCTTGTAGGTACCTACTGATTTTTATACATATGGTTGTGTGTACTGGAGACATTTGTAGCGAGTTTTTATTTCGCAATATGGTAAATTCAAAGCGCCCTAATAATATATTTCCATTTATGCTATGATATAGCAACCTATTCGATAGCATAATTTGAAATGCATTATGGGGTTACCCCAGACTTTACGGGTGTAACCCCAGAATACCGTCAAATCCCGCTGGAAGTTATCTTTTTCCATCCCAAACAATACCTGTGCCCAATTATGTCTACGTTCTTTTCTATGAAGCTTTTTAATCATCTTATAGCGATTCCTTAGAGACGAATTACTTAGCATTCCATGGATTCACCGTGCGGGTGCCGGGTCCATCGCGTTGCAGAGGAAGAGGCTGGAGGGGCCTGGGACTTGCAACCCAGGAGTAGGATTAAAGGGCCCCTTTATGATGCATCAATGCTCTCCTCCCACAGTAATATAATAAAGGCCGTAATATGTTCTTGTGTTTCGTCTAGTGTGCTAGAGAAAATATTTTGTATGACCCTGAAACTGTGCCTGGTGAATGGCAATAGGCTCGCCCTTTATTACATGGGACCAAAACCCAATTGGTCGAAACATGGGTGTTTACACACCTCTGCCTACCCCTTCGGGGAATACAGGCGTGATTATAATTATGTATGTATGTTAAGTTTATGTGTATGTGTTTATGTCTTCTACATGTATTCACTTTTTAACGGTTTGATGGTTTGGATGAAACAACAGAATAGTTAGGTAGTTTAGGTTCTCCATACTTTTCATCATCATTGTCTACGCGGGTGAAACCGCGTGGCGTGGCTAGTCAATAAGAAAATTATAATGAGTATACCTGCGGTATACTCTTCAATAAGATCACGAAAAGTAGGTAGGTTACGCATAATATTTATTTCATCATCCAATTTATGTTTCTACTTGACATATTTTTTACGATTTATTAACAGAGTGTCGTGTTTATCGTTTTGTATGCCTCCTTGACAATAACCTCAATAGTAACTAAATCAGCTGATCAGATACATGGGCGCCATCTTGTTACTCAAAATTTTAAACAAGGGTCGGACGGTGTTTAAATTGACAGCTTATTTAAGCAGTACTTAGGTACTGGATAAAGTTATGTAGCGTTTATGAGTAAGAAATTTTGCTAATCAGCGGCTAAGTAATGCTTAAAATTTAAGTAGCGTTTATATGTAAGGCTGTTAGTGTACAAACTCGCTAAAATATTGTTCGCATGTTCTTAAGCCTAATATTATTTGCTTCTGGTTTGCATATTCATCACCACATTTCATCATTCTGAATTTCACATTTTTATGATTTATTTCGTTTCTATACGAGGAAAAAAAATGGCATATTAAACTGTCCGATTAATTTTGAAAATTGGTTCATAATTTGATGGAAAACCGGAAAACAAGAAGTGTAAATATAAGGCTCAAAGACATGCAAAACTTCAGCCAGTTGCATTTGGGGGTTAAAATATGACAAAATTACATGTGTATGGAGAGCGCTACGAATACTTCCCTTAAAGCATTTCGCATTATATTCAGAGTATAAAAACATGGAAAATAATTTTAAATAATAAAATCATATTTATAATGTTATGGTTTTCGCGATTATTACTTATAGTAATTAAACAACTTTAAACGGTTTAAATCACTCCATGACCACGGTCACTGCAAAGTGTTTGAAACGTCTGGACAAAAATAATGATACGAGTAAATATACGCGATTTAAACCGTTTACAGTCGTTTAATTACTAAATTATATTCAACTAGCTCACCAGCCGCCCGCGCGTATTACAGCAATGACGCAAAACCATTATCCTCTTTTTGCGCAGTTGGATAAAAAATCCTATGTCCTTCCCCGGGTCTCAAACTAATTCTATACCAAACATCAAAATCGGTCCAGTAGTTTTTAAGTTTATTCGTTGCATACATAAATACAAAAATCCCAAATACAAATATTTCCTCCTTATAATAATATTAATGTAGATGTAGATTTCATTGTCTTACTATAACAATTCAAACAATGAGGTCGCTTGTCTAAATGGTAAATACATCAGATGCAATGCTAGCCGACTTGATATAATCTCATTGCCTGTGGTCGACCGCAAGGCAAGCTGATTTTGGTCCATTCCTGTTCCGCATACCTTTGTAGTCCAACAAAGTGTTCGTTATTAATCTATTTTGATGTCATTAGAATACATTGAAGCTCTAAACACGTATTTACTGACGTCTTATTAAAGTTAAAATGGCGCCATTAATAGGTCACCCGGTTCCGGGTTCGACAACCGGAACGGACAAGTGTTTTACCTATTCGATTTTTCAAGAATTATTTATCAGTTAGAAACTATCTGAAAATAAAAACTAATTATACCACATTACAATAGGCTCGTCCCCTATATTTTACGTGACCAAGCAACATAACTAGAAATAATTTTGGGTGTTTCAAGGCAAGGAGTCACAGGGAGTAAAATAATATTTTTCTGCGAGAGCGCTATTTTGAATCCAGTAAGGAGCGAAAGATTCAAAGGATGGCGCACGAGGTAAAATAATTTTGCAAGCGATAGACTCCACTTTTTATCATCAATAAGAAAAAAAGTAAGTGAGCATGGAACATATACTCGAAATAGTCGAAGAATGTATAAAATTGTATAAATACGCTACTCTCAGAACATAGTTATGCTAAAAACACATTTGCCCCAAAATATTGTCCTTCTATTAAATTTTACCAAAGGATTAAATCGTCATTATGCTCTCAAATATTGTTCACGAGATTTTGTTGATTGTTTAGTTTGTATTTTGTATCAAATTTTAGGCCCGATAAGTACATTACTATCCGGAGTATATATATTATGTTTGTATGTAATATTTTAACTATCACTACTTGAGGAAGACGCGATATTTTTTATAAGAGCATCAGTATAATTCCAAATTTGAGTAAACATCATCATCATCAGCAGCCGGAAGATGCCCAGTGTTGAACAAAGGCCTCTCCAATCACGTAGAACGGCTATTAGCCGCTTGTTACCACTTTCAGATATTATTTACAAATATTCCAATCTGATATTCTCAGATGTAGTCAAGGTAAATATGTAAAACATAGGTAATAGATATTTTAGCTAAACAATGTCAACAACAATCCTCAAAAGACTTGACAGTATATTTAGAAGTTCTGAAAATTTGGACAGGTATATCTACTTATTTTTTCCTTTACAACCTAAATTGGATAAAACTGAGACAGAAAAGAAATTAAGTTACCGGGATCGAGAGAATCACGAGTATTTATTTTTCTCTTCTCTTTGTTAGTTTCGAGTATATTATATTGTTCAGAAATTATTTTAACTTTGGAATGCAATACATATAACAGGTTGAGTATAGACTAGTAACATATTATACAGTAATAGATTAAAACTGTTTAACCAGTGTGTGTTGCCAGTGATGACATAAAATATGGCACTGAGACGTTTTTTTATGTAATTGTCACGGAACAAGCACGAGGCCCACCTTATGTTAAGTGGACTAACCTCTGCCTATAACATATTCATTTCGTCACTAGTGATAAATTACAATGCGTCACACTGAGACACACAGTTGTTC
This sequence comes from Plagodis pulveraria, assembly GCA_963890685.1. Taxonomy (NCBI): domain Eukaryota; kingdom Metazoa; phylum Arthropoda; class Insecta; order Lepidoptera; family Geometridae; genus Plagodis; species Plagodis pulveraria. The sequence continues at coordinate 15,179,269 of OY982957.1, forward strand.
AATCTCATGTGCCTGTAATTTTACTGGCTCTCAAGGACTGCTGCCGGAACACACCGTTAGGTGCTTGACTACAGATTTTCCTCTTGAGGGTGGAAGCTAGCCAGGTGAGCAATCGCAAAATGCCCTTCCACCATGCGGTGAAGCTCAAGCCGGCGGTGGGGATGGAACCTTTGATCTGCAACCTTATGGACAAGCTCAAAATCGCTCCACGAGCTATGGGAAGAGCAATGCTCGGAGTTTCTTTGCGCGATAAAATTCGGAACGTGGATAAGCGCCGGAGAACCAAAGTCACCGACATAGCTTTTAGAATCTGCACGTTCAAGTGGCAAGGGGTGGACACATGCCTCGACGAACTATACGATAACCGATGGGGAAGAATGGTTCTTGAATGGTTACCACATTACACGGGAGGACATAGAGTTGGTAGGAGCCCCACTAGGTGGACTATCAGATGGACTGGACGAAATCTTTACTAGCAAATGGTTATTAGCGGCTAGTAGCCGTTCTTAGTGGCGTTCTGTGGGGAGGCTTTTGTTCAACAGTGGAAGTACCCTGGATGATGATGAATAAAAATATTTAAAAAACACCCCTTTCAGTGATAAATATAGCTAACAATATAGATCGATTTTCACTCACAATACTGCTCACAATCGAAAAGACTTGCCAAGATCGATTGATTTTCACTCACAATACTGGTCACAATCGAAAAGACTTATGTAAGTACCATGCCATCCATAGGCAAATTGGTAACTTGTATGGGCAAAAATACTATTGTCAGTTATTTGAGTGTAACTTAAGAATACTGACGTTTAAATAGAATCAACAGAAGTATACTCTACCTAACAAAAAATCGACTAAGTGCGAGTCGAACACGCGCACCAAGGGTTCTCTATACAAACCTGTAGGTACGTACATAGTAAAAGTTATGTTTTTTATTGCTTAATGAAATCCATGACATACTAAAATTATTATTATTTTTTTTATTATATGATGTAAATAAAAATGTATGCTTTTCGCAATATTTCCTTTATCTGTGCTATAATATGATGCATCATACCAAACTTGAGTTCACGGGAAGTACCCGGTAGTTATAATATTGTTATGTTTGCAATAACGCCTGCTCGGCAAATTACATTACAAAATTACAAAGTTACCAGAGAAACCCTGGCTAAAGGGTGCCAAGGACGCGGGTTCGAATCCCGCATATGACTATATTTTTCTCTCTCGTAAATTTGTAAAGTACCCTGTAGGTTTTGGTTCTCTTGCGATTGTCGAAAATATGCGGTATAAACGGCTGTACTTTTGTTTGCGTTGTTGATTTTTTCACAGCTCCAAGGGACAGTTATCTGAGTATGTCATATGAATTTCAGTTTGACGCCTCCACGCATTCCTGAGAAAAAAGGTCTTGCCAGACAGACGGGCAACAAAATATTCCTATAAGGGTTCCATTTTTTTAAATAGTTCATCTAGATTAAATAATCATGTAAAAATATAAAACAAGAACGGAGCCGACTTCCCGCACTGAAACTATGTAATAATTTGTCGAAATCGGTACCATGCTGAATCAAAATACTGACTGACTTACATTACCTACCATGATCCGACTTCTACAAGTATAACTTTCAGTGTTGGAAGTCAGTTCCGTATTTTTATACGACTACCCAAAAAAAGGAAGGAGAATTATGTTTTTAGGGTTCATGTATGTATTTATGTGAGTTTCTTTAATCCACCATATCTTCTAAACGGTCTAACCCATTTGTTTTGACAGTGCAAGTGACACTTGGTTCATATAAATAAAAAATCAAGATGGCGGACTTCAGACTCCATATTGTGGGGAAAAAAAACTTTCAAACCTACCGAGCGGTATTAAAATGAAGGGCTTTAAAACACGATTCCATAAATATATATAACCTGCAGTTTTATGTTCAATGAAACTATAAAACTTTTAACGAAAACAAACAATTTGCAGTCGGTTTTCTTGTATTAATTTATCTAGTTTGCTTTTTTAGTAATGGATACTGCTTACAAGATCATTCGCATGCTGTTCGCCATAGACAAGAATTGAAATCACCATTAAATTATCCAGGTATGTTAATAGATTTCTCAGATTATTACATTGGATTTATTTTAAAAAGTACTCAACCAATTTATATAAAAATTTAATGGGACCAATTTGAAGGTATATTTAACCCAAAAAGTCAACATAATCAGTTCATAATTGGCGGAGTATTCACTTAACAAACAACAAGTGTAAATTAATTAAAAAAGTGAAAACCCCGGCTGCAAATAATTTATTTTCGTCAAAGGTTTCATCGTTTCATTGAAATCAAAACTGTTTGTTTATTGTACTTATTAATGCAATCGTTTTTCAAAGCCCTTCATTTTGATACCCAACTCGATGGGTTTGGACGACAAACGTATTTTTTTTCACAATTTGGCGTCTAAAAATCTCCTGTTTTATTTAAAATATTTTTATGTACCTAGTGTTACTCGAGCTATTAACAAATCTAAAGATATCTCATAAATTAAAATCGGTGAAGCCGTTTAGAAGTTATGTTGGAATAAAGAAACTCACAAACAATCATAGGTACATACATACATACATGCACCCTGAAAACATAACACTCCTTTTTGGACAGACGTGTAAAAAAAACGATACAGTCGAATTATGAATGTCTTTTTTATGGAAGTTGGTTAAACATTTTAGCGTGACCATACATAATTAAGAATTTACGCGTGCACATGAGAACCTATCCCCATTTTAGGAAATCGGTTAAAATTTAATATTTTGCCTTTGAAATAAGAAAAACAAATAGAAAAACATAGCATATATATCATGTGACCTACTAATGCTCACTTAAAACTTTACTATCCCTTGATTTTAGAATATACACAAATAAATTCTTATACTTTGAAGCAATTATAGGCGAGCTGTAATAGCTATAGACTGCCGTGCCGCAGGTCCTTGGTTCGATCCCCACCCCCGGCTTGTGCTATAGCGCCTGCCTAACTACCACCCTCAAGTAGAAAATCTGCCGCCAAGCACCTAACAGTGTGTTCCGGTAGCCGTGAGAGCCAGTACGTAATTACAAGCACATGAGACTTAACAACTATATATCAGGGTGACGGGCGTAGTGCATTTCCACTTGGAGCCACTTAAGACGAAATGCACTGCCGCTTTACATCAGATTGGCCTCGTGCAGTTGATATCACAATCACATAAACAAAATCTCAAAGAAATTATTTTATGCAAAATACATACACAAGGTATTTTTTTATTAAATTGTCTATGTGGTCCTTACCTAGTGTGTACTAGGCATTAGTAGAAAATATAACACGTTCGCAATGACACTGCCTAGTGCTACTAGTTTGTTCTTTAATATAATATAATATAATGCTTTTTTTTACTGGCGATATGCCTTTATTTATATAATATTATGGTCAAACGCCAGTCTACCAGACATAATAACAAGAAAAGTCGTGACAAGTTTAATTATATTCCTAATTTAAGAAAAAGTATCCAATCAAATATTATTTACTATCTGGTATTTTTTTAATATCATTATAAAATTCAATAAAACACTCAGTTTCAGAACCTACATAAACAATTTTCATTTAAGTAGGTATTTCGACAAAAAGCATGTTTCCTTCAGAGTGTATATTTATGTTCCACCGTATTTATAACGTAATAAAATCGTCTATTGCAATATATTTTAAACTGGATAACGGCTTGGGTTAATGGATGTTTAGACGAGCGACGTACCTAAGTACTAACCTAATTTTAGTACTCACTCTTCATTTATGTATGTAGCCTACGAAGAATTATTAAATTAGAAGTGCTCGACGAAATTTATTGCTTTGATGTATCTCGCATTAATTTATTCTCATACTCATAACATGTCAGTTTTAGTAGAACTATGAAACACCATTAATAATTATTATTGTTAATTTGAAACTTGTACAGAGTATATTACAGAGCTACTAAAATAAGATTTATTCGTATTTTAAAGTATTTCAATGGGAAATGATGTGTTTCAACTCTATGTAGTAGATCTAAAGAAATATATCTATTTATTTGGCATGAATAGGCACCTAATTTTTTAGAGTTTCTACCTATTTTTAATTTATATTTTAATGACCATTGTCATATATTTAATGAGAGATGTACCAACACGTCAGCGACTTCATAGATACCTACTAAATAATAAGGAATCAGAATTTAATTCCTTTTTATTTAGTAAACAACTTTCGCCTTGACTTTGTCTAGAGGTGATTGATGTTGTCATAAACAGTGCTGAAGGTTATTGTTGATATAATCCTAAAAAATAGTGTCGATTGATTCGATCAGCTGGTGTGACTTATATTTACGGGAATATTTAAAGTAGTATTTTTATCGTAAGTGGAAAGTCGAAAATGACCAAACTTGAAACCTATTTGTATCACCTACCTCAGGCCATGGATGTGTCGGTGCATCGGCCAGTGAGCTGGTCTAGCGTGGCTACTACAGCGCAGCAGTACAACAGTCCTTGGATGAAAGACAAGTCGTTTACCCTAACGGGTATTTGTCTCACTGTCAAAAAGGTCGAAACGAGTCACAAAATCCTATAAATCACCAACTGAACAAGCATGGAAATGATGTGTTTCACTCAAAACTTGATTTATTCGAGTGCGCGTGGAAATTTGTTTACGGTCGCGTAGGGCGGGCGGGCGGCGGCGCGTATAGCGGAGTCGCGGACAAGAGTCGAGGACGTGCGTGCGGGCGTCCACCGCGCTCGACGCGCAACAGATAGTACGTAGAACTGCATGCAACGACGAGCGAGCGCCTCCGCCGCCGCCGCCGCCTCCAGGGCTGCTAGCTCGGCGCGCGCCATTCTCCCCGCCGACCCCCGCTACGCCGCCCCGCCGACCCCTCTGACGTCACACTCGAAACCTCCCAAAATCCTCGGTACCCTACGTCTTGTGGCCGTTAGAGTTTTCCAATCTCAACTTAACGCCCGGCTCGGGTTCAACGGTTCGGTTGTGGCCACTTGATACACTTCGGGATTATGTTTATATGCAAAGAATAAACATAGGGATTCCCTCACTTGAAACTTGGAACAAACGTTCTCGAAACTTTAACAATTTGGGAAAACTGGAGATAGCAAAACTCATATGCAACTAAAACCGCAACTAATCTCAGACAAATACTGTACGAGCTTACACAGCTATGATGTAGTCTTTTAATATACCTACTTCTGTTTCTGATTATTGAACGAAATCTAATTGCCAATAGTAGCCAAGAACCGCACTGTGCTGAATTTGATACATTTTGGATGGAGTCTAAAATTAAACAATAACAAGTTTTTGTACATATTAGATCCTTTATTGCCACTATGACGTCTTTTTGGCACTGAATATTTCAATCCCATTTTAAGACCTTCTATCTCTATAATGCCTCAACTAATTTAGCTCATATAAAAACTTATAAATTCTATTTGTTACTGTCTTCATTTGATAGGTTGCGTTAATTCATTTTAAATTTCATGTGGTATTTGCACAAACACTGGCTGTAGACAACAACTTTTAATTTGATCTTGTTTACAAAGTGAGCGACGTGATCCCATTTCAGCCATTGGACTATAAAAAGCGTCTGGTACAACAACTCACGTGAAGGCCCAATATACCTAGGTACTCTTACCGTGAGGTATGTATAAAGGGGGACAAACAATGGTAAGTGGATATTAACAAGGAACGTGTGTTTGTGACGACGGAGCAACTGCGCGCAATAAGCTGCCTTTGTCAGACGTTTAATCCACTTAGCAGTTTGAAGCCCTCCGAGATGCGGACTGTAGACTATTGTCACCAAAAAATATGACTTCCGATAGCCGTACCCTCGTCTCGCAAAGGATATATAATGGCAAGTCTCGGTTACGGAGCTCGATCTACCTAATAGTAATCATACTACGTTATTGCCCATCTGTCCTTATGTGTTGGGTTGACAGGGACAGATGCACGTATTTTAAGATAAACATCATAACTTGTTAAACATTTTCCGTACTTTATCATTCATATCATAGCAGTACCATTGATTTTATAATCGGTCATAATATTATTAGTTGAACGATTAAAGTGCCAATGTGATCGAGTTTTACGTATACTAACTCAATAAGTTATTTTTGCCGGTTACATGTTCTGTTATTTTATACAATTTTATACGTTTGTATAAAAATCTCTTAAGAAAATTTAAATGATAAATCATTTATTTGTCTTAATAATCTCTAAAAAGTCATTATCTCTTCATTACATTAAAATTGATTCGTTAAAGCTTCGTTATGATAATGACGAACATAAACCCTCCAATTTGTGGTTAGGAGGATCAAAAATGACTTGACTCAAGAAATGGCAAATTTAGGAAATTAGGTACTAATTTTTTTTCTTTCTAATAAAGTACCAATAGGCCATGACGCGGTTTGCATATTATTGTGACATTTTCAAAGTAGAGACTTACCTATGTACTTATTTTAATTCTAATAGCCTAGCCCATGAATTACTCTATAGGCTAGTGTTTTCACCTCAAGGGTTGAGACTTGCTTCATGGAATAAGTTTCAATAGGAATAGGTTTCATTTAGTAACGGATTTTCCTATAATAGAATAGACATTTCTAAGTTTGACAATTGTAGCGGCCATATTGTTGAAGCTACATCTGTCAAATTGGCTGTCATGTATTTTGTTTATACTTTTTTTTCCCTATACGAGTAGCGGGGTATGGTCTCGCACGTCTTGTGCATTTGCCAGTGTCATGTTTTAGTAGTTTATACTTGCTCAGTGTTAGTTTACTTAATATTACTTGCTCAGTGAGTTACCTTTGCTTGTCGATGGTTTTGTAAATCACCGTTATCGGATAGTGTTCAACAACACGTGCAAATGGTAAAATTGTTTTATAGAAATGGGTGTTTTGTTTTGGGCAATTTTATGCGTGTGTCTCCCATTTTATGGATGAAATTTGTGCTATCGAGAGGACCATTCCCAGTGTGGTTGATAAATATGAGTCCACTGGTTCTGTAAACAGTTTACCAATACCTGTACTGTACGCCGCTGTCCGTGAGAGTGTGCAGAAAAATCCAAGGCAGTCGTTTTTGCGTCGCTTACAAGTCCGCCTTTCGCAGACAACTTGTTTTCAAAGACGTTTTTGCATTGCTACTTTCCCTCACTCTCATAATATTACATTCGCAAAATATTATATTCGCAAAACATTATACTCGCTAAATATTACATTCTCAAAATACTAGATGTACAATCGATCACAATAAAAAAATTAAATTGAAGTTGTTTCGTTGGTTTATATATACCTAGATAACTTGAGTGAAAATATTTATAATAATTTGTTCCAAGTAGACTTGAGCGTTCGTCTGCAATAGGGTTCTTCCCTAGGCGTCTGCTCTTGAGGAAAGCACCATACAGGTTTAAGTGGACCTGTCCAGACGAAGGTACGCATATATTACCCATAGGCGCACAGAGGCGACTTTGTTACTGAACCGGAGCCCATTCAACGAACATATGTCGTTATCTATGGTATTTTACCTTCTACCTTCTTATTATGGGTCAGTTGAATTTTGTACGAGTGCAGGCTAAAGTCTCCCTTTGTTCTCAAAATATTACATTCGCAAAACATTATATTCGTAAAAAATTATATACGCAAAATACTGACCATAATTTTCATCGAAAAAACATCTTCAGCGGTGAGGCTCAATCCTAGATGGAATGGATACATCATCAAACAAAATTGACGAATTTGGGGAAATACAGATCCATATGAGAACAAAAAAGCGCCCAATGCCAATCAAAAAATCTCAAAAATGTGGAAAGTCTCTTTAGTGTGGATTTCTTTGAGAACGACGTTGGCCAGACCATCATTGTCGAACGAATGCTATAGTTCTATGATTTCCAAATTCTTTTAGCATGATTTGGATTATATAGACACCATCAATGTACGGTTTCAACAAGATAGTGCTACGTCTACCCCTCACAGCTCATGCCACATGGGATATGCACTGTACGAGCGATTTGAGGGCATCGATCGTCTCACGTGATGTGAACTCAATCACCGAAATCGTGCGATTTGATTCTGAGACTTTTTCTTGTGTGGATTTCTTAAGTCTAATAGTAATAATGTTATAGACAGGCTATCCAAACAAATACAAAAAACCGGCCAAGTGCGAGTCGGACTCGCGCACCGGGTGGTGGTTCCGTACAAACCTGTAGGTATATAAATAAGTAAAAGTTATGGTTTTTTATTGGAAAATAAATTCTTTAATATTTTAATATTATTAAAAATATTTTTATTAGTAGATAACTATGATGTAACTAAAATTTTATGATTTTCGCAATTTTCACATTATCTGTGTTATAAGACATTGCTTTGAGTTCACGGGAAGTACCTGGTTGTAGGTTTTAATTCCCTTGCGAGTGTCAAAAATTTGCGGCATAAACGGCTGTATCTTTGATTGATATGGCTTAAAAAATTGTTTTTTTTCACAGCTTTAAGGGACTGTAGACCTGACTATTTTTTTATGAATTTCAGCTTGATATCTCCATGCACGCGTTCCTGAGAAAAAGAGTCTTGACAGACAGACAGACGGAAAACAAAGGGATCTTATAAGAATTCAGTTTTTTCCTTATGAGGCACGGAACCTTAAAATATCGGTGATATCTCACACACACAATAGAAGTTTCTTTACAAAAAAGATGGAACCTTTTGAAGAAACTTCTTCAGTTTTAAACTACCCATCAAACATTTTAGTTTTATTATTATATTATATTACGATTTAATTATTATTATATTACGACAAAAAAATCATAGGATACTAGGCTCACTTTTACTGAAATATAGCCCAGTAAGGACTGCAATCGATACCGGACAAACATTGCTCGCTTGGGCAAACTGTGATATTAATATTGAAACTATAAAGTAGCGTTATCATAAGCCGCATGCCGCCGCTTACAAACGTATGGATAGGTTTTTATTACCGCCAGTTTCACTATCTAAATATTACTACGTTGTGCCAAAGCTGAAGTTTCATGTTTTAGCTGTTTATACACTAACTATTACTATATACATCAGTATCACTTCATTGTATAAAACAAAGTCTCTTTCCGATGTCTCTCTATGTATATTTTGATCTTTAAAACTACGCAGCGGATTTTGATGCGGTTCTCTTTCATAGAGAGAGTGATTTAAGGTGAAGGTGTATATGTTATACATGCATAATATTATATACTAGAGACACACTGATAATTTTAGAGGTGTCTAATGTGATGTCGAGAGTAACCATTAACGTTTCAAGAGTAACCTCTAAAGAAATCATGTTTGTATTGTCTATGGAAAAAATGGCTGTGAACGTTGTATACTTATAAAGACATTCTGTAGTATCTTTAGTACCAGCATTGCACTCGGGCGAAGCCGGGGCGGGTCAGTCGCTAGTTTCTTATAAATATGAATAAATACCAGTTTCGCCCAAAAAAGAATGTGTTAAAAAAATTTATATCTACTTCACTTGTTTTATGCCTGTAAGAGTTTAGGGTTTCTCTTACGTATGGCTAGGTTTAGCAAATATAAATGTATTTTTTGGCTATGTCGCTGTCGACTCGCTCTATTTATTAGGAGCCAATTAGAATGCAATGGAGTATTTTAGTCCCTTCACCAAACGAAGTTAACTTTCTCACGGTAGACAAAATAAACACGGATAAACCGACACATTTGAAAAAATATGGAACAAGTTTATCTATTGATGTCCATACTTTATCTATTTGAGGCACTATAGGAAGTTAGGATAGAGCTCGATCTAGTTTCTCATATTTTTAAGTGCTTTTGGATAAAGTGCACAATGCTGATTTTCTGCAGCAGCTATGTTTTTGTGTTTTAGATGGATGCATGTCTGGAAGACGCCTACCGAGGTTGCTGGAACTGCCTCACGGAGGACTAATCTCCTACAGAAGGCGCCTTTTATACGTGTAATTCGCATTCTCATAGACATTACACAATGGAATTTCCTTTGAATTAATTCAGACACTTACCTTTATTTTTTATTTAATTTTAACCCCTGTGATTATAACTACAAACATTAAATAATGTAAATGTCACTATTCAATATTCTGTTTATAATACGAGATACTACGAAATACGAGATAATACGAGATATAACGAGGTAAAGTTTAAACTGCTTTATACAAGGTTTTCGAGCAATTTATGATATGGAGGAGGTTCTCAATTCGGTGTTTTGCGTTAAATATTTTCAATCATCAATCAAGTCATTTTAGTATTGTTATGTTTGCAATAACGCCTGCTATGCGGATTACATTACAAAATTACAAATAAACGATAGTAAAAATTTAAGTCATGTGCGGGATTCGAACCCACGTCCATTTACCCCTTTAGCCGGGGTATGCTCTAATCAATTGAGCCAACATGAAAATGAGTCATAATTCAACTTTTTTCCATCATTATTTAACCATCGTATTGGGATGGAGTGACATCTATAGTACAACTTAAGTCAATCAGTTGAGAACCGAATTGGATGAAAATTCCTTTGCTTGATAGGGTTCAACTATGACATCACCGAATCATCATCAACGAATAACAAGGCACATATACCTTAGCTCAATATGTATACTGTAAACAAGGTTTGTAAATCCTCGTGAGCTCAACTTGGATTATACCCGCAACTTAATTCAGTTTCACTTTTACTGAAATCGATCTTGCGTGAACGATACGATAACGATTATCTAGATTGTGAAATAATTCTGTAAGCTTTCATTATCGGTATTACGACGAAGCCACGATAACCTTGTTGGAAATTAAAATACTATTACGGCAACGTTCTTCCTTAGATTAGTGATTGTGGTCTTAATTCAAACATTCAGTTAAACAAGGATCTTTTTGCCATACAAAAATATTAGCAGTTATACAATGTAATTATCCGAAGCATCATGTATAGCGTTTGTTATGCGTTATATATGTAACAAATGATGAAAGGGGGTAGAACCTTTGTGGCATATCAATCCGCCGCCATTTTGATTTTTGTTGAAAGTTTCCGCGCACAATGAAATTAGTATACACGGGTAGCTAATTTAATAACAGGGTATCTCTATTATTATATTAGCTATGGTATTTATTATTTTATTACCTAAGTTGTTACGGACTCACGTGTCCGAAATATTTAAAACTAATTGTAAACTTACAGATTACAATTATAGAAATTAGTGAATTAACTATACAATATTCAAATAGTTTTAATAAGTACATAAATATTGTTTTCTTTCAATTAAACGCATTTTTGTGCATTGCATAGATTAGGTACGAGACAATATAGTTCAAGAACTAAGTTCAGAATGCCAATAAGATTTGTAATGGCATAATAATTAGACTCATATCCGTCTGAATTTAGCATAGAAAATGTTTAGACGTTTTAGTGAAGTGGACTGCAAGGAAGGGAACGCGACCTTTGGCATTCAGGCGTGATCTGCAAAAGCCGCCGCACAAAGCCTTGCCGTCGTAACAAGCCGCGCCCGTCCTGCTTGAATAATTGAATATACACGCACATTGTAATTATTTACTGTGTTTTTGTACCATTATCTACGAGCGTTCCACCACACCATTTGTTTTTGTGCAAACTTTACAGCATTGTGTACGGCATTTTCACCGTTGTTGGAAATTGTTAGGCACACGTTAATTTACGTTAACCCGTACGTAGCGTGTGTATGTACCGCTTTTACGTAGTTACTTGTTTGTAAAATGAAGGAGGTAGGTAGTCCACTACACTACTCTCTTTCACTGCAGTGTTAAATTCGTTGTAAAATTAATGCCATTATTAATATAAGAAAAAAGCCTGATGATTTTTCCCATTTCCTCAAGAATTCAGAAGATTACCAATAAATTACTAAGTAGAAATCACTCTTTACTCAATTTGGGCGTCTCCGACGCTTTTATGGAGGGACAATGACTTCAGTATATACCAAGTTGCTCCATGAATGACATATTAAAATATCCTACATTCTACTGCCACGTCCGGAAAAAGATGACAGGTGGATAGATGAACAGCGGAGGCTTAAGACGATAGCGGTTGTGAGATTTTAGGTATTTTACAAGTACGAGCAGTCAACGCTAGAGGGCGCTGTGCAGATAACACTAGCGAAATCTCAACCACATGGTATTGACAACTCAGTGTGTTAATCAGTTAGTAATGCAGTTAATTGACCTTTTTGTGTCTCATATGGAAATATACAAGGGTTTCACATTACTATTTTAGGATACGTATATTTGTGAGAGAATTTAGGAATGATCCAGAAGTTCTTTTTTATAAAATTCAAAATGTGTTACACCACAATGAATCCACCTAATACCAAAAATGTTTAAAGGATTTAAAGCCCCACTACCACAAAACCATACTTAGATTGTGCTTAGTAAGTGATTTATTTCTTGATGGTGCGGTTTTCTAGCCGAGCATATAACATTTTGCTCTGCCACGATGTACTACTGAAAATGTTCACTGACAATTGCCGGAACACTATATGCTAAGCGACATATTTGTTACTTGATGGTGGTAGACTTCCAAGCATTCATAACAAAAGTTATACTACTACGTAACAGCTGAAATGTAAAATAACCACAAAATAAAAAGGACCAAAAGGAGCACTCGGCAAAGCCATTCCAATAAATAAGCGACTCTAGCTACGAAGCAAAATGGTGCACTACAGCTCGCAAAGCACGGAGAACCTAATATTTATATTCTATATGTAAAAAAGTTAATTTATATAATTAAGTTTAAACTCATTAGAATGATTAAATAAGAGAAGAATATATCAAATCACTTGTAAAAAAGAATAGAAAAAATGGACTCACTTAATTTTTAAGATAGAACTTAAGTCAACAACAATTAACATCTTAGTTGTTAATAAGTCAATGATGCATGGAGTGTAATAAAGTATCAAAAAAAAAATAATGTTCAAATTTATACTATTCCAAAAAGAGTACGGAACATGTGTATGTAAAGCGTATTTAAAATATATTTATATATATATTCACCTACCAGTCTCTATTTCTATCGCAAAGCCACGTATAGCTCTTATCTTTTCTGTCGCGGCACGCACCGTAAAGTAACCCCGTCTGGACGGATACGCCGACGTACCTGTAGCTTAGTACCTTACATGAGGAGTGAGCCAGGCCTAGGATAAAGAATATCCAAAGCGAATAAAGTTGCTAGTGAAACATAGTCAAGCACTTTAGCTCATGTTGTACTCTGTTTTGTAACTATCATGCAAAACATACTACGACCTCACGTAACCTTATAATATCCTTTACGCAGGATCTCAGCCCATTTATCATGCAAAGGTCGCTGTCCTGGCGGAAATCTGTTCCTTTTTGCATCATTTCTCAGGTGACAGAATGTGAGCTCATAATCCCGGCATCCCTGTGGACTATTCGTACTACTAATAAATATGTCTAGGACGAGTTTCGGCTTGATAAAGTGCGTCAAGGGAACACGGTATCACGAACGAAATGACGTTAAGTAGCCAACTTGAGAATTTTGGGATATGATTAAAATTACGGATAAAATGTGAAATATGTACTTAGGTCTTTATGCATAGGCGTAATTTAAAAATAAATAGGTTTTCTTTTTTGAAAGCAAGAAATTATATTTATTCAGGACATCACACAAAAGTTTTATTGTTGTGACCACAAATAGATAAAATCGAATTCAAAGTCAAAATCATTTACTCAATTTAGGCGTCTATAACGCTCTTGTGATGTCAATTACGAATTTTAATACTGGAATAATCAGTGTACTGCAAGGTTTAGAAAAAAAAATTGAGCCACTGCGAAAAGAAATTTTACTTTGAACTTTCTGACTGATCAATATTAAAAATTTGTTTCATAATAATCGGACTTAAGAGTATAACAGCTTCACAATAAACGCTTTAGTTTGCTTACCGTCAGCCGTCTGGTCTGCTGGTTAGTCGAAGACTAGATGGTTATTTATAGTCAAAATCTAAATTAGACTAAGGTAAGCTGGAATATATTCCGCTTAGGTATTTTTTTGTCATAAGAGGAAAAAAGCAGACAGGCCGCCTGAGAAACAAGCAATTCGCTTACAGATATCTGTAAAACTTTTTATTTTATATACGCTTGATAGGTTAGTCTTTGACCACTATCTCACTAAGTGATGATCTGGTCGAAGTGTTCAGATTAACCTAGAATTACTGGATTTGAGGACAGCTACCAGAACTTACCGTTAGGTGCTTGGGGACAGATTTTCTACTTGAGGGTGGTAGCTAGCCAGGCGGGCATTTGCAAAATGTCCTACCACCATGCTGTAACGACTGCCATCCTAAGACAACAACCGGGACCGACGGCTTAACGTGCCCTCCGAAGCACGGAATTGCTCAGTAGTAACGTCACTAGCGGGTACCCATCCACCTCATGACCGCGGCGGACTTAGCTTAACTTTGCTGGTCGGTTCAGAATTGTTAAGCAACTTTGCTACGAGCGCTTCAATAACTGGGGGTATCACAAATACGTTGTTGATCTATATAAGAACTCACTTTCTGAAAGCTTTATGTTGATGCAACGTGAGAATATGTGTGAGGGATCCCATTCCATATTTTGCAGGTGTACGGCAGAAAGATCGCGTAAATTACACTATGAGTGACTTCCATGAGTCAATTCAACAAGTCAATATGTGCAAAGATACGAGTAAAACCACTACGCCGCACGCAGGAATTACTTTGAATAGATCTTCAGAATAGTTCCCGGTGTAAATGTGGTAAAAGATACAGAATGATCCAATATATCTTCGTATGCTTAGTGGGTCTAGGTCTCCGGAAAGCTTAGGGTTGTTGACAATTCTGGTATGTGTTGCATGACTAATTTGCTTAACTCGAATTTTGATCAATGGATTAAGATCGTTTTCGACAAATTTTGGGGCTGGGCAATGCTATGTAGCATTGCCCTCGCCAACACGAGCAAAATAGCGGCACGGCCGTACCATCATTTTCTCGAAGCAGTACAGGCCATTTATGACCCCCTCATAACTCGGTTTTGGATATAAGTCAATCGATTTTTTAAAAGATTTTTTTATTGATATGAAAAGACTCAGATAAGAAGAAAAAATGAGAAGAATTAGATGTTGATAGATTAGCTAATTCCCCGTGGGGTGTCGGGTTAGAATTGCACCTCCACATATCATCCCATGAGTGTCGTAAGAGGCGACTAAGGGAAAAATACTGGAAGGTGGGCAGCAGCGCCTTCTTACACTGCGATCCCCAAGCCACCTGCCAAGCGTGGGGATTATGGCAAATACCCCCTTAATAGGGGAGGCTGTGTTCACCAGTGGACAATCCGGCTGATACAGGTTAGCTAATTAATACCTTAAGACAAACGGTCCCTTAAGTAGGGACTGAATAAATTAACCGTGGATAGAAACTACATAGATTTCACAACTTTTTCACGTCAGATGAACTGAGTTGCGAGGCTTGGGTTTTTAAAGTTTTATTTTTGATGGCATTTAATGTTTTCATGGAAGTAAGAAATATAATATGATGTGGTAATCAGTAGCAAGCTTCAAATCGAATTGATAAGCATTCTAGTTTTAGAAAGTATACTTACACTCATAACGATAAAACACATCGTCAGGTCTGTATCAATGGATTACTTTCAGTTATTTGTCAACTAGCGACCCGCCCCGGCTTCGCACGGGAGCAAAGCTGATACTAAGTAATCTGTAATATCTTCGAAAATATTCATTTATATATTATGCAGTAAAGGGCCATATTGATATATATTAAATGCACAATGTATTATTTTATTTAAAAGAAATAATATAATATAGAAATAATGGCTTATTTACGAGATCACATTAGAAACCTTTAAAGAATCAGTGTTTCTCTATTATATTATGCATGTATCATACATTTGAACCTTCCTTATGAATCACTCTATCTATTAAAGGTAACCGCATCAAAGTCCGTTGCGTAACTTTAAAGATCAAAGTATATATAGGGACAGACAGACAGCGGGAAGTGACATCACTTTAGAAACTATTGCGAGTTTTATCCATATTAACTTATTAGGAACCGGACCAGCGTTATATTTACCAGAAAGATTCCGACCAGTTTCGAAAAAGTTCAGTTTTCAGTTACGCCCTGAGGCCAGTGCTCGTCGCTTCGCGCAATCAAGACTCCCAGACGAAGGACTTCAAAACAGTCCGAAACTGGTCGGTTTTTTCCGGTAAATATAACGCGGGTTCTAGCCGGTTCTTAATAAGTTAAGACTTTGTTTTATACTTTGTAGTAATGATAGACGTTCAAATGTTGATCATGACTTTACCAATGTTAGGATATTCCTAGTCAGAATTTAAGAACTATAAAAGTAATATGGGTGCTATAAAATTCCAGGCAGATAACGCTCAATTTTGGAAACAAAGCTCACAGTACAGGGCAGCAGTAATGGCATATAATACAGCCAATCGAACTAGTAAATTACCCATTAACGGACACAAACATAGCCCCGTAATGGAAATGCATGACATATCGCAACAGAGTTAATTTATGTCATGGTCAGTACGAGCTAAAAGGTTAAAGGCAGGTTAAAATTTACCTAGATATACGACACAGTAACCGCAGATCACCTGCTTTAGTGTTATTTTGTATTTTAGGAATGTTAATATATATTTTAAAACTGTTTCGCTAGAACAATTGAATTTGATCAAATACAACATCACTTATCATTAGTTCCGACCTCCCCAACTTCTCTCGGCAACGACAATGGTGCCCTTGAGCTCGTTCTCAACTTCTCTTTTAGTTCTCTTAGTTTCGTATTCAGCGCCCGCAGAAAACGGAGGTAGACGCCGCTTTTCGCCTTCTACGCCCGTCTCGGGTGAAGTGCATTCGGCCTTTCTCCATTCCTCCGAGATTACTAAAGGGCCTTCCCTCACCCAAAGTTCGGTGCAGTTGTGCAGCCGACAGAGGCAAACAACATCCATGTTCACCCTAAATAAATAGATAAAATAATGATAAAAAGTGAGCTATGAGTAATATACAAAAGAAGTTTAATCAAGTAGTAGTCCACCCCACAAGAGCATCGTCCCTAGGGCAGAACGCAAGGCTGTAACCTTTTTTTTTATATATGTATAGAGTCGTTATTTTTTAATAACAGAACAATAATAATGTAATATTTCAAATTATTGTTACCAGTTCAAAGCATAACTAGGTATGCGGAGCACAAACTGAAAGATATGAAAACTTTTTTACTTAAACATGCTTTATCTCGTTAAAATTTAACAAAATAAACAATATAAAATTGCATTTGTAAAAGCGCGCGTTCCACTATCATATTAAAACCGTAGGTAGTTGCGGATACTGCGGAGAAAATAACGCTGTAAAATTTTGTTTTCATTATAGAGAACTGAACATATGTAGGTAATTAATATTAAGCAGTGATGGCTCAGTGGCATTGGCTATGGACAGCATGTCCATGGTTCGAATCCCGCCGCGGGCTTCAGCTTCACCGCATGATGGAAGGGCATTTTGCAAATGCCCAAGTAGAAAATCTGTCGCCAAGCACCTAACGGTGTGTTTCGGCAGCAGTCCTTGAGAGCCAGTGAAATTACAGGCAAATGAGTCTTAACAATGTCTCAAGGTGACGGGCGCAGTGCAATTCATAATATGTGACGAAATGCATCTGTTATAGGCAGAGGTTAGTCAGCTTAACATCAGGTGGGCCTCGAGATTGTTCCGTCACAATAAAAAAAAACTATTATCATATAATATGTACAAAATAGGAGGATTCCGCAAATACGCCGTACACAAATACGTGGTTCCGTTTGTATCTCCATAAACGCCTCAAACTTGAAAACCGGCCAAGTGCGAGTGGGACTCGCGCACGAAGGGTTCGGTACCATTATATTATTTTTAGCAATTTAATTATTATTATTTTTAGCAAAAAACGGCGGAAATATCTTTTGTATGGGATTGTAAGGGAGCCCCCTTAATTATTTATTTTATTTTATTTAATTATATTTAAAGAGGACATAAAACTAAATATTTTGTGAATAGTTAAAGCGTCTACCTGTCACCGTTATTAGTAACGAACAAGAAACAGTAACAAAATCAAGTTTATTGTATGGGAGCCCTCCTTAAATATTTATTTTAATTTATTTTTAGTATTTTTTGTTATAGCGGCAATAGAAATACATCATCTGGAAATATATCAACTGTCTAGCTATCACCGTTCTTGAGATACAGCCTGCTGACAGACGGACGGACGGACAGCGAAGTCTCAGTAATAGGGTTCCGTTTTTACCCTTTGTGTACGGAACCCTAAAAAGTAGGATAACTGCCTTGCATCATATACACGTTGACAAGTTTTATGGGAGTGGTACGGTGTCTGCCTTTTTTTGTAGGTTCATGACTTAACCCATAATGTATGCAACGCTATTCGGCTTTACGGTGGGTACAATAATTTAGAACGAGTTGAAGTATACCACGAATCTATGACGAGCAGAATGGCGTATTGAGAAATTACATAATGTACCAAAATTTTTTTTTTTTTTTTTTTATGCCTGATATGTTAGCCTTTGACCACAATCTCACCTGATGGTAAGTGATGATGTGGTCGAAGATGTTGTTCAGGCTAACCTAGAAGTACTGGCTCTCAAGGACAGCTGCCGGAACACACCGTTAGGTGCTTGGCGACAGATTTTCTACTTGAGGGTGGTAGCTAGCCAGGCGGGCATTCGCAAAATGCCCTACCACCATGCTATAACGACTGCCATCCTAAGACAACAACCGGGACCGACGGCTTACCGTGCCCTCCGAAGCACGGAAACGCTCAGTAGTAATGTCACTAGCGGTCACCCATCCAACTCATGACCGCGCGCGACGTTGCTTAACTTTGCTGATCGGTTGAGAACAGCTAAGTAAACTTCGCTACGAGCGCTTCAAAAGATTGTTATACAAGGGTCGAAAGAAATCAATTCCCATACGAGGCATAGTCCGAGTTGGAATTTATGACTTTCACCCGTGTTAAATACTCCACTTTTAATTTCGATTATAAGGAAAGTAAAAATCGTTGTTTTTCTATATTACACCATTGTTAAATCTCTTTTAACTTTCGTCACCAATAAATGAAAAGAAAAAATTTCTAAAATATTTAATCAAAAACAGTAGAAAAGCAAGGAAAATTGATATTCTACTGCTTTTCTACATATTTACTGAAAATGATAACGTGAGTAGAAGATAGCTATTTAAAATTACTTCAATGAGGAGTTTTAACAATTGGTGCAATTGAACTAAACATTTTGTTTGTATTTTTTTTATATTGACTTTATATTTAGTTGGTATCCCGTCAAATTATTTAGCAGTTTTTTTTTATGTAATTGTGACGGAATAACCTCGAGTCCAGCTGATGTTAAGCGGACTAACCTCTGCCTATAACAGATACATTTCATCACAAGCCACGAATTGCACTGGCCCGTTACCTTGAGACATAGTTGTTAAGTCTCATGTGTCTGTAATTTCACTGACTCCCAAGGACTACTGCCGGAACACACCGTTAAGTGCTTGGCGACAGATTTTCTACTTGAGGGTGGTAGCTAGCCAGGCGGACAATCGCAAACTGCCCTCCGCCATGCGGTGAAGCTCAAGCCGGCGGTGGGGATCGAACCAGGGTACTGCGGCGCGACAGTCCATAGCTATTACCGCTCGGCCATCATTGCTTCAAAAAAAAGAAAAAAGTGATGAAAAAAATATTCATTTAAATCAATGCAGTTGATTTGAGAAATCTTTCAGTATAATATCACAGATGTTATTAAACCCATTAATATTTTACGTGATATTCTCTAGTTTATGTTTGAGAAATTATATTGAGAGTTATTAATCGTTTCTTTGCTGTAAATCGGGAGGAATATTCCCGCCATGCCATGGGCAAACATTAGCAGAAGCGACAATGTGGGCCATTACAAACAGCTGTTTTCCAAATCTTCTATAACCACATGCATTTCTAACAATGCACGTGAAAGATGATGCTCACGTCTATTAAATTATATAGTTTTTTTTAACTCTTTTAAAGGAAAATGAATTGACCGAGCGAGACAGAAGTTCGTGCTTTAGCTTACACAATAATGCTTTCGTATATCCGGTTGTTCTCCTCTACAGGTAGCATTTCTCAACAGATTCTCGTGATATATTGTTAGCAGGTTTGATAATTCCATAGTTATTTTTGATTCAGTTTTTAGAAAATTTTCAAAATGACAGAAATATGGGGTTTAAAAACTTAATTTTTTTTTTATATCTGCCAAATCGAAAAAAATGCAAATTCACAAAAAATCTTATTAAAAAGCAATTTTCATGCCCTAACAACTTATTCATCCGATAAACTTAAAGGGGCCGGGATGGAAAAGAACGAAAAAATCAGCAAATTTCGTGGGTCATATCAAATCACAAGGGAATTTTGTCAGATTTTGGAATAAGTATAATAAATTATTGTTGTTGACACATAATATAGAAGACGTAAACCAATAACCAATATTATTGGCTATACCTACTAGGCCTATTACCAACCCATTCCCACATAGCTTTTATTAGCTAGTTATTTCTCTTTTAAGCGTTAGGTAGGAACCTCCTTATAGCATAGAATAAAAAGGACCTGAAAGCTGGGTAGTTGAAATTTTCACAGATGATGTATTTCTGTTGCCGATATAACAACAAATACTAAAAATCAACCAAGTGCGAGTCGGCCTCGCGCTCAAAGGGTTGCGTAACCCTCGTGAAAATGAAAAATAAAAGTTATAATATGGTACACAATCAACTACAACTACAAATATACGATAGGATTTTTTTTTAAGTCATGTGCGGGAAACGAACCCGCGTCCATCCACCCCATGAGCCGGGGTATGCTCTAAAGTAAATAACATGTGTCGCATGAAATTATATTCATCAGCTTTCAGAATATAAATATAGTATTTGGATTTTGTCTCCAATTCCCCCATTAGCGTGAGCAGTGAAACTTTATTACACGACTGCCCAAAAAAGGAGTGTTATGTTTTAGAGTTCATGTATGTTTGTGAATTTCTTTATGCCAAAATTACTACTATACGGCTTAACCGTTTAATTTTAATGTATGTTAGGTAGGTACTTAAAAATATAAAAATAGGAAACAAAATGGCGGGTTATGGGCCCACTATTGTAAGAAAACAATTGCAAACTATGCAAAGGCAGACTCGCGAAATTTACAGCTCCGAGAGCCACAAGTTTATTGGTTTTTATACCATGGGTATTATCAATGACATCTAATTAGGTACTATTCGTCCAAGGTACGAATATTTTTAAATCAGGTCACATTGATAATATAATCATTCCAAGTTATATTCAAATCATTTGAGGCTATAAGTTTGGTAAGGGATATTGGGCATAGGTTGAAGGAAAAACGGGTGAGTCCCGCTCCAACTCGTACCCGGTGCATAGGTTACCCATAGCCATCCAGCGTGGCAATGCCGCCAGCGTAATGGGCATTTGTGCATTAGGTACAGTTAGGGGTGGACTATTTGATTGACCACTACGAATAAATAATATTTATTCGATTGACCATTACTTTTTCAGTAATTTAATATAATACTACTTTTGACATTGTATTTAAATATTGCTCGTGCATTTTGTAGTTTATTATTTAAAATTACTTAAGATATTCCTTAAAATGAAATGTAGGTAATAATTAAAGTAATAATAAATACCTGGTATTGAACCATTTTACAAAGCGAAAATACTACAAAAACTCCAAAATTAGAAACCATAAATTATAATGTCTACTAAATCTGCAAATTTAGGTAGGTACAAGAAAATCCCTGCAAAATCCATTGACGTTGACATGTTTATCACCCGTTCGCAAGAGGTGTGCAACAAAACCGAGAATGTTTTACGTGTTGAGGCTAGCCCACAGTGCTGTAAGTTGCTTCGGAAACGACCGCTATATCTTCCTATACACGTACCGAAGAATCCACAAACTACATCTATCTTGGTTACTTTTTTTAATAACTCAAGTGAATAAGTAAGATAGCTCCGACTATAGTTTCAACCACATCCGGTGGTCTTTTTCAAGGAGAGCTCGGGACGCCCGCCTTGGTTACCTACTATTATAAGTACAGATACGATAGTGAATGCTAAATTATAAATTTCGCTTACTCTAAGTTTCGCTATATCATCATTTATTATTACTACTTTATTATTGTTGGAACCAACGTACTGCAGCGAGTATAGGAACTGAAATGAAGACAAGTAGGCAGGTTTCCTTTGTGTTGCGTATTGGATGGATAGAAAACGATTTATGTACGGGATTTCCATATTTTTTTATCACAGTATTCTCAAAAAAGAATTTTCTGTAGCTAAATTGTTGTACTGATTCGTTGAAATATCGGCCTACGCACATTTTTTTATGTGATATTATGGCAAACGAGCAGGAGGCACACCTGGTGGTAAGCGATCACCGTCGCCCGCAAACATACGCAACATCAGAGGTCTCGAGGCTGCATTGCCGGCCTTTGAGGAGGGAATATGCTACTTTATAGATTTAGGCGTTACTTTGCGGAAATCCATATTTAAGAACAACAAATATTTTTAGAAAACATCAAATTAATATTTTAATAAAGCACTTAAAAAATATAAAAATTTATCTAGTGACAATTCCGCCTAATTTTCCTGCTACGCCGACGTGACGTCACAACGCCACGCAGCCAAACCGGAAGAATGTTCGACTCGTTTCGCTTCTACACGAAGCATCCTCAGTAGGTCTTGACTCTACGGGCACACGATCGAGAAAGAAGAATTTTTCTTGGTTTGGCTGCGTGGCGTTGTGGCGTCACGTCGGCTTAGCAGGAAAATTAGGCGGAATTGTCAATAGATATATTTCTTAAGTGTTTTATTAAAATATTATTTTGATGATTTCTTAAAATATTTTAAAAACATTTGTTGTTATAGGGAATATGCTCTCTTTTTGAAGGCCCATAAGTCGTATCTGTTCGGAAATACTTCACCAGGCAGCAGCAGCTTCCAGATTGTGACGTAATCTACTGCTCATCTACACAATTGGCGATCCTCTACACAATTCTACAAGATAATATTAAAACTATTGGGAAACAATGTCATTATTCCACTTAATGTTCCATACTTTAGCTGTACTCAAAAGTGAAATCGATCCATTCCATGTATATACTGGTAATATGTACATTATATGGCACGTTTTTGTGCGTCTTTTTGCCCGATGATAGAACTAAGTTGGAGGATGGAGATGGATAGTGATCCATCGACACATTTGCACTCGTATTCCTTTAACACATTATTTCAAATCTTTAAACACATTCACCTCGGTGAACCCTTTCACCGAGGTCAACAAGCGGTTATGATACCTATTACTACTAAATGTCACTTTAAAGAGATAGGTAAAGCAACAATATTCACGAATCTTCTAATCTATCTTTAAAGCGAAGCAAGGTCCCTATATGCATTTTGACCGGAGATTGCCTCTACAATACACAACGAGTACAATAAATATTAAAGTGAGACGTTATTCCGAACCAGTCAATTCAAGTAAATTCAAGCCATGTTGAACTCTGCCTGAATAATAGTGTTGGTACACAAGCGACATATAAAATTGATAAATGGTACAATGAGAATCAAACGTGGGTGTTTTTAAACACTTTTACTTACTCCGGTGGGGAATATAGACCTTATAATATAGATACTTATTTTCAAGAATACTATTTTAGCTGGAACATGTACTTAGCCTGCATCCAAAGGGAAAGGTATCTCGTCGATCGCTGTATATTTTTCTGAATTTCCTTTATTTAGTTTCCAACAACTTATAGAAAATTAAGGGGTTGGAAGCAATATGTATTGAATATTTATAACATCTATCAACAAGCAGATGTGACAGTGTGCGAGATGAATAAAAAAATACCCTATTTTTCAAGTGAGAGAGATTGATACCACGTATTACATAATAGTAGATATATGGGTTGCACGTTTAGGGTGCGAATTGCGCGCTGTCCTTTTTATAGTTTCATAGGTCCAAAAATGTATTTTATAACAACGAAAGAACGCTTGCACCTACGAAGAAGTAATATTTATTCGTAGGCTTGCACATTGTAAAAACGTTTTGATTACTGTCTAATAAAAGATCGTCAAATTACGCTAAACCTACGAATAATAAATATGTAAAGAAATGTAAGTCAAGCTCAATAACTATGGGTTGTCTGGAAGAGATCGCTTTGAGCGATAAGACCGCCCATTGTAGCACTTAGTCTTATAATTTAATTGTAATATTTGTATAAATTATGGTGTTTCAATAAAGTGTTCATCTATCTATCTATCTAATAACAGCAGCGCAAACATTACCGCGGCGGGCGTGGTTTTTACAAATGTACCGTGCGGCACAACAGCATAAACTTAACTCGACTTAGATGCGATCATTTCTAAGCGTTAATCTAATTGAAATTGGAAGATTATGATTTGTTAGTTGTGAACTTGATGAGTCCAAAATCAAACCGCTAACTGTATTTGAGTTACACATATATTCGTAATGCTAAACGCTCGTTTCGCGGAGAATACATCCTGATGCAACAGTTCAAAAACATAGATAACAAACTGGCATACTTGCATAGTAGATTTTATTATTCTAACAAATTAGCATCAGCACCAATGGTATACTTATTTCAAAGAAAATACTCGTTCCATTGGCAATGTAACTGAAAATCAAGTTCCTTTATCAAAAACACCTATGTAATACTAAAACTCAGTAGGTAATGTAGGTATACCTACATCTACCTAGATTCTGTTTTCACATCGCAACGCATCATGAACGGCTCATTAACTTGCCGAACCATTCCAGACGGTAGCGTAATCGTATTCCTTGTCACGGTTACTTGAAAATTGGGTACATTTGTTTGGAATATCTTGTAGTTGGTGGTACCGTTTGTACCTTAATGTGATAGTAATTAAGGTGGAAATGCGATGTCAACTTTTACAGTGTTTGCAAACTACATACACGTACATTATTGTAAAATAATGGCCCCCGCGTGTGATTCTACGTGTAATAGTTTCACGACACACAAATAGACGTAATAGATCTTCCGCCGGCTACATTAAACGTAGTATTTAAAACATATTTTCTGGTATTTAGTATATTATATACATAGGTATTTAAGAAATACGAGAAATAAATTCAATTTACTGTCCGAGAGGCTTAAAATCGCCGTAGGCTAAAATAGAACGAAGTTCCAGCTTCAGCTAATATATTCTGAATATATTTCGTCGTTTGTAATGTGGGTGTCGTATGAGGCGACTGAGGAAAAAATACCGAAAGGAGGGCGACAGCGTCAAATTAAAGAGGCCTGCCAAGCGTGGGGAATATTGCAGTTGTCCCCCTCCACATAATAAAAAGCACAAGTTTCATATGGCCCTCAGTCTGTCGCAGCTCTATTTTACCTGGCCACGGTAGCAGGCCAGGTAACGGTTGAGGTGGAGGTGCAAAGATTCCTCAGAAGATGCGCAGTTGCTACCATCAAAAACGACGAACCATTAGCCTTGGCAACGCACAACATACGCACGCTCAGTGAGGACCACAAGATTGTCGAGCTGGAGGAATAAAAAACAACTTACGCTTGGACGCCATTGGTTTGTTGGAAATCCGCAAACAGGGCCAGGGCGACGTTATACTAGTTATATGTCCTACCGAAGTACCGAGCAAATTATGGCAATAAAATGCTTATATTTGAAGGAGTAGTACAACTCTACAACAAGATACCCTCAAAAATTGAAAGTGTCAACTCATTAAATGCATTTAAGATCCAACTAGCTCAACATATCATCACTAGTCATTCACTCACTTTTATGTAAATAATGCATTGGATGGGTGACTACTATAGTATTAATTATGTTAGACGGCATGACGAATGTACAGTTTTAATTTATGTTTAAGCACTGTTCTCAAGTAAGTGACTGTATTATCTTATTGGGAAATGAATGTCTTTATACCTAAACCTTATCATTGACCAGTAACTTGTTATTCTACCAGGAGGAATACCAAAAGCCTAAGGTGGTATTTGTTAGTAAGTTAATATAAACACTAAGTTTCATTGTGCTGCTGATTACTAATTCAAAAAAGAGCAATAGTAGGCATCGTGCTATGAAATCTATGTATGCAAAGCAATCTAATCATTTTGATAGTAGAAAAAAAATCTTTAACAGTACCCACTTACTACTACAAATACGTTTGCAAAACGAAGCAAAGCACTCTAACTGGTATGTAATGAAGTATTGAACTAGCAGAATAGACTGAGCAAAGTTTTGAATAGTATCGAGTGCCTAAGAGTTTGGTTTTCAAGATGACTGTGGCCATTAATCTGCGCGCCTGAACTTCTTCAAGTTAAGATTCACCCGAGAGCGTACCTATCTGTCGGAATTGAAGAATGTTTGAAAGTACCGAACGACTAACTTTTCAACCGATCTCGACGAGTCTTGAGTAGTTCCAACACCAATAATGCTATTTGTTAAAAACTTAGGGTTTATTTTATATGTTGGTGGAACGATAGCTTTTGGGTAAATTATCTACTACTTTCTTGTGTTCTTTAGAAAGCCAAATAGTCCCCAAGTTGTTCCAAATCATCACACTCAGATTTTACAGATTTCACATTCAGTATGAATATAAAGACGCTGTCAAATGTTGAAATTTTGTACCTATCGGACTGCGTAGGAGTGAAAGAGAGGCAGCGATGGTAAAATCAGCGAAAAAATTAATAAATAAGGCGATCAGTGTAGGTAAAATCCGAAAGAAAGCGAGCGATTATTTTATATGCCCATATCTTAGATCTCGAAAACGGTTACAAGATCTTTGATCAAATTTTTATATAGCAATAATTTCAATGTGAAGATACTCCTAATACTTTAAAATTGTAAAGCAATTTCTGCTAGAAAAGTCATCGCCATCTCTTGGCTTTTGTGTTCTGTACGTTCAGTGTCATTAATGCGTGGTACAAGAAATCGTACTAACTATTAACTATCTGTGGTATAGAGCACGTCTAAGATATAACAAGCAAATTAAAGTTTTTATTAGTTTTATTTTCAAATTGTTGACTTAGTATCTAACGCTAAGAAATGAAACCTTTTTTTACAATTGTTTAAAATGTAGTTCTGCATGCAACCCTTTCCCACACAGTTGTGTATTTAGTACAGAAGTGACACATTTGCGTCGCAGACTGCTCGCTTTAGTGTTACGCCGTTGTTTTAACACCGACAAGAGTTCAACATTTCAATTTAAACAAACGCTATAAAAACGCCGAATATTCTCGGTAAGCTCGGCTTAGGTACTGAAAACCAACTTGTTGGTACGCTGATATAATCCCGAAGGGATAGGTAAACACACAGTTTCAGCCGCGTGACTTGAGCGAGCTTTCTGTCATCTGCCGGGCATAGTTTCAGACTTCAGATTGCTACTGAAATATGTACAAAACTGTATTTGTCTGAAACGGTACCGATGCTGGTACCACGAGATTCTAAAGTGACCCTTTGCGCCACTTAACTAACGAGTTTATTTAGGTACATAATGAAGTCACGTGCTAAGTCCTAGTACTACTAATAAAACCTGTCTGGCGTTCAGTATTACATAGTAGTAGTAAGTAGCTATATAATGTTTTTTTTTGTAGACCTCTATCTCACCAGATGGTAAGTGATGATGTGGTCGAGGATATTTTTTAAGCTAACCTAGAATTACTGGCTCTCAACGACAGCTGCCGGAAAGAGTTCCGGAAGCTGTTCTTGAGAGCAATAACGGTGTGCCGTTAGGTGCTTGGTGACAGTTTTTCTACTTGAGAATGGTGGTTAGCCAGGTGGAAATTCGCAAAATGCCCCACCACCATACTACTGCCATCCTAAGACAACAACCGGGACCGACGGCATAATGTACCCTCCGAAACACGGAAGCGCTCACTAGAAATGTCATGAGCGGTCACCCATCCAAGTCATGACCGCAGCGGATGTTGCTTGACTTAGCTGATCGTTCTTCGATCACTAAAACTAGCAACTAAGCAAACTATTCTATGAGGGCTTCGAAATGATGATCATGAGCATAGAGCATTTGTTAACATTTGAGTATGTAACAATGACATTCATTGATTTTTTTTTATAACGGACTCCATAGACGTCCTTCTCTGAAAAATATGAAATAACTTGTTGGATTCTATACTTTACTGATTCAAAACACTCTGATATCCCATTTTCATAGTTCTACTTTAACTTATTACATTTCAGTGCTAGAAGGCGGTTTCGTTGAGTCTCTTAACTTTTATCGACATTTCTCGTGGTACATAGTAAGTACATATTGTTAACTATATTGATTGTCTGTCGCTTACAATATTGGTCACTATCGTTAAATACTTTTTTCAGTAAATTGAATCTAATTCAAAAAGTACTACTCCGATTTTGATGAAATTGAAATGAGACCAACTCATTAATTTTTTTATCTAACTTGGAGGTAAATTCTAAACAACAAAAGAATTATATGGATGTATCATCAGTCGGTAAGAAATCACATATGCGTGCTTAAACATACAAATCAAATTCAATATACGCGTTCTCTTCAGAAACTTCCTTCTTTTTAGGAAGTCGGTGATGACAATAAAACCTCCTAGAATAAGTATTTTTAATGGTTTTCATCATATATTGTCATCATCATTTAACACCCTCAGCCCAGGGGGTCGATGTTGGATTTCTGATAGTTTATGCGTCTCCAAAAAACTCGTATTTACTGTTGTCCTGCCTTATTTGTTTCTCATCTGTGTGTTTAAAGTGTTAACCTTGCTAAATATTCTTTCACAGTCTGTCACTAATAGTATAACAGAAAATAAACTAATTTAATGTACTTCCTGATATCTACACGGGGATTGTGTTTCCCAGTTTACGACTTACGTTTAGGGAATTGTCTAAGCTGCAATTTTATTTGATGTTTGATTGGAATCGTAATTAACTTCAAACAGTATCCTTGTAAATAGATTAAAACAAAATTAGATTGCCGTGCCGACTAAGGGTAACGCACCGCAGAGGTTGGCAGCAGCACTTTCTGAGGAACTGATATCTCACACTGCGATCTCCAAGCCGCTTACCTAGCGTGGGGATAATGGCAAAACCCCCTTAATTGGGGAGGCTACCGCAATAGATGACAAAAGAAATTGAAAGGTTGTTATTACCCTATCGTGCTCATAATATGTAGCGACATCCTACTTACCCTTAGTTTCACAGTAATGCTGCTTGTTTAGCACATTATTCCCCTTAGTCGAATGACGTGCAACAGGAGAATGTAATAATAATAGTTTAATGTACCAGATAAAAACATATGGAACGGCCTTGTTCACCTAAGTCGAAAATTAACTCATACATATATGTAATTAATAAAACTATTAATTTTCCTTTCAGACTAAAAAAACTTCCCACTGTACTTTACCTGTCGTTACAAATAAAATCTAAATACTCAGGCACTCTATTCATAGAATTTTTTAGCGCGGGCAGTTTTCCTTCACTTTATTACGTGCCTTTTTTCTTTTATAAGTACAGTACTTTAAAAGAGCGAAGCTTTCAGCTTTAGTTAAAATAAGCAAGAAAATATAGCTCTCTGTTTTATAGTGGTAAAGCAGTGCAGTGGACCAAATAAGCTTTTATTTCAAGCAATTTTTCGCAACGGTTACTGAAAATGTGTAGAATGTTTCGGGACAGTAAAATTATTATCCGTATTATAATTAGGTATCTACTGAAGTAAGGATGTGAGTTTATATACCTGTCGTAAACGAAATGTGTGTCAACTGGAAGAATGTTCGACGTGTTTTGAGTCTGTCGGAAGTATCATCAGGAGGTCTTGACTATTCGTAATTTTGTAAGGTGTTGACTGTTCGAGCGCACGATCGACGAGAGAGATAAAAAAACAATCTATCATTTAAATTTCTTACATTTACGAACACAAAGTGCAAGCGAAAGCGTCTCTTGTTCAGCTTACCCAAAAATACTTTCGTATGTCCGGTTGTTCTCCTCGCATTTCTCAACCGATTCTCGTGAAATTTTGTGAGTAGGTTTGATAATTCCATAGAATTTTTTTGTCGATTCTGTTTTTGACGGATGGACAGAATGATGGAGGTATTAAAAACTTTAAAAGAATCAGTTTTCTGACGTATCGAAAAAAAACAAAACTGTTACATCACTCTTATCAAGACGCAACTTTTTTGTCCGAACAACTTAGCTGATAAACATAATGAGGCCGCCCGAGGTGGTAAAATAATGAAAAGACAACTGATTTATTATATCATATCAAATTATAAGAGAATTTCCTCAGCTTATGGAACAGGTAGACCTAATGGTTTTTGTTGACCCATATTATAGAAGACGTAAACCAATAACCAATATTATTATGCCAATTATCAACCCATACCCATATAGATTTTGTTAGTTATTTTTCTCTAAATATTATGTAAATCTAAATAAAAATTGATAAATAAACATACAGGGTTGTTGGAAAAATGCTAACAACCTGTTAGGGTTGACTTCTAACAGTCCAAACAAACATTTTGAGTTTAATGTTCATTTTTCTTTTTCATTTTTGTTATTGTATTTTTGACGGAATAAGCATGAAGACCAAATAATGTTATAAGTCTCTTGAACCTGTAATTTATTATTTCATATTTTTTATTACTTTGCTCAATGTAAATATTCAAAACTCTATTCAAAGGGAGCGTGGCGCGGTCCAGTGTTGCTGCAACACGGCCCTATTGTCTCGGAATAGGAATTGTCTTTTACTTTTTTTACTTGTCTTTCACCTAATATTTATATTCTATAATTTTTTGCGAGCGGAAGTGCAGTTTATTGCGTCGTAGCTAAAATTGCTTGTTTATTAGAATGGCTTTGCGCAGTGATCCTTATGTTCCTTGTTAATCTGTGACGCTACTAAGATTTTATTTAAAAATGAATAGTGTGGCGGACAACAAACTGCTTAGGTAGTTAGGTGCAATCTACTGCAACATTATATTGGTTTTCCTATAAAACTACAACAAATAAATTTCATAGTAAAACTATAATATCAAAGAATATAATATATATATCTACAATTTAACAATTCATGAGTATATATGGTGTATAAACATTCAATATGTACTAAGGCAGTGTTTTAAAAATATTAAAACGTAGGTTTAACGTAATACAGGTGACCGTATTACCTAAATTTCCCCAATAATAGACATTTGATGTTTGATATATTTATTAAGCATGGTGGTAGCGCATTTTGCTAATGCCCGCCTGGCTATCTATCAACCTTAGGTGGGAAATCTGTCGCCAAACCTAACGGTGTGCTCCGGAAGCTGTCCTTGTTATGGCTAGTAATTCTAGGTTAGCATAAACAACACCTTCGACTACATCATCGCTTACCTTCAGGTGAGATGGTGGTCTTTAAGACTTTCACGACTTGAACACATATTTATAAGTATTTAACGGGACTTAATCGCGATGAACGGGTCAAAGAACATATCGCAGCTGTGAAAAATCGCCAGGTGGAGATGTCTGCTATAGCAGAACATCTTCTAGAGTCAGGACCTGACCACTAGATTGAGCTCCATGACCCGAAAGTCCTCTCAACGGAACGTCACTAATACTCCAGACTAGTACGAGAAGCTATTGAGATAAGGAAATATCGCAATTTCAATAGAGAGGATGGTTTTAAGTTAGCTGCATCCTGGAATCCAGTGATAAGGAAATGCACCAAACGCGTTTTACCTTCCTTAAAACCTGTGGATGTTGTCAGTGTTGTGTGTCGAGACGATACATTTCTAAGTCAAATGCTGGTACTTGGAGAACATACCCGCCTTTCAAGACGTTGACACCCGCCTCTTTAGTCCGCTCGTGACCACGACCAATGCAACTTGGTCGAAACGTCGAGGTAAATAAATTTATAAATGTTTTTATCGCGATTAAGTCCCGTTAAATACTTATAAATAAGAGATATTGGTCAACACTATTAGCTATAAAAAGAATCCAGGGCATGTTTTCCGTCATACTAGCTCATCCTTATTGTGTGAAAATGTCAACTGGCTTACTACTAACATTCAAAAGATACTGCCCTCTCAGGGGCGGTCAGTAGACGGAAGGCTGGAGAGACGGACAGTCAAGGCGTAGTAAAATCGTCCTGTTTTAATTAATTCCTAAAAACTTACTGTATCCGCTGGATAGTCTACTGCTGAACACAGCCTCTCCCAATATGGGGAGGGGGGTGGCCATAATCCCCACGCTTGGCAGGTGGCTTGGGTATCACAGTGTGAGAAATCAGTTATTCAGAAAGTGCTGCTGCCCATCTTCTGGTGTGTTATCCTTAGTCGCCTCTTACGACACCCACGGGTAGAGATGGGGGGTGGACATTCTAGCACGACTCCCCACGGGCCTGATCCCTAAAAATATATTCATGCAATCAGATGACATGAAATTATCTGTTCATAACCGATCAGCAAAGTTAAGCAACGTCCATCGCGGTCTTGAGTTGGATGGGTGACCGCTATACACCGATATACTGAGCGCTTCCGTGCTTCGGAGGGCACGTTAAGCCGCCGGTCCCGGTAGTTGTCTAAGGATGGCAGTCGTTATAGCATGATGGTAGGGCATTTTGCGAATGCTCGCCTGGCTAGCTACCACCCTCAAGTAGAAAATCTATCGCCTAGCACCTAACGGTGTGTTCCGCCAGCTGTCCTTGAGAGCCAGTAATACTAGGTTATCCGGAACAACATCTTCGACCACATCATCACTGGTGAGATAGTGGTCAAAGGTTAACCTATCAGGCTATAAATGTAGCCTTCAGTATCTACAGGTTAACAAATTTCAAAGTTCGTCATAAGAAATTAATTATGTTTACCTAGATCACAGCCTGGACACTCGACTCATTCTCTATACAAAAGCCGCGTTCTAACTACCTATTACACAGACACTACACAAATGAAGTTTTTGTACACGCGTAAATGTGTGCGTGAAGTCTAAGGTTGTCATCGTATGAATAATTGTTGTACTTACCTACCTAAAAATTTTTTATGCTGTTATTATGACTTATTAGATTTATAGGTTATGCGTACCTTACCTACCCTCAGAAACATTTACAAGCACAACAATCCAACTCCATGTACGACGTAGGAATATGTAACACACAACCGAGTAGGTAACATAACTTCACATTTCACTCCATTACTTATACAATAATAGATACCTACACTATACAAAAAGTATCATTCCAAGTTCACATATTATACAAGTAATGATAATAGGTAATTACAATCACAATAATAAGTTATGTTCTTCTCGTATAATAAACACACATGAAGTAAGCTGCGTGTTTTTATTTTATTTTATTTTATTGTGAAGGAACAAGCGCGAGGCCCACCAGTCAACGGTAGCGAAGGTCGGTATGGGTATTGCTTTTCTCTATGGTAGGTATAGGTTATAAAGACACAAAACTTGTTTCGCTGCAAACGAAGTCGATATCCACGGATATTTTTTGCAAACGAAAATCTTCTAAAATAATCATTTGAATAACAGTATGAATAAAATACAAAGATAAAGTCTTGTTTGTATTTTTTTCAATACCTACTGTAAATTACCGGTTTTATAAGTTACCTACTGTAACTGAAGAACGACAAATAGGAATGTACTTAGTGTAGGTTACCAAGAATGACTTATCTCGTTTTATCCTTAGGGAATCTACAAAAATTACAATTATTTTCTCGTTAAGTTGATAAGCAACCGTAAACAGCACAAGAGTACCCCATTCTCAACTTTTAAAATACTCGTACAATCGTCACGTCATCCTGCGCGAGTTGCGCGTCCCGTACTCAAGTCAGCTTAGCGACAGCTCAGAACCAGTGGCGGGGTGAGGACGGCTGGTTTTGGTGGGGGGTGAGGAGTGTCCGTTCTATACGTAGTATTATTATATGTTCTATGCCTAGATGTGACATGTGTCAATACATTATACATATAAATTACAACTATATTTAACAGCAGCTTTGAATTCGTTAATTTAGAACAATACCTATGTAACAAATGTTAATAAATCGGGCCGCTCCACACTAAGTTGCCATACCCAATCCTGGGTCATTATGTAGTGATATGTAAATAGTTATTAGGATACCTACATAATGAGTAATAAATGATTTGATTTGATTAGTTTCATGAACTGGCAAAGTGCAGGTCATAACTCAATATTTTAAGGTTTCAAATTTCGATTGTCTGTAAGAAAAAAACCTTTTTAGATCCCAGAATTAGAAATCAGTTTTTGAAATTCAAGATTCCTAACCCGTTTGTTTTTGCGATAGCACCTTTAACAAAAATGGTCTAAATCCTACAAACAATTTTTCGGCTAACTTCTTATGCAGTTGTTGGACCCCCTGAAAAATAATTTTATGTAATATTTAAATACAATATTCGTTTTTCGGTAAAAGTTTAAAAGAAAACATATGAATTTTAGGTTTGTAAGTGTTACTTATCATTATGGATATTATTAACGACATTTCCAAAATTATAACATGTTTGTCTATTCCAATAACTTCATCCATATAGAAAAGTACGAAATGGTTTTCAAACCTGCATGAAAGTAGTTAGAATTCATAAAGCTTTCCCCAAGATTATGAGCCAAAAGAAAAAAATGTGCCTATGTGCACAAACAACTAACGTTGACATGAATTGTAGCATGCTAGTGTATGCTCATCTGCTGTGATTTTTTTCCGTCGTCGCTATACCATATATACAACGGGAGCCTATGGAAAAATCCCTTAATCTGGCAACTATAATTTATTTTTCATATCTTATTTCATTATATTTCACAGGCAAAGACATAGCTGAGCAGCGTACCCAAAGGGTAAAAACGGGACCCTATTACTGAGACTTCGCTGTCCGTCCGTCTGTCACCTGGCTGTAACTCAAGAACGGCTAAGCTAGACAGTTGAAATTTTCACAGATGATGTATTTCTATTGCCGCTATAACAATAAATACTAAAAATAAAATAAAATATATATTTAAGGGGGCTCCCATACAACAAACTTGATTATCTTACCGTTTCTTGCTCGATACTAATAACGGTGACAAGTAGACGCTTTAACTATTCACAGAATATTTAGTTTAATGTTCTCTTTAATATAATTAATTAAAATAAAATAAATCATTAAGGGGCTCCCATACAATAAAAGAGATTTTCGCCGTTTATTTGCTAAAAATAATAATAATTAAATTGCTAAAAATAATATAATGGTACGAAACCCTTCGTGCGCGAGTCCCACTCGCACTTGGCCGGTTTTTTTATAATATGAATACTTGCTTAATAATCCATTACATTTGAGTAAGTAGGTACTCAAAAAATAGCAATTATATCATAGATATAAAGTTCATATATAGTAACTGATTATCAAGTATGAACCAGCATTAAATACGAAGTTTTTTAAACCCTTTTGTACCTTGTTTGTCGTAGTAAACATAATAATGTTTCTGGCTAAAATGTTTTTTAGGGCCTGTTTCAGAATGTTCGAGTAAGTTCCGGTTATACTACCCAGAACATAAAATAACTTAATGATAAAAATGATAGTTAACATGCAGCGCGTTTCAAGCTTTCACCGATGGATAGGCTAAATCGATGACTGATTAAATATGTTCTGAGTAGTATAACCGGAACTTACTCGAACATTCTGAAACAGGCCCATAATTAAAAACAAAAAAAAAACCGTATATTAATAGATAAAACAATTGAATCAAATAGTAGGGCCATTAACAAAATATGTTACAGTAAAATTACAGTTAGTCGACAGTAATTACTGTCGACTAAACAAAATATATATTGAATTATGGTCAAATTAATTATTTGTAAAACATTATTTTTACTTTATATAAAACTAGCGGCTAGCACGGGGATAAAATATATAACCTATGTCATTCTCTGAAAAAATGATAAAAATCGATCCAGTAGTTTTGATTTATTCATTACTGCCCGTGGCCCGCACGCGTTAAATTTAGAGTAAAACAATTCTTCTTTCCCTTAATCATGAAGATTTCCTGCTATCTTTGGAATATCTAAATTCATACACAACATTTTTACTTATTTACTATTACATTTTTTACCTATTTATTTTATTTTTACAACAGTTAATATATTACAGAATGTCTTTATATACAACGTACACAGTTTTCTTGTCATTAGACAATACAAACATGTTTTCTCAAAAGGTTACTCTTGAAAGAGCGACATACAGTTGGCCATGTGAAAAACAGTCAACGCTCAAATCTAAGCCTGCAGCGTTGAAGGTTTGACCCTGCGATTTATTAATGGTCATTGCAAAAGATGTCTTTACCGGAAACTGTAAACGTTTAAATTGGAAGGGTAAATCCGATGGTATCAGAGGGATTCGGGGAATCAATACATCTTCTCCGGTACGCCGCGCCAGCCGGAACCGCCGCAAACGCTACGTCCCGCGATATTTAAATCTGTAATATCTTCGATAATATTCATTAAAATCATATGCTGTAAAGGGCCATATAGATCTATATTAAATCAATCAACAATGTATTTAAGGTATTTAATTAGATAAGGATTCATGCTGTATTGGTTAAAATCGCTTCGAAAATTAGCCATTATTTGTCGTACAAAGTAAATGACAAAAATGTTTATTGTGGGATATCCATAAGAGATAGACATGTACCATAGCGGAGTTTTCTGTAAACCTTTTCAATGTGTACAATACTTTGATAAAACTCATTTATTATTTTGATAAATCTCGTAGGGTTCAGCCTGCTGCGTTTGCAATGTAAGTGGAAAAAAATGAATTATTTAACAGTATTTTTTCATTATTTAATGGATGTTATTATACATAAAAACCTTTCTCTTGAATCACTCTATCTATAAAAAAAACCGCATCAAAATCCGTTGCGTAGTTTAAAAGATTTTAGCATACATAGGGATATAGAGACAGAGAAAGCGACTTTGTTTTATACTATGTAGTGATAGTGATGTTAACATAGCATGATAGCTTATCTCTTAAAAATAAGAAATAGATAATGCGTTTTCAAAATGGTTGCTTGCTATATGAAAGTCGATGTTTTGATGTCAATGTTAAAATTATGCTTGTTGATATTCTGTACATGCTGAAGTCCAAAGTTTATAATGCTCACGAATGACAGCCTCTATACGCGATAGACAAATTAATGATTTAATTTCAAATTTAATGACAGTCATTCGCAAGCATTGAATTTATGATTTAATACATTTTTAAATTTTACTTCAGCGGAGCAACTCAAGTGGCGCAAGTATGCCAACCTCGGTATGGGTTACATATTTGAGCCGGTTGGTGTAGAGACGTTGGGGCCGTGGGGACCGGGAGCTCATCGTATTTTCCAAAAGTTATCAGAGCGCTCGGTCGATGCGACGCGTGATCAAAATGCTGGCACCTATTTGGCTCAAAGAATAAGCATTGCAATTCAACGGGGCAATGCTGCCAGCATGCTTGGCACGCAGCCAACTGGTAGTGGGCAAGAGCATTTGGACTGCCTATGAGTCTGCAATGACTATATAACTATAGGGATCTATATGCTTTTATTGTAGTAGCTGTAGTGTTATATATAGTTCGTAGTATTTTGTTAATAAAGGCATACCGCTGATTTAATCAATAGTTTGTAAAATGAATGAAATATTGTATGTTAAATAATAATTTGCTGATGAATTGTGCGGAAATCGTTATATAACCGTTATTTATCATATAATAATACATAATTGTATTATTATAAAAGGTATATAAGTATTTATTACTGACAAAGTATCATGATACCTATTCGTATTCACCATTCTCGTTTACCAGAAGGCAGGTAAACCAAAATTAAATTGGCAACGGAGTCGACGATGAAGTTTCAGTCCCTTTTGACTTTGATTTATTCAGAGAGCTTCAAGAGTTTGTTGATTGAGAGATACTTATGGACAAGTGACACTACAGCCCGGTATAAGTACAGTTTATTCGTAGCTCGTATTGTATCTGGGTTTGAATGCGGATCTGGTAAAAGAACACGTTTCAAATAATTTCTCATATATAAAGGAGACTCTCGTACGACAAGTCTGGACCCTCGTCACACCGCCAATACAAGGAGGCTTTGCAGTTACATATTGAGAACCAAAAATAAAATGTTAAGGAGAAAATACGGCCCAAAGCCTACAGTCTCGCTTCACAGGTAATAAAAGGGTACAGCACTGAATATCTACAAAACGAATGTAGGTATACTGATTTGATTGTACAGACAATATGTGGATTAGTTATTCATGACCTGCATGTATTTTCATGTTAACTAGACAGAATAAACTTTATAGTGTTTTTAGTCTTGAATTGGACTCGTACCGCTTGACTTGTAGATTTGCCATCCGTCGAGGAATTATTTTAAATTAGTATTTAAAGAAACGGCCAAGTGCGAGTGGGATTTACGTACGAAGGGTTCCGTACCAATATCTGTAACCTAATCTTGCAAGTTACAGACACTTTTCGTAGTGTCGGATTGAGCTGGGTAGCTACGCCGAGAAACCTCTTTTATTGTATGGGAGCCTCCTTAATTATTTATTTTATTTTATTTAAATAAATTATATTTAAAGAAAACAAAACTATACATTCTGTGAATAGTTAAAGCGACTACCTGTCACCATTATTTTATAATATCGAGCAAGAAACGGTAAAAAAATCAAGTTTGTTGTATGGGAGCCCCCCTAAAATATTAAATTTATTTTTAGTATTTGTTGTTATAGCGGCAATAGAAATACGTCATCTGTGAAAATTTCAACTGTCTAGCTATCACTGTTCTTGAGATACAGCCTGTTGACAGACAGGCGGACGGACGGACGGACAGCGAAGTCTCAGTAATAGGGTCCCGTTTTTCCCTTTGAACGGGTTACGGAACCCTAAAAAGCCACAATTTAAAGCGAAAAGGATTGTTTTGGTATAAAGAATCTATTGTCATAGACCTTACCTATAGTAATAGGTAGGCTTATTATATAGGTGGGTTATGAAAACAATTAATTACATATATACAATACGTTACAATATCAGATTTATTTCGGTACCACAGACTTGGATACTAATGTTGTTCCGCGTTATTTTCAAAGCCTAAATATGATATACGATCTCACGAACAGTCGCCTTAAAAGCTATCGCTGAAACGTCACTGGCCTTGTCTCGGGCACAGAGATGTCGGTGGGTGGTAACCAGTCAGACAAGCACACAACGTAGGTAGTACGTAGTTAGTTTGTTTGTAGACATAGTAGTATCACATAACATGTGCGGTAAGGGCAGCGTGCCCTAGTAGAGGGGCCGCCTAATGAGCACCAATAGACGGGGTAGAGCGCCTGGCTGCCCTTCACGCCGGTGGGTGGTGTGGTCGTAGTACTGATGTAGTGGTATCTTGAAGATAGGACATCGTAGATGTTAACGATAATGAAGATACTATTCAATTATCTTTGTCTGTCTTGTAATTTTTTCTATTTTCAGAGGCCCTTTTTTTCTTCGCATAAACGTATCACAGTCATTGCAAGTGTACCTGGAAGTTCAAATTATAAACAGAACTCTGTGTCGTAAACGAATCTATTAAGCTATTCCTTTGCAATATCTCTCGATGTAGCATTTGCTTCTTTAATTTTTTTAACATATTACGCATTCATCATGTTTACTTTAGTTGAAGAAGCAAGATTTTTTGCCGGCTGATGAGACCTTTTCTTCACTGATTCCTTCCCAGCATCAGGTCGTTTATTTTCAGGTATATGACGACTTGTTTGATCTGGGTGTAATATTCCACTTTTAAGATTTTTTCTAAACTTAACTTGACAATTACAAAATTGCTATAAGAGGAAAAATTATAGTCATGTGCGGCATTCGAACCCGTGCCATCCACTCTATAGGCGGACATGCTCTAACCGCTAAGCCAACATGATGTGCCTTTTGACTTTAATTTGTCCTTTCGTTCTTAACCATCGTATGCGGATGGAGCGACATCTATAGTTCAACATATAATACGTTTCACTGTAAAAGTTTGTCAACATGACATACATTTTAATGACATACAAACTATTCAAAGACGTTAATTAACAAACTTTTTTTTAATCGACGTCTTAAAAATATGTAAGGTCTTTTGAAGGCCATCTCCTAATTTTTGTTGTTTTTTTTCTGGCTTATATATCTTTTGTTAGGTACATGACTTTCCACAGCGCCTTTGATCCCAGCTTGAACATATGTTGCAAAATTGTTTGCATAATTTATCTTTGTCGTCTGTACGTTCTTCTTCATAGCGTTTAAATTTTCTTTGGCAAGGTAGTTTTAGTTTCCTCTTTGAAATATATTTCTTGGTAACAGCTGATTTGTATGCCGATCCTGTGAGTCTCTTTTTCTTAGCTGAAGCTCTCTTCCATTGAGAAGGGTTTGCTTTCTGTTTAGATGGCCTCTTTTTATTCCTGAATCAGGTTTTGGTATCGTTTCGCTGTACAAAATAAATCAAGTTCCAATTCAGTATCATTTCAATGAGTCTAGCTGATAAAAAAAACGTATTTTGTTCATGATTTTCATATTGGGCATCAAACCCTTGGAATAAAAATTACAATTTGAAATAAGAAAACTTGTTACCAATTACTTAACTGATTAAGTAATTTGCTGTTTACCAGTAAATTTAAAGATAGAAAGTCACTTTAGGTATAATACAACTTTGAGTAGGTAAAGCAATTATTCAATCACTGTCTACGTCTATATTTGGAGCTGGAATTAAATTATCGAATATCCATTATGTCCTATAGTTTGTTTTATTTCACTATTTTATTCGTAAACAAAGTCACTCCATCACTAGCGCACCAAATTACTACAACAACTGAAGTACTCAATCAAACTAAAACAATACTCCCATTTCACTCACACCACTGGTATGACACGTCTATGCTCATTGCTCAACCTGTACTTGCTCCTCGAATTCGGGAGAGTGCCATTTGGCGCCAAATTTTGGCGCTGGATTAAAATGTTAGTATAAGGGCCTGTTTCAGAATGTTCAAGTAAGTTCTGGTTATACTACCCAGAACATATTTAAATTAAACACTATCTTTGCGTTTCACAGTCATCGATTTAGCCTATCCATCGGCTAAAGCTTGAAACGCGCTGCATGTTAACTGTCATTTTTATCATTCAGGTTTATTTTTTTAATGTTATTGAGACGGAACAAGCTCGAGGCCCACCTGATGTTAAGCGGACTTACCTCTGCCTATAACAGATGCATTTCGTCAGAAGTCACGAATTCACTGCGCCCGTCACCTAGAGACAGACATGGTTCTTTAGTCTCATGTGCCTGTAATTTCACTAGCTCACAAGGACTGCTGCCGGAACACACCGTTAGGTGCTTGGTGACAGATGTTCTACTTGAGGGTGGTCGCTAGCCAGGCGGGCATTCGAAAATTGCTCCTACACCATGCGGTGAAGCTCAACCCCGTGGCGGGATTCAAACCATGGACCTGCCCCGCAGCAGTCCATGTCACTGAGCCATCACTGCGTCAAAAAGTTCAGTTTTTTTATGTTCTGGGTAGTATAACCGGAACTTACTCGAACATTCTGAAACAGGCCCTAAGCATATAGATCTAAGTTGACAGCGAACGCAAAACTCACTAGCTATAACCAAAACTTGTAAAGAGACTTTACAACTAACTAACTTTTGAAGAAATGCTAGCAGAGTGGTTAGCTATGAACTGCGGTGCCGCAGATGCTTGGTCCTATTTCCACCGCCCCGGCTTGAGCTTCATAGTATAGTGAGAGGGCATTTTCCAATGCTCGGTTGGCTAGCTACCACCCTCAAGTAGAAAATCTGTCACCAAGCACATAACAGCGTGTTTCGGTAGCAGTTGCAGCAACGACTGTATGTCTCAAGGTTACGGGCGCAGTGCACTTCGTCACTTTTCTTGAAATGCATCTGTATAGATGTATAGGCAGAGGTTACCACTAAACGTCAAGTGCACCTCGTGCCTATTCCGTCACAAAAGCAAAAAAAATAACTTACGAGCCAAAACCAAATATCGGTGTTCATAACTTCGTATGCCTTAGATCTGCGACATGCGATCCCTAACACGACTGCCAAGCGTGGGGATTAAGGGAAGCCCCCCCCCTTAACGGGGGGGAGGCTGTGTTCAGCAGTGGACAATCCGGCTGATACAGTATGTTCATGTTAATTAGATACATAAATGCGCTGAACGTACCTATCTTGATAAAACATACATAAACATGAAAAAAAAACGTATTATGTAAACATATATTGACCTTTATGACTCTTACCAACAGAGATATATAATTTGACTCTATATTGACTGAGTTTGTTT
The DNA here is from genome assembly GCA_963890685.1 of Plagodis pulveraria. NCBI lineage: Eukaryota > Metazoa > Arthropoda > Insecta > Lepidoptera > Geometridae > Plagodis > Plagodis pulveraria. The sequence continues at coordinate 15,221,704 of OY982957.1, forward strand.
GTACGCGCAATCAGATATTATGTCATAAGTACTTATGTCCTCTTATGTCTGCTATGGCTAGGATAATTTACATGATAATGTACTAATAAGTCATGTTTTCGTAAGGTTGAGAACTCAAAAAGTAACGTGTCTTGCTAATACTGTTTGCTTATAATTGTGTCCCTTTACGACATCTCAATGGTTAATAATCCAATATATATATTCACTCACATTTGCAACTCTCCCGCTAAAAACTAAATAACGTTTAGTCCTATTTAGAGCTTGTTCTGTTTGTAGACCTAAAAACCTAGGTGCAATTTACTTAGAACATGTAATAAATATTACTTTTATAAAGTAATAGCGCGGCTGTTTCTTTCTGTTTAAGTTCAGAGTAAGGCACTTGTCTTACTCCCGCGCCGGTGAGAAAGCGCTAGCTATCGACTATTTTCTTGTTAAAGTAAACGTAATAAAGACGAAAATCCCGTGAAAACCAAATATACTCGTGTATTCATAGTACACACTGAATGTTCACACTGTGGGTGAGAAATTCTCCACTAGTTGGTAGCAGCAACAGGAGCTATACGCGCGGTGCTCTTTTGGTGAACAGAACACTTGCCGACTCTTGCTTACTCTCCGAGACTCTCGTTTGGTAGATACGCATATAATTTTATAAGATTTTTGGCGGCTGATCAGACCTTTTCTTCATTGATTCTTTCTCTGCATCAGGTCGTTTATTTACAGGTATATGACGACTTCTTTGATCTGGGTGTAGGTACATATTATGCTATTCCACTTTTAAGATTTTTTTTCTAGACTTAACTTGACAATTAAATCAACATATAATAATATTTTCGAAGAAAATCCCGTGAAAATAAAAAATACTCGTGTATTCATAGTACAAACTGAATGTTTACACTGTGGGTGAAACATTCTCCACTAGTTGGTAGCAGCAACAGGAGTTATACTTTCACAGCGGTGCTCTTTTGGTGGTAGGAACACTTGCCGACTCTTGCTTACTCACCGAGACTCTCGTTTGGTAGATACGCATATGAGTGGTCTTTTATTCAGCCGTTCTAAATGAGCGGTGAGTAGCCCAGCGATATAAATATCGGAACTTCATACTCGCTTCACGCTGATCAACAATTCGTTTCTGTTTCTAGCTGTATTCTTCGGCTGCGTCGTTGGGACATGTGCCGAAGTAATTCTTATTAAAGTTATAAATTACGATAGATAATTACGGTACCATTGTTAACATGATTGTTTTAATCGGCCATTCCAATGTTCCCTAGTCAAGCTAAAGATTAATTTTACTAGTATTTCGTCTCCACCCAAAAGTTGCCTGGAACAGGTCGCTATTTGTGAAAAGGCTACCTATCAAAGCTATCAAATCATCACTTTACAACATAAAAATATTATCTAACTTTTTCATTTAAAAACAGCATCTCATGTATAAATCTGACATGAAGATATGTTTAGTGGCATCACCTGTTGTTTGTTACCTACGTATGCCGATATAACTGAACTCATGAAACTATGTTCTTCACAAGCAGACAAGCTTTATCATTATTTTGTTAATTCAATTATAGTGGTGGTCAAGTTACACCTAGAAAGGTTGGTTGGTCATAGTTTTTTTTTGACATGATATCCTTATACTCATTCTTCCATACGGCACTGCTCACTGGCGTCAGATATCCTTACACCGTGGGGTCAGAATGGTCACGCGCACTATGCGACTACAAAGGCATTTTCTCCTGTGGACACTCAAATTATGCAACGAACTTCCTTCCGAAGTTTTCCCCAGGGACAAATGTTTGGGATTCTTCAAGAGGTGGGTTTTCAGTTACCATGGGCCGCAACCTTGTTTGCCACCTTTGTACGAAGTATGAAAAATAGCTAGCCGGGCGAAAACATGAAAAATGTATTTCTACCATGAAGGGAAGTTCCAGCTCGTAGCGAGATTCAAACTATAGACTTTACAAAGGTAGTCATAATAAATATAAGAAAATAATGAGAAATAGTATGCGTTGAGTAGGTGTATAGATAAAAAGCAATAACTAACCTGCCTAACGGTCGTTTGTATTATTATAAAACTATACCACCCACCTATAGCACATTATTTCCTGCTGTATATAATAAAAAAATTAAATTTTTAAATAGGTAGGATATACTTAATTTCCTGTTGACGGTAGCTTTTTTTTTATGCCTGATAGATTAGCCTTTGACCACTATCTCACCTGATGGTAAGTGATGATGTGGTCGAAGATGTTGTTCAAGCTAACCTAGAAGTACTGGCTCTCAAGGATAGCTGCTGGAAAACACCGTTAGGTGTTTGGCGACAGATTTTCTACTTGAGGGTGGTAGCTAGCCAGGCGGGCATTCGCAAAATGCCCTACCACCATGCTATAACGACTGCCATCCTAGGACAACAACCGGGACCGACGGATTAACGTGCCCTCCGAGGCACGGAAACGCTCAGTAGTAATGTCACTAGCAGTCACCCATCCAACTCATGACCGCACGCGACGTTGCTTAACTTTGCTGATCGGTTGAGAACAGCTAAGTAAACTTCGCTACGAGCGCTTCGCTTTTACTGAAAGAACATAACTCCTACTCACATATTGTATCCCGAGCGGTTAAAGCACTAAAATCATAATATAACTTAGTTCATCAGATTAATTAGTTTTGAAGCCAAGACCGTATTAATTAACTAGAGACGGGTATGAAAATTCGTAGAGTACATAATTATTAATTTATTTTGGATAATCTCATTGTAAGCTCGCGTTACCTTCATTAATACTTGAGAGTACTACCTTAGACTTCATTTGTATTCATATTAAAATTAGATTGAAGGATAGAGTAGCCAGTTTGCAGGCTTGTAACAAAATGCAGTATGGTACAAAATTGTAGTGGTTAAAATTTGTAGAAGGGATATATAATTGCGTGTTCTGAAATGTATGTACTTGGTATGGGCCAAATACATTCTGGATGCCAACTGCTCGTATCGTTTTTACATTAAATATGTACTACTATGTACTACTAACATACGAGTATGTACTTTATCTACCATATTCAAATTTATGAAACACGTAAAGCCTGTTCCTGAATTAGTACAGCTTCTTACTCAATTTTCGATACTTATTTTCTACAAAAGCCTAGATAGAAGCAATATGTATCAAACACAATAACTTAAATAAGTGTCAAATCAGTAAACTATAAATATCTTAAAAAGCCTTAAAAGGCCTAAGCTTAAAATTTTCATATTTACTCTAACTTGAAAAAGTAACATACATTCCCGCCCTCTAGATATTACTATGAGTCATAGTAATACTACATTTCGAGTATGAGAAATTAATATTTTTGATGATTACAATTCAGTACATAACTGAAATAAAATTCTAGGTTTCTAATATATTGCAGGATTCTGTATCCTGTCGGATCTAAATTTCTTCCTAGTCTAAAATAACTCGTAAGCTGTATAAGGTTTATAACCCTTGTTATGCTCAAGATTAAAAATGTTGCCCTGATGAACGCTACTTTATTCCATGTAGCATTACTTTCTCTTCAAAACACGATGAACTCCATTTTTTACTGCTAGATAGCAGGATGAACAAAAATAACTTTATACTTTATAGTTAAACGAAACTCCAAAAACAGTTTACATATCAATTTAAGTAAATATTTTTAATAACAGAAATATTAATCATAATATAAATACAAGAACTATTTGACTTGACAAGGACGTGTCGGGTTATTTATATAACGACTTAGAAATAACTTATAATATGTTTCCCGTCCCAACCGATGGTATTATAGACCATCGGTAAAATATTCAGCCAGAAAATATTCCAAGGAAGACAAGCTTGCTGTGAATAATACTAAAAATGCAAACTTACTTGAAAGTATTATTGTATAAAATGTTGTATTATTCAGTGCAAGTAGGTAATGATTGCTGTGCGGTACGCAACCGCCAGGATTGACAATACCTGTCGTATCATATATTAAAACTATACATTATTGGAGAATGCATGACAATTTAGTCATGCAACATGCAAGTATAGCCTCTACCTAATTATTAGCAGTTGCCTGATTGTTGCCATTTCAAAAATCCCAGCCATTTTCTGATCATGCTCAGAATGTAATGGAAGCTGGGGTTTGCATCGAAAAAAATGAACTGGTACGCTTATTTGAACACTAAATTGGGGATATTCGAATATGCAATATTTTTAAAGAGAAAACTCAGAATTAAGGTGTGCACAATAGTAGATTGTTATACAAGGGTCGAAAGGAAACAATTCCCGTGATTCATATGATACAGCAAAGTATATAAGAACGAAAAAATATAGAAGTCTAATTTTGTTTACAACCATGGTTGCCATGGTTACAGTTACAGCAGAGTACTTTAGAACGAAAAAACATAAACATGTTATCTTGTTTACAACAATGTTTGCCATGGTTACAAGTCATTCCGGCCCAAGAGAGGGAAACATTGACTATGAGTATTTCCCACCCTTAGGTGGGAAGCAGCGTCGTCCTTCCGCTACTCAAATCAAATAAACACTACTTTCCGAGTATGCGATATGAAAAATACATTATTTATGCTTGCTTGGGACGTCTATACAAAGATATTTCGTTTCAGTTCTGCGGGCGATACGAAATAATTCACCAAAACTCGGAAGCGTGTGGCTTGGAAACCCTTGTATGGTGGGGCATCACATATCGCGTAGACATTGGTGCGATTTCGAAACGACTTCGGAAAACGGACTTCAACATGTTTTTCCACAGTATGTCTGTAATGATTACTCTGCCAATTATAAACTGATTTTGATGGTTGTTCTTTTTGTTGGGTAGAGTATACCTTCAAGTTATTAGTCTTCATCAAAATCAGTTGAGTAACTTTTAAGCTATTGTCAATTAACTGACAAAAAAAATGCACACTGGAATGATTTAATGGTAACTTATTCATCATCATTTCAGTCAACAGAAGTCCAGTGCTGGATATCCTCTGACTGACTGACTCTGACACTGCTGCCTCCACCACAGCCATAGCTTACCAAATAGAGTGGTTGGAAGCGGCCTGCATCCAACGTCTTTCTGCAACCTAAATAATTTCGTCCGTCTAGCTTGTGTAGACGGACGAAATTAGTCTTCAGTAGCTGTGCTTGCTGGTTTGTGGACTCCATTCGAGAACTTTTCGGCCCATGCGACCATCAGTTCTGCGTACTATGTGCCGTGCCTTTGATCTGTCTCTGATTTGATCTTGTAGAGAAATACCGAGCATAGCCCTCTCCATAGCTCGTTGTGCGACTTTGAGCTTACTTATGAGGCCCACTGGTATAGGGTACAATTCAGTTCTATATTTCATTATTAGTAAGACACACTGGTTGAAGACTTTCGTCATTAGGCAGGTATTTTAGATGAAAAGATTCGGTAAAGTTTCCCGAAAGCTGCCCAGTCGAGTTGTATTCGATAATTGACCTCTTTCACAAAATTGGACTTGCCTAAACTGTTCGTTCTAATTAACTGTATTTGTCAACAACTTCGAGAACCAAAATCCCAACTGATACTAGGACAAACACAACATTGCATAACCTTAGTGTTGTCCATGTTCATCTTAAGGTCCATCCGTTGAGAAACTGGATTGAAGCCTTCGAGCAACGTGCTCAAGTCTTCCATCAATTCTGCCATGACCACAATATCGTCAGCAAATTGGAGGTGAGTGATATATTTTATTGATAAATTTAGATTAAGTATATAAATTGGACAACTTTTAATTTTTTATTGTTTATATCTGTAACCATTTAAAGTTATGGAATGGATATGGAAGAGCGAGATCTTCTGACACAAGTATTTGTATACTTACTAGAAGGCCTCAACCTACCTTAATTTTAGTGAAATCTTGGCTACAGAAATAAAGAACATTTTAATTTTCATATATTTGCCGTATATATCTCTGCCGAGTCCTTTTTACTTCAGAAATTTGAAGGCATATTCCAATGCGACAATGTACAGTTTCAATGAAATGACATCTCCCTGTCTCACGCCTCTAATCTCTTAATAGTAATTGCAACTCGTAAAAATTATGTTCCTATATAAAAAACCACAAATTTATGAGTTAGATCTTTTAACCGTATGAAGTGTACTAAATAGTGAATGTTGTTACTATCATAACGTTAATCAATAAATAACGGTGATTTTGTTAACAGAGCAGCATAGTCGCAATAGCGATAAAGTTCTTTAAATACAGATAAAAATAAACTTTTAAACCTCCAACAGTTCTTTTTTAATATTGTTATGTTTGCAATAACGCCTGCTATGCTATATAATAAAATTTTAAGGTTGCGTCATCATTTACAAGTATAAAACCAATTGCGAAATTGGTCTTGTTTGTAGTATAACGTAAGTCGTACTATAGATGTCGCTCCATCCCAATACGATGGTTAAAGAACGATAGGAAAGATTTGAGTTATGACGTCATGTCATGTTAGCTCAATTGGTTAGAGCATACCCGGCTAAAGGGATGGATGGACGCGGGTTCGAATCCCGCACATGACTTAAATTTTTTATCGTATATTTGTAATTTTGTACTCCAACAGTTCTGTTTTTGTTTCGAGTTTATCCAAATTGTTCGTTTAGAGGGGTTGATGTTAAGTTACTATTATTTGAATCTAGCGTTTAAGTTTAACTGTATCGGTAGGTAGTATAGTTGCTGTATCTGAACCAAAGGAAATAAATATACACTGTAAATATATTGGCATTCCATTGTTCCTAGAAGAGTTCCCAAGTTTTTCTTTTTTATCCAAACATTTATAAGTACGTATTTAATAAACTATTCTAACATTATAATTTTTTCATTAACGCTATTACAAAATTATAAAATTATTAGCCATACGCAATAACTCTCTAAGTTAATTACTAATGTATAATACTCATAAATGACAACGTGGGTGATTAGTGTTGATATAATGATACTCATATATATGAAGTACCCACCGATGAAGGTCACATAAATTAATATTTTTTGGGTAGAAAATTGGTTTTCCCCCTAATGCTACTGCCTCACCTGTGTTAACGTTAATGCTAATGTCCAACGACGCGTTAATTAAGGAATTATAAATGCACGTTGGTTACATTTATACAACGCCGCCGCGCCGTTATGAGTTCATTCCTAGTGAAGTAACGCGTAAACCTATATAACAATGGAGTTTATAACTGCCGCAGCTGCCGCTGGTTGCAGCAATGAGTGTGACAAATAACTATATGCATTTAAGAAATTTCATAAAAATGGTCTGCGTCTAAATATATAGACCTTTTTATTTGTTTAATAAAAAGGTCTATATATATTATACATAGTTGTAATAATGCAGTTCCCACCTAAAAACAAAGCACAATTACTTCCTTGCACTGTGCTTGCGTCCTACAAAATGGGACGTTGATAATGTAGCCAATATAACTTAGTGCGCTTAACTACGCGCTAAAACCCTTTGATGTGTCAAAGAAACTGACACCTGAGCTGTCGCTTAGCGTTCAATAGCAATACTATGCTGTTTGTAAATTAACACGTTTAAATGTTGGTTCCGTCAGCGTAACGTCTTATATATAACGTTAATATAATCAAATTAACGTATTAATGTACCATTCCTACTAGTCTCATCTTTTTAACAATAATTTTTATTTATCAGCAGAAATCTTAATTTACTGATCTCGATTCTGCACTGTCATCTCAGCACTGAGATGACAGGTGATAGTGAATGAAGATGGGGAAGAAGAATACAAATTATACTATCCCACTTAGCGTATAAGATAAATATTTCACATATGTACGCTAAGTAGCGTTGAACAAGAGCAACAACAAAGAAGAATAGTCAGAATTATCTTTTAGTGACAATTTTTTCAGCAACTCATTCTACATTTGCGGTTTTACCCTCACTGTGTTCGTCTCAACCAAAGTGCCAATTATTATTTGGTGAACTTTTGGCAATCTCGTACCGTTCGCTTTATACTTTTTGTCCATAAGCCTGAAACTTATCGAATAAGGTTTTTGGAAAAATATTTAGGTAACTTAAAAAAAGAGTGAAAATTCCTACTGAGGCATGAGCAATTGTTCATCATTAAATTATGAATGTCTACGATAGTGATCGCACTTCACCGGTGCGGCAAGCCGTTTATTTATGTGTAACATATTCTTATTGATGTATACTAAGACAGCCGCAAGACGCATCGCAACTTTATTTTTTTTTAGATTATTCCAAATTTTCAAACCTTAACATAATATAATGTACTTCAAAATTGGTTTTTCAAAGATAGTCTTGAACATGAACCATAAGCGGCAAACGTTTTACAAAAACATAATCAAGTGCTCACCTTCACGTTCACATTTCAAACCTAAAACTTTCAGAACTTAATGTAATTACTCGTGTCTATGTGGACTTTGATCTTTAATAGAATTTCTGTTAGCAGTAGTCAAGATCGATGAACGCAAACGACGTCATTTTAATGAGCACTTTGCCAAATTAAAGCTGTAGCATTAATTTGACGTCTGCTATATTAAAATCCTAACGATATTTAATTAAGCCAATTATTTTGGGTAACGGCTGTCAATGCTCTTAAAACATTTAACAATTCAATCATATTTATTAAACAAAACTGGATAATTTCTACGTAAATAATGTTATTTTATTTGTTACCATTAGGTTTATTTCTACTAGACGCCAAGCTTGTTTAATATTTCAAAAAGTACTAGCGAGAGAGAGAAGTAGCGAGTTAACTCAAGTCGTTGTCGAGTTATGTTGATGAGAGTGTGTGTTACTATCAAACTTACTTCTACTCTTTGAGCAACGTGGATTTTTGCCATGCCTCTATTATACAAATATTTTGAAGTGCTCGTAGCGAAGTTTGCTTAGCCGTTCTGAACCGATCACTTAAGTTCAGCAATGTCTGCCGCGGTCATGATTTGGATGAGTGACAGCTAGTGACATTACTACTGAGCGCTTCCGTGCTTCAGAGGGCACGTTAAGCAGTCGGTCCCGGTTGTTGTCTTACGATAGCAGTCGTAAGATACATGGTGGTAAGACAAAATGTCCTACCACCATGTCCATACAGCATGGTGGTAGGACATTTTGCGAATGCCCGCCAGCCTAGCTACCACCGTCAAGTTGAAAATCTGTTTCGAAGCACTTAACAGCTGTTCCTGAGAGACAGTTATTCTAGGTTAGCCTGAATAACACCTTCGATCACATCATCAGTTACCATCAGGTGAGACAGTGGTCAAAGGCTAACCTATCAGGCATAAAAAAAATCGTACTAAGATAATAATGAAGGCTCCTGATATATCGTACAAAGTTATTGAAATTCAGGACGTACCAGTTGCAAAGTTATTATATTTATATTTTGAATCTGAACGAAACTGGAATAAACAAGCTGAAACATTACGAGTATGCTCTAAATTAAGCTGTTAATCATATGCCTTGAACATATTATTCAAAAATCTTAGTCAACCAGCTGTACTCACATCGTATCTTGCTCATGTCTACTTTATGCTATATTATTTTATGGAAAAAATGTTCGTAGCATGGAAATATTTTTCACCCTACAAGCTCGGAAAGGTGTTGTTTATCATTCGAAATCTGGGTGGAAAAGTGTTTTTTAACGGCTAGTGTGGAAAAAGTTTAATGCTTTTTTTATTTCAATTAGCCTTTATTTTGAAGTGCTCGTAGCAAAGTTTGCTTAGCCATTCTTCACCGATCAACAAAGTTAAGCAAAGTCGGCCACGGTCATGACTTGAATGGGTGACCGCTGGTGACATGACTACTGAGCGCTTCCATGCTTCGGAGGGCACGTTAAGCCCCCGCTCGCTCCCGGATGTTGTCTTATCATGGCAGTCGATAAAGCATGGTATGGCGTTTTGCGAATGACCACCTGGCCAGCCACCACCCTCGAGTAGAAAATCTGCCGCCAATCTTTCCAAGAGGAAAGATTTGATAATAAAGATATAATATCAGTTATTATTATTCACTTTATTTATTATACAACATAATTTTAAATTTTTTACAACATTATTACAAAAATAAATATTATAAAAAAAATTTAAAACTAGGGTGCCGCTGGTCGCAGGGCAGAGCCCAAGCGACCAGTGGTTAGGGCTGCAGAGAGAGGAACCTCCGGACAATGCGTGTTGTGTCCAGTATCACTGCCTTCTGCATCAGACCCTTGATCCAACCATCTAGCGAGAGCCTCTTAAGGTGTTGGTCGAGGCTCTTCGCTATAAGGCCGTTCGCCGAAACGACTATCGGGACAATGATCGTCGAGTCAACATCCCACATGGCGGTTACCTCGTGAGCCAAATCAAGGTACTTGCTGACTTTATCCTTTTCGGCCTTAACGAGATTCTCGTCATGTGGGATGGTGATATCTACGAGCACTGCCCGGCGCTGGGATCGGTCGACCACCACGATATCAGGTTTATTGCAAACAATAGTCCTGTCCGTGATGATAGAGCGGTCCCAGTAGAGCAATGCACGACCATTCTCGAGAACTGGCGCCGGTGCGTACTGGTAGTACGGCACCTCTGACTCAACAAGGCCGTATTGAAGGGCAAGTTGCTGGTGGATGATCTTGGCCACTTGGTTGTGCCTGTGCAAATACTCGCCGTTAGCAAGATGCGAACAACCGGAAATGATATGCCTGAGTGACTCTCCGGGTCGGCGGCATGCTCGACAAATGTCGACCGTACCGTCCTTCAAGATATATTTCCGATAGTTGTTCGTCATCATTACTTCGTCTGCAATTGCACAGGCAAAACCCTCGGTTTCCCCAAAGAGGTCTCCGAAGCGTAGCCAATTCACCGAAGCTGGTAAATCCACATCAGGCCCTGTTAGGGCCCGGAAAAACCTACCGTGCAGCTCCTTGCCTTTCCATACTGCCTTGCGGTCATCGGTGCTCAGCATCGTTGGTTTGCGCCAGTTATCGTTCGCCAAGGAGAGCGGTGTGAGGCCCTTGTCAACCGCCACGACATCGCGATGCATCCCGCACTCGTGGTTACGGAAATAATCCCTGAGATTGCACACTTCACGGTTGTGAAGGGTCTTGGCATTTAAAAAGCCGCGACCTCCCCATTTCCGTGGAATGTACAGTCTCATAACGGACGAGCGCGGGTGTAGCATGCGATGTGAAGTGAGCAGTTGTCGGACCTTTCTATCCAGGGCGTCCAGCTCAGTCTGTGTCCACTTCAGTATGCCAAAGGAGTATATCAGTAGAGGCATCACCCAACCGTTAAAGGCGCGCGCCCTGTTGCCTCCAGACAAAAGACTTTTAAGTACTTTTGTCAGGCGGAAAAAGAAGCGCTCCTTTACCGATTTTTTGATGTCCTCTACCGAAATACCCAACGACTCTGACATACCGAGGTACTTGTAGGTCTCGACTTCGGAGAGAGATCTGAAAGTCATTGTCTCAGAAAGCTGCAAATTCGGAGAATTTACAACGTTCCCCTGCTGTACATGCAAGACCGCACACTTATCTACACCAAACTCCATCCTAATGGCACTACTGAAAACCTGTGTAGTTTTTAGTAGCTCCATCAAGTCTTGGCGTTTCGGAGTAAACAGCTTGAGATCGTCCATGTACAGCAGATGACTAATGACCTCACCTCCTCTTCGAAGCCGAAAGCCTAGCCCTGAATCCTTCAGCAAAGTGCTGAGAAGATTTAACGCTAGGCAAAACCACAATGGACTTAGACTATCACCCTGGAAGATGCCCCGCTCAATCCTTATAAAGTCCTGCGGAAGAGGAAGTGTTGCTACCACCTGGTTGACGAAGGACTGTGGTCCACTGTCTCATACACGCAGCTAAAAAGGATTTTAGGGTTGCATCAATTTTATACAACTCTAATATCCTTTCCAGCCATGAATGAGGCACTGAATCATAGGCCTTCTTGTAGTCAATCCAGGCAACAGAGAGAGCCCCTCTGTTCCGCCGAACTTGTTGGCTAATGGTCATATCTATGAGGAGGAGCTTCTTAGTACCACGGGACCCAACCCTACATCCATTCTGAGCAGGGGCTAAAACATTGTTCGCAACAATGTGCGTGTTAATTTTTGTGGTCAGAATGGATGTAAGGAGCTTGTAGATGGTAGGCAAGCACGTGATAGGTCTATAGTTTTTCGGATCCGTGGTACTACCGGACTTGTGGAGCAGGAAGGTGATACCGGTAGTCATGAAACGGGGAAGAGAACCAAGCTCAAGGGCCTCTTGAAATTGAGTTGCCAATCGGTCATGTGAGCAACGAATCCATTTTATCCAGAAGTTGTGCAATCCGTCCGGGCCAGGACTTTTCCAGTTCTGGGTCGAACGAATTGCACAAGTAACGTCTACGGGGTCTATATTAACAGACCCCATGGATTCGATAGACTCACATTCCCGCTGGACAACACTAATCCAATCACCTTCTGTGTGCTCGACGGGTATCGACCAGATGCCACGCCAGAAATCATTCATGGTACAGGCATCAGGTAGTTGTCCGTCGATCACACTCTGATTGGTCCCTTCCCACTTCCGGTATACCTTCTTCTGATCACTTTGAAAGAGGCGATTAAGCCAGTATCTATCAACACGCTCTCTGTAGCGACGAATACGACTCGCCCACGCATAGATCTTCTGTTTCAGAAAGTTGACACGAGCAACACGACACGCCGCAATGGCGCCACAGTACAATATCGAATGGGTATCAACTAAATCTTCGCTAGTTCGCAAATACGGGGCCAGCAAAGTATTCAAGGCCCCCATTAACGCTAGATTGCGTCTATGAGTAGGCAAACGTGGTAGTCGCGGCCTAGAGTCGGGTGTGTATCGATATTGGCTAATCGCGTCCTCCAAAGCCCTCCTCAATTGCTCACTCACCTGGTTAGTCACGCTCATACTCGCACAATCTCCCTCCCCAACATCAAGATCAACCATTGCCATTGGTGTCACCTCCGGTGACGGTATAACAGCCAGGGCCGGGGTCGACAACGCGGTAGGTAGATCCTGCATTAGGGGAGGAGCCGCGCGAGTAGTAAGCGCCTCCAGGCGGAGCCGATCAAGCACAGATTGGTCCAACAGCTTGCATCGGTGGATAGCTCGTACTTGATCCGACAGGCGTTGAGCGGATACGGCGACGGTCGGCTCAAGGGTCTGAAACAGAGGCAGCATACGATCACGGTACGCAGTCAAGATGGTTCCTCCCTCTGTAGCCTCATAGTAGGCACGCATGCAGTTTTCATTTATTGATGGGGTCCATCGCATGCGGCGCACTACACCACCGGTAGCGGGGGCCGGGCGCGGAGCAGATTGCCCCACAGGCTCCAAGCGTGCCGGTAGCGGGGGACGTCCCCGTCGCACAGGTCTCGGCGGCGGCGGCGGCGTCGGTGGCCCACCCCCATCACTCGATGCACTCGATTCGCGGGGAGTGTGGAATTCGTCTCCCGACGAGGAGCTCTTAGATGACGGGGTAGGCGATGATTGGACACGTGCGCAGGTGGTCTCCGCTGTAGTTTTCTCCCTCGCCTTTGATCTTGTAATCATTTAATCATTTAGTTTTCTGTTTTAACTCGTAATTTGTTGTTGTTTATATTTCTTTGACGTAAGGTGTCAATATTACTTTTTGGAGTCATTTTTGCTGTTTCTTTTGCAATATTCTCTTAGCTGTTTTGCTATTATGTTATAGCAGGTTTTAATAAATACTGGGAATTGTATAAAGTAATGAAATTTCTTACAAAAACTGTAAAAACACAATTTTAAAATTGTTTTGTGAAAAAAGGCGACTTCTGTCAGCGGTAGTTGTTTTTTTTTTTTTTTTTTTTTTTTTTTTTTTTTTTTTTTTATTATTATTATTATTACTATTTCTAGCTCAAAATATATGTCTAACATTTATGTGGGGCACTTCACATCAATAAACTTCCAGCAAATCATGATATTGGATAAGACTTAAAATTATGTTAGTTCGGCGTCCCGTGTTATTCAGTCACTTCCTTCGACACCAACGGTGTTGCAGACCGAGCCGTAGGCATAGTAGAAGGAGTGAGGCACTAGTGTATATTATTATTATGCACGAGGGTGTTATCATCGGCGATAATAATAACAATAGAATTTAATTCATAACGAGGACATAGTGGTCCTGACGATGCCAACTTAATAAAGCTCACTTTACGAGCAAGGGTGTTCAAATGATATTTATGCCCGGAAAACAAAAATTTTAAGTTTCACGTGAAAAACATTTTGATTAAGAACGCCTACTTAATAAGATACACTTACCCCCTTACTTATAAAAACATCGCTATGTAGTTGCTAAGTAATGGATAACTAAACAGTGTTTAAGTAATGCTTAAATATTTCTTACATATAAACGCTACATAGCACCTGTTTAGCTAAGAAATGGATAATGAGGTCGAACGTATTTTAAACTGACAACATTGTACTAAAAAGTATTATGAATGACCTAAATGGCCAAATAGCATGTATCTAGTGCTAAATATCTTGAAATTAAAAAGTAATTATAATACTTTTCTTTGTATAGTACCACCAACTTAACTGTGCAGTTTTCGAGGGCGCTACTGGTCAAGGAAATCAACTACGAACTGTCACAATTTGAAAGAATGTTTTAGTTCTTTTTTCTGCCACCTGAACAGATAAGTTGGTGGGTCTGTAACTAAATCAGCTGATCAGAAATATGGGCGCCATCTTGCTACTTAAATATTTAAACATGGGTGGGACGGTGTTTAAATTGACAGCTGATTTAAGCAGTACTTATGTACTGGATAAAGTTATGTAGCGTTTATGAGTAAGAAATTTTGCTAATCAGCGGCTAAGTAATGTTTAAAATTTAAGTAGCGTTTATAAGTAAGGCTGTTAATGATTATTTAAATGACAAAATACGTAGAAAATTTCGCCTCTGCCAAGCTAATTACACTATATTCACCTACGTTATTTAATCAAATATTTTAAAATGTAATGAATAGATTCAGGTGGTTCTTTGCGGAAATCCATATTTAATAATAACAAATATTTTAAAAATATTGTAAGTAAACATGAAATTAACATTTTAATGTTCGACGCGTTTCGATTTTACACGAAGCATCCTCAAGAAGTCTTAACGCTCGCTCTGGTCGCTCGATGAGAGACCTTAAAATTAGAAATGATTTATTAAGTGTTTTATTAAAATATTAATTTAATGTTTCTTAACATATTTTTAAAATTGCGACACAAAATTACAAAGAAAGGTTACATCCTGACCACGAGCGGGATTCAAACCCGAAACCATCCGTCTCTATAGCCGGGACATGCTCTGCCAATTGACCTATCGTGGTGAGTGTCATAGCTTAAGCTAATTTAATTTAAGCTAAAATCATAGATGAAGCTTATTCGAATAATGGCACGTCTTTATCTTCCCATTACAAACAATCAAATGACCAATCACAACAACCAATCGCTTTGTGTATGAGAGGCATTTTGGAAACGATCGAGTGACTCGATTTTCTTTAGATTGAACGAAGTTAAACGTACCGTGTCTGGGGCGCTTTACAGACGTTGATGAAATGAACGTCTAGAACGCACGGTGTGTAATTTCCACGTCACCACAATATCTATAAATACGTTTGAGTTCACAACCGGTCAAATAAAATCATTTATTATGTAGGTATCTTAATAACACTTAATTTACATTATTACATAATGACCCAGGTTTGGGTATAGCAACTTTGTGTGGAGCGGCCCTATTTGTTTTTTTTTATTAATATTTGTCACATATGTTTTGTCCTATGGTGTAATAACATTTTTCGATCAAGAAGTTTTTCAGGTTTTTAGTAACGTTATATTCATTTACATCATTCTTTAATTCTTCTGGTAATTTATTTGATATTTTTTAAACCATCGCATGGGGACAACTTCGCATCAATAATCTGCACTTACATAGGTACTTCTAATTTATATTTGAATCTGAGCGGGAATTGCGTGGTTTATCGGATAGCTTTTTGAAAAATTCACGGTATTTTTAACGAAGTTTAGGTCTTATGATAAGAGTTAGTAATATAATAATAATAATCTTTATTTATAAGTTAATAGTAACAGGGTTGAAATAAAACTACCCTCTATTTTACATTCTCTGGTGTAGGTTGGATTATTGCTTGGTAAAAAATTAGGCAATAGTTGCTTCGCACCTCGACCTCAAACGACTACCTAGACCTCACCATCCGCCCTTTGTATGACCCGCCCACTGAACTCATCTCGTGTTATGACTACAAGATATGGAAAAAGTAACGGGCTTTGTTTACATTATTTTTTATTGCATATTGCGTTCTATAGTTGAATTGGACCGAAATTTAAATAGCTTGGTTAAAGTGAGAGAAAACAGTAATGTGTGAATCTGTGTGAAAATAATATGTTAACTTAATATTATTGTTTATAAGATCTAATTAGAGATGTTCTTACATCACATTATTCAATTATCATTATTTGTTTGCCCGTCTCTTCCACATTTTGAGAGATCAAATCTGCTCGCGTCCGTGGGATTTAGCCCCAGATGTCCCACACGTGTCCCTTGGGTGGTGCTAAAGGAGCAGTCTAATAAGTGGTGGTAGGCCTTGGCGGCCGGCTTACGTACCACCCCCCTGACAAAGTCATGTTGCCAAACGTTTTTTCGTGTTCCATCATGTTGTCCGGGCTAGCCGTTCAGGAGGATGGGTCGGGTATGGAGGCGCTGCTGTGGTTGACTGGTTAGTGGCACAGTATAGCGCTGCATGGGGTGGTCAAACTCGAAGAGCAGCTGGATCCGAGGCACGGTTCTCCGCTGGCCGACCGCAGATAGTAACGGGGCCCAAGTAGTGAGCTAGCCACTCACAAAAGGCTGCCCCGCCATCTAGCGGAAAATCTCAAGAGTGCGCCATCGTGCCGGTTGGCAACCGGATGCGAGGACCCGATGGACACTCTTGGGGGGGCTCGGGCGTCCCAGCGGTCTTCGAGTTTGATTTCCCCTGTGTGTAGAGTTGTTCTGAATGTCACTGTGTCAGTAAGTAGCGTTTCATCCCACTTCCATCTTCTAACTTCCCTTCACTCTCCAATTTAATATGAAATTGAAAAGAAACAGTAAGGCGTTTTCACAACGGAAGCACGTCCTCGCTCTTCAGGTGCACCTCGCTAACATCCGAGGCCTGCACTCAAATCTCGATTCGGTCCATCACCACCTGGAAACCGCAAAACCCCATCTACTGTTCCTTGCGGAGACGCAGATCAAATGTCCAACAGACACGTCGTATCTTGCCTACCCGGGCTACACCCTTGAGCATAAGTTCAAACCACGCTTGGGTGTCTGCATGTACGCTCGTGATGACATTTGCTATCGGCGTCTCCGTAATCTTGAAGACCCCAGCTTTTCTTGTATCTGGGTATTGGTGGATACAGGCATGAAGAAAATTCTCTATGCCGGTGTCTACCGGTCGCACACTGGAGACACGGAGACAACCAGGCTCATGACATACCTCAGTGAGGCGGCTGATGTGGCACAACAGAGGTATCCTACTGCCGAGTTAGTGTTTCTGGGGGATTTTGACGCTCACCACCAGGAGTGGCTATTCCCATTCCAGAACACAGACCATGCTGGCAGAGAAACGCGCAAGTTTGCCTTGACACTCAATCTCACCCAACTGGTCGAAGAGGCAACAAGGATACCAGATGTTGAAAGCCACACAGCCAATTGCTTGGACCTTCTGCTGACAACAGATCCAGAGCGCTACACGGTGTTAGTATCATCACCACTAGGTAGCTCCGACCATTGTCTGGTGAAGTCTGTATCAGTCCATTCCCCACTTGACCCTAGCCCAAAAGGCACCCGGCGAATATGGCGATACAAGTCAGCAGATTGGGATGGGATGCGTTCTTTTTATGCATCTTATCCATGGCGGCAAGTTTTCTTTTCATTGATTGATGTGCTGCGTCAAGGTATGGAGTATTATATTCCCTTCTCTGACATACCTCTGTCTAGCAAAGCTCGCCCTTGGTTTGGGGCTGAATGTGTTAGCGCAGAAGCGTTAAAACATGAGGCCTACACCGCATGGGCTGAAGCACGAAATCGCAAGGCTAAGGATATTCGTGAAAAGAAGAAAGCCTTTAACAAAGCTGCCAGGTCCTGCAAAAAGGTTCTGAAGAAGGCTCGCTTCAACCATATAAGCCGAATAGGGGCCAAACTTGCTTCTTATCCCGCAGGGAGTAAAGCGTTCTGGTCCCTGGCTAAGTCGGTTGAAGCGAACTTCTGCCGTCCCTCACTGCCTCCACTGCTGAAACCTAATGGGTCATTGGCTCACACCGCTAAAGAGAAAGCAAATTTATTTGCTACAATCTTTGCGGAATCTTCACGTCTAGATGCTGGTAGTGCTGTACCTCCGACTTTACCTGTCTGCGAGTCGACCATGTCGGAAATCCGCATTCGAGAGATAGATGTACGTAAAGCGCTACGCAATTTAAGCAAAGCAAAGCAAGGCTAGTGGCCCTGACGGCATTGCAGCCATAGTTCTGTGAACATGTGCGCCTGAATTGACTCCGATCCTGACACGCCTCTTCCGCCTTTCTATGAAGACTGGGCAAGTACCGAAAGCTTGGAAGTTTTCCAACGTGCAGCCGGTGCCCAAAAAAGGAAGTCGTGCCGACCCTGCCAATTATAGGCCTATCTCAGTCACGTACAATCTTTGCAAGACAATGGAACGTATACTGAACAAAAAACTCCTTGGCTATCTTGAAGTGAATGACCTATTGAGTGACCGGCAATATGGGTTTCGCCAGAACCGGTCCACTGGAGACCTTCTTGTATATTCAAAAATTCAAAATTCAAAATTGTTTATTGTCAGCTGTGTGTTACATGTTGGTCAAAATGATGAAAGTGTCAACAGCTACCTTTTCAGGCGTACAATATTACATAAATCAATATTACAATATGATACAATTAATTACATTCTAATTAATATTATGTCATGCAATCATTATTTTATAGGTAAAATGTCAAGGTAATTTGTCAATTGTGTAATAGCAGTTGTTCAGTAATAGTTTCATTAGATTGTTTTTAAATTTGATGAATGTCATAGCTTTCATTGTATCTGTTAAATGGTTGTATAATTTAGTACACATTACGTAAATACATTTGCTAAAAAAAAATTGTTTTGGAGCCCTGAGGGGGTAACACATAGTAGTTTTTACGAGTTTTTCGTGGCTTACGTGTAATTTTTATGTCAAAGCTATTTAAATTTTGTTTAACAAATAGGCAAGCCTCTAGAATATACAATGATGCTAAGGAAAGTAATTTAAACCTTTTAAATATTGGTACACAACTTTGTCTTTGTCTGGCTCCGGTTATTGCTCTTAAACATTTTTTTTGCATTACAAATACTTTTCTAGCGTTCGCAGAGTTTCCCCAAAGTAATAATCCGTAACGCAAATTAGAAGATACATTTCCATGATAAGCACAAATTGCTGCTTTCTGTGATGCTACTTTAGTTAGTCTCTTTAATGCATAAACGAATCTACTTATTATTTTGCGTATGTAATCAGTGTGACTCTTCCAATTTCCGTGACAGTCAACCATTAATCCTAGAAACCTTATCTCTTTTACCTGTTCTATAATTGTATTTTGGTGTTTTATTGTAATATTTTTTGTAATTGATTGTGGAAAATAAAATTGCATTGCCTTGGTTTTAGATAGATTAACAAGTAGATTAATATTGTCAAACCAATTCATAATACTTTCAAGTGCTTCGTTTATAGTATTTTCATATTCTGATGTATTAATGCCTTTAACTATAAGGGTGGAATCATCCGCGAAAAGAACCATTTGGTGATTTACGGTGTTTGGTAAGTCATTAATGTAGACGAGGAAAAATAATGGTCCCAAGATGCTTCCTTGAGGCACACCATGTTATATACGCCTTAATCTGGATTTAAATGCTACTTCCACTTTCTCGTGTATCTGAGTTATTGCAGTATATTGTTGACGATTGCCTAAGTATGATTCCATATGCCACACATATATGGAGCGAGGCCTTAGAAAAATATGGTGAAGCGCTTGCAGTCTCACTGGATATTTCTAAGGCCTTTGACAGGGTTTGGCACGATAGCCTGATTGGTAAGCTTTCAGCATATGGTTTACCTCCCAGACTGTGTGCGTGGATTAAAGACTTCCTGAGGGAACGTTCGTTACGAGTAGTCGTTGAAGGCTGCTCATCTGAACTAATGGCTATAAATGCCGGGGTATCTCAAGGATCAGTTCTTTCGGCAACACTCTTTCTGCTCCACATTAATGACCTGCTGAAACCCGGTACTTTTGGGTACGCAGACGATAGCACAGTTGTCGAGCGATATATATCCGACGCACCGGCTGGTGAAGTTCAAGTCCAGCTCGAAAGAGAGGCGATGATTGGACGATTAAACTCGAGCTTGTTGGCCGTGTCCGATTGGGGCGTTGCCAATTTAGTTAGTTTTAATGCGTCCAAAACACAGGCGTGTCTTTTCTCCGCGAAACGGAGAGCATTTCATCTATCTCTGACTTTTCGAAGTGTATCAATACCGGTGGCGAATCGGTTAGAGCTTCTTGGTGTGTCCTTAACTTCGAATTTAAACTTCGGGTTTTACATCGAAGCCAGAGCACAACTGGTCGCTAAGAAGCTTGGTATCCTCGCAAAGGTGAGGCAGTACTTCACACCTGGGCAGCTTCTTAATTTATATCAAGCACAAGTCCGTTCGTGTATGGAGTACTGCAGCCACCTCTGGGATGAATCCGCGAAATACCAACTGGAGGCTCTCGACTCCATTGACCGACCAGTCAAAAGACTTATAGGCGATGATAAGCTGGTTGAGTCTAAACTACAGAGTCTCGGTCATCGTCGCAGGGTCGCTTGCCTATCGGTATTCAATCGCATTCATTTCGGAGAGTGTGCGCAGGAATTACATGAGCTGATTCCTCCATGCCCCTTTTATCATCGGACAACAAGACGCTCTGATGGCCGTCATCCTTTCATGGTTGACATTCCTTCAGTTCGCTCGAAGCGTTTCGCTTCCACATTTATCATCCGCACAGCGAAGGAGTGGAACTCATTACCCGCGTCTTTGTTTCCCGAACAGTATAATTTGGGAGTCTTCAAGTCTAGAGTGAATAGGTATCTTCTAGGCAAGCATGCTACATCTTCGGCTGCATCATCACTTTCCATCAGGTGAGATAGGGGCCAAATGTTTGCCAATAATTAATAAAAAAAAAAACATAAGTTCAATTATGTGCAAGAGACGGACAAACTACTAATTCACAAGATAACGCATTTAAAACTATTCATAAAGACATCGTTTTAAACTCTAATTATCGTAAATATAGAAAAAAAAATCAGTGCTGCATGTATAAGAATTGTTTATCAGCTAAATTATCAGTAACAAAATTCATATAAGCATATCTTACACTTTCATTTTAATATACCACTGTACACTTAGATTTTAATAACTTGACACATTTTTGTTATGAGATAACTATAAAACATGTTTTCATCCTAAGACTACGTATCCATCAGACATGTGCGAGGAAAATGAGCAGTGAAGAAGAAAAAAATCCTCCAATAGGATCGCTGCATTTTCATAGCCTTGCCATAGAACATATAATAATACTACGTATAGAATGGACACACCTCTCCCCCCACCAAAACGAGCCTTCCTCACCCCGCCACCGATTCTGAGCTGGCGCTGAGCTGATTTGAGTACGGGACACGCAACTCGCGTACGATGACGTGCGACGGCGACGGCGCGTGACGATTGTACGAGTATTTTGAAAGTTGAGAATGGGGTACACTTGTGCTGTTTACGGTTGCTTATCAACTAAACGAGAAAAGGATAGGTAGGAGTTTTTATAGATTCCCTAAGGAAAAAACGAGGTAAGTCATTCTTCGTAACCTACACTAAGTACCTATCTATTTGTCGTTCTTCAGTTATACAGTAGTTAACTTATTAAAACCGGTAATTTACATTAGGTATTTAAAAAAATACAAACATAATACTTCATCTTTGTATTTTTTTCAAACTGCTATTCAAATAATGATTATTTTAGAAGATTTTCATTTGCAAAAAATATCCGTGGATATCGGCTTCTTTATACCTACCATAGAGAAAAGCAATACACATACCGACCTTCGCTACGTTTGACACGCACGCGGCACATTTCAAGATTGTTTATTATACGAGAAGAACATAAATTATTATTGTGATTGTAATTATTATCATTACTTGTATAAAATGTGAACTTGGAATGATACTTTTTGTATAGTGTAGGTATCTATTATTGCATAAGTAATGCAGTGAAATGTGAAGTAATGATACCTACTCTAATTATAACAAATATTATTAAAATATTTTACGAAAACATCAAATTAATATTTTAATAAAACACTTAAAAACTGTTGAATGAACAGACGCAATTCGTTTCATCACCACTGTTACGTATTTTTAGTGATAACTTGCCAGTACAAAAAAGTTAAACATGTATTTGTTTTAGGTAGTAATTTTGTAATATTTTTTACGATATTATTCATATTCAAAAACACATTGCGTAATATAAATAATTCAAACTTATTATTTCTAATAAATTTTGGCCATTATGATGTCATTGTCACTTTAAAAACGTATTACTCACCAATTGTTAGCTACAACAAAGAGCAGTGACTCACGCTCGAGTCTAGATAAAGGCGTGCTGACTCAGCTCGAGTCTCATCCTGGGCTATAAGAGGGCCTCCCCTCGCCCAAAGCCCGGTGGAGCTGTACGTCCGTATAGCGGTAGACAGCATCTATGTCCTCCCTAAAAAAAAAAAAAAAAAAAGCTCTAGTCTATATAAAGGCGTGCTGAGCCGCCAGCCGCTCATTCTCGATCGTGCGCTCGTAGAGTCAAGACTTGAGGATGCTTCGTGTAGAAGCGACACGCGTCGAAAATTCTTCCGGTTTGGCTGCGTGGCGCTTGTGATGTCACGTCGGCTTAGCAGGAAAATTAGGCGGAATTGTCACTAGATATATTTTCATATTTTTTAAGTGTTTAATTAAAATATTAATTTGATGTTTTCGTAAAATATTTTAAAAATATTTGTTATTATTAAATATGGATTTCCGCAAAGTAACGCCTGAATCTATTCGTTACCTACTCTATTGTGTGTTGCCTCCTCCGTCGTACATGGAGTTGGATTGTTGTGCTTGTAAATGTTTCTGAAGGTAGGTAAGGTACGCATAACCTACGAAATCTAATAAGTCAAAAGATTGTTGGGTAGGTCAGTACAACAATATTCATATGATGGCAACCTTAGACTTCACGCACACATTTACGTGTGTACAAAAACAACTTTAGTGTAGTGTCTGTGTAATAGGTAGTTAGAACGCAGCTTTTGTATGGAGAATGAGTCGAGTGTCCAGGCTTTGGCCTTGCTGAGCGAAACCATTCTATTTGAGATTGTTTTCCTCGCAATCATAAACGTTCCACGGAACACAAAATATCTGTTAAGTAGAAGTTAATAAGTTAATTAAGGCCCGTGGGGTGCCAGGCTAGAATGTCACCCTCCCCATCTCTATCCGTGGGTGTCATAGGAGGCGTCTAAGAGTAACAGACCAGAAGGTGGTCTGTTACTCTTAGATATCTCCATAGTCTTTATCGCTTATTTTAGTAATACATACTGGAACGCCATCTTTAATTAATAATTAGTATGCACTAGTCATAGCCTCAATAAAGAATTAAGTGGTCTTGTATTAACCTGTCATTTCTTATCCTATTGTTTACAAAGTAGCAAAAACTGAAACGCAGAACTGCTTTTAGTGTTGACATTTTAATTGTTTTTTAATCTATTTAGCACCATTAGTTATTGCTCTAAGTACTCTCTTTGTAGGTATACGAAGTTAACTTTTTTTTTTATTGGTTAGAGTATTTTTTATGTAAGTAATTTCATTATATAATCAAATAGCCGTTAATATGGTAAGCTGGCTTAGTGAAATGAAAAAAAGCTGTAAGCATTTCAAGAATTTTATTCCGTAACCGCTATCCATTACAGGTCTATATTTAGGGTCACGTAATTTGGGTAAGTTAAGTGGCTGACATCTGAAAATTTGCGTTCATATTCACAAGGCAAGATGATATGCCAATTGCCACTCAGTTGAGGCTAGGGTACACAGAATTTCATTAGAAGGTCCATAAAAGTCCATTAGGCAACGATAGCATTGGCAGTGAGAATGCCAAAGGTCGACCTCAGGAATCTTCACATCCTCCCTGCACGGGTACCTACTTTAGCAAAATGTCATACGTAACAATAACAGGTTATGTATCTACGTAGTTAGGTGTACTCCATTCACGACAGGGATGCCTGATTAGGTACGAAAGACTTGTCAATTCATTCGGTTAATTAACCAAATTTAGATTAGTTACACTAGTGGTGAAATTGTGTAAGCACGATTAACAGGAATGTTTCTTTAGCAAAAGCTGCAAACAGAAGCCCGTTTTTTCGCAACTACTCGAGGCCTCAACTGCGTCTACCGCTATTGCGCTCTTTCAGAAACTACAGAGAAAAATGTGAACAAAAGTATTCTGTGTAGTTAGTTACTCCAACACCAAAACAGTTTGTTCTAGATTTTGCATGGTGGAAGGGCATTTTGAGATTGCCCGCCTGGCTAGCTACCACCCTGAAGTAGAAAATCTGTCGCCAAGCACCTAATAGTGTGTTCCGGCAGCAGCCCTTGAGAGCCAGTGAAATTACAGGCACAGACTTAACAACTATGTCTTAAGGTGACGGGCGCAGTGCAATTTCGTCACTTGTAATGAAATGCACTTAATATAGGCAGAGGTTAGTCCGCTTAACATTAGGTGGACCTCGAGCTTGTTCCGCCACAATAACATAAAAAAAGTAATTATAATACTTGAGGGGACTCCTTATTTTGTAAACTAACACATAGCTATGCAGGCAAAAACGCACGCATGAATTACAGAATTACCTCAGCTAATATACACTTCAAAATTTTACAATATTTGAAGTATATCTTCTTTTTCTTTGTGTAGCCTGAACTAATCAGACGTCGGCGACCATCTTTCGGAACTTATCTTAAATTCTACTACACAATTAATAACTTAAAAGTTAAACTACAAACATTCTTGGAGAATTCCGCCTCTGCCAAACTACTGCGTTTCACCTTCGTAATTAGAACATATATTGTAATAATTTTATTTTAAATAATTTTATTGTTATCTGTTGTGTTATCTAAATACATTTTGAAGATGTTTAAAAATAATGGCCTCTAGTTTCTTGTCCGTTCTGCTTGCAGTAGCTCTATACATTTTATTTGCAATACAATGTTGAATATTTCAATATCAAAATTTGTAAGTGCCTTCATAAGAGCGTCGTAAACATCTAAATTGAATAAACTATTTTGACTTGTGTTGGTGGTGTAGGTGGAAAGGCATTTTACGAATGCCCGCCTGGCTAGCGACCACTCTCAAGTAGAAAATCTGTCGCCAAGCACTTTAAGTGTGTTCCGGCAGCAGTCCTTGAGAGCCAGTAAAATTACAGGCACATGAGACCTAAAAGGCAGAGGTGTGTAAACACTCTCATTTCGCCGATTGGGATTTGGTCCCATGTAATAGGGGACGAGCCTATTGCCATTCACCGGGCACAGTTTCAGGGTCATACAAAATGTTTTCTCTAACACTGGACGAAACACAAGAACATATTACGATTAATATGTTTACGCTAACAACATATAAGACAGGAACACAAGAACATATTGTATGAAACTCTGACAGGGCACCAAGATGGTATACAGCCCTGTTGTGCATCTAAAGCACTCAATACCCTACTCACATCCACGTGAGAAGTGGCATGCTCTCATTTAGCGCAATTTTTCTTTAGTCGCCTCTTACGACACCCACGGGTAGAAATGGGGATGTGACATTATAGCCATATAAAAATCGAGTTTGTTGTATGGGAGCCCCTTCAATATATATTTTATTTTATTTTTAGTATTTATAGTTATAACGGCAATAGAAATACATCATCTGTGAAAATTACAACTGTCTAGCTATCACCGTTCTTGAGATACAGCCTGGTGACAGACGGACGGACGGACAGCAAAGTCTCAGCAGGGTCCAGTTTTTACCCTTTGGGTACGGAACCCTAAAAAGCATATTTCGAATGACAAACTTAACGTAACCTATCCGAGCTTGTGAGGTGAATAATAAATAATCATTTAAAACATCAGTAAATACGTTTAGTTTCTCCACTGGCTTCCACGGGAACTACTCGTTTGTGGGAAACCAGAATGAAAGTAGTTTTTGTTAATCCTGGGTATATAATAAGCTATTTCCATTACAAAATTCATCCATTTGATCTAAACCCTTTCAGACATTGAGGTGTCAGTAAAGGATATTACGTAAACACACAGAAACTTTACCATTTATACCTAATATTAGTGTGATGATGTAAAATGTTTTGGTATTAAAAAAAACCTATATCACTATACGATAAACATTAGGTTACCTAAGATTATCAAATTTTATACATTAACTGTTTTTTCTCAAAGGTTATCTTGAAGAGTAGAAGATATAACTGCCTGTTGATCCATTGTTACTATGTATATTTTCATCACATATGCTCGTAAAGTGGCTCTTATTACATCGTTTTTAGGCGCGGAATCCAAAATTTGAAGCACATGTCCTTTTTTTACCATTACCGTACAAATACGTTACAGAAATATCTCGTTGTGAGTTATCTGTATGTACATAAATGAAGCAATCTTAATTAACTCGGGTAGTAAATAATTTTTAAACGACTTTATATAGTTTGACTTGTTAATACTAACAAATAATTTTTATGTGCATAGCTAAAAATACCTACACATTTTCAATAAATAAATAAAATTGTTTTAACTTATCAGTTAAATATGTTTTATTTTATGAAATTGTTCATAATTCACAATAAATTATGCAATAAGAAAGAAAATTTTAGCATTATTGTATATTTTAATATCAGCTGAATGTCAAAGTCGTGCGCGCCCTAGCTTTTAACAGAGCGCTTTTCGCAATAGCATCGCGAGAAAAAAATGTATCGCACCATTCTTTACAAATATTAGTTATCGACTACAAATAAATAATGTATTTGTAGGTTATCGAGCTTCTTTTTCACCGGCGGTGTGCCTTTATTAACAAAATACTACCAACTATATACAATACTACAGCTACTACAATAAAATCATTGAGACAACCTATAAGTCATTGCAGACTCACAGGCAGTCCAAATCCAAATGTTATCGTATCTCAGATGCTCATGATCAGGGCGATTGCGCAGCTGGATCTGCGAGCTCCCGCCGGCGGGCACAGTGGAGCGCCGCCCGCGCGGCTCGCCGTTATGTGCCGGCGGCAGCGGGGAGTTGGGTGGGAGTGGAGCGACCCCAGCGCTGCTGGGGCTAGGTGATGAGGCCTTAGCGTGCCCGGCTGAAACCGGTGGGCCTACTTCGTCGTCTGTGATCGCATCATCATCAGCATCGTCACACGTACCATGTCATACAATGCTGGCCATGTCATATTCTAGACTGCCCGACATCTTCGAGGTGACATTAATGAATCCAGACTGGCGGTAGCGCTCAACCCCCATCTCTGTTAAAATTAGGATGTCGATTGATTTCTATAGCCTCACGTATTTTTCGAGGCACATAAAATTTTTCTCTAGTGTCGTCAATACTAGTAATAATGTTCTCAACAGGAATGTTTTTAGGTACTGGTGTAATTAAGTCCTCGGGAAGAACATTATACGTGCATTATCATCTCAGCGGCACGATGACAACCTAACAACGGTCTCATTCTTCGCGAACGACTCATCATATTTTTTGTTGATATTTCGAGGGTAGGCGCAAGAGCCGTCGCTCCACTGTTGCCCCTTGAGATACGATAACTTTTTGTTATGCCTCTCTGTAATGTTCAATTCAGTAATATTAGATCTACTGTATGACATCGCATCCAATACTTCCCATAGATCCTGTTGTAGTGTCTGCCATGGTTGGAGATGCAAATCGTTAATCATTTTTTTGACGCACATTAGATGTCGTTGGTTTTCTCCAATCACTTTACGAAGCAATTTTCCACTCGCGACACGAAACAATTAATCGTATTCCCTAATGCATTTCAGTGGTTTTATTATTAGAAACTTAGGAATTACACCACTATCCGGACACTTCACTAAGAAAACTAAGGTGCACTCGAGTTTTGTACGTTACAATCCTATTCGCGCGAATGCTTTTACTTTGTTAAGCCATTCCGTGCCGTAACGGTTAGCTATTTTGAAATGAAATTCTCGTGAGTTTTACACATATTTAAATATTATAAATAAAACAATCACGATGGGGATCGAATACGTTTTCCCGGGTTTCGAGCATATCAGATGCTCATCATCAGGACGAGTGCGCAGCTGCGTTTGTGAGGTCCTGGCGGGCACTTTGGAGCGCCGCCCGTGCGGCTCTGCGTGATACCGGTGCCGGCGGCAGTGGGGAGCTGGGTGGGGCTGGAGCGAGCCCAGCGCTGCTGGTGCTAGGTGATGAGATCCTAGCGTGCCCGGCTGAAGACGGTGGGCCTACTTCGTCGTCTGTGATCGCAACATCATTATCAGCACTCGTACCAAACAATACACTACATTCTAGGATGCCCGACAACTTCGATGTGACATTAAGGGTAGGAAGCCAGGCTGGTGGTAGCGTTCAACCCCCATCTCTGTAAAAACTTAGGATGTCTATTGATTTCTATAGCATTCACGTTTTAAACGAGGCACATTAAACTTTTCTCTAGCTAATACAAAGGCTTCATCAAAATGAATATAATTATTGGAGTCCAAGAGATGAGCATGTTCCGCGAGAGCCGATGTAGAGTAATATCCATATTCTTAATGCTCTTAATGGGCTCGGTCAGTCTAGTAGCGATGTTGTGTCGAGTCTCTCCCACGTAACTCTTGCCACAGCCGCATGGTACTTTATATACGCCCGGTACGTTAAAGCGGTCTTTGTCCTTCCGTGAACGCAGTAAATGTCTTATTTGACCGGGTGGACGGAAGAACGTTCTAAGGCCTAAGTCTCTTAGCTATTGACTAAACACCACGCTACTGCGATGCTTCTGCGATTGTACTGCTGTCAATGTCAAATTAGATAGTCTGTTAAATAGAATTCCCAATTGTTATATAGCAATAGCATTGCTGTATTGAAAACTTCTATCATTCAAGCATCATTCAAAACATCAATAGTAATTTTCGAGCAAAAATACAATAAAATAAATTCATATTAAAAAATTCAAAATCCAAAATTATTTGTTTCGTTTTAGAGATTAATATTACATAAAACAAGCGTCTGGAGACTCCTTTCAAGCATAAAATGCCTGTAGTAGGAGCCTCCGCTCTTCCATATCTAATACATACATACTACAAAATTAATTTAGCCGATACAGTACACTACTGTACTGTATCGACCTAATACTGGAGGTAAACTTATGAAGCATGTACGAAGATCTACGAGATGGATAGCAAGAAGAATTAGAGAAAAGGTAAAGTAAAAACTAAGATGTGCGGGCTTGTGCCTGGACGAGATACAACGTGCGCCATGTTTGGTATTCAGCAAATTAACTAAAAATGCAGACTTGCGCACAATAACCACAATAACAACAACCTGCATATCATGTTCGGATGCATACAATTCAGCACCTGAGTTCTGTAGTAGAAATACCTACATCTTAAGTAGTACCCGTTCTATATAAAGTTAAGTTATCACTGTCATTGTGTTTCGATATTGATTAAGATGGGTCATTCACCTTGAAATAAACACTTACATGCTACCGTTATAATGATCGACAATTGTTTCGGTTTCATAAAGAAGTTGGGTGTGTTAATTAATTAATACAGTTATAAATAGGCCTGAGTTTACATAATACTGTAGATGTGGCTGTAGACTTACACCAGGGAGCGGCTTTAAAACCTCATTTATTCCGGCTCATTATAAATCAACAATAGACATAAGTGGATCACCGGGATGTGTGCTGTTTGCCAATTACATTATACTTGTTAAAATCTAATAACTTGCATGGCGGTTGGATATTTTGCAAATGCTCGCTATCTACTAAACACCCTGAAGTAGAAAATCCGTCATTGCACGTTTTAAGCTAAGTATGTTTACTGTCTTCAACCATAATAATTTATATTATATAGGAAATTAAATAGAAATGCAGATATATGGGAGTGTAGAATGGAATATCTGCTGATAGAAAACTAGTAGAACTAGGTACCTACACCTAGTTTTGTCATATGTTATAATATGTACTAGAGTGCTGTGATTTTCGATACTTTGATATATCTCAACCGGGATGTGATGAATAAGATAAAATACCTAAGGTGCATAAAAGTAGACAATCTAGATGTCCACATGTAACCAATTAATTCCCATCAGGAAGGCCAAGGGGGTAAACTAAGTTCAAAAGTCCATCATAAAACCTGTCATAGTGTGTGGATTTGAATGTTGAATACCGAACGAGGTGCATGAAAGGAGAGTGTATGTTGTAGAGATGAGAACGTCCAGTGCATCATTCACTCTCTTTATAATAGTATTATCTTTAATATAATACATGTACCTTTTACTATGGTCTTTCGTTGCCTTTCAGTCAATTAACATTTAATAGTCTCTTAGTAATGTGCGTTACATTTTACTCCTCTTTTAATGGCCAATGGATCCAATCCAATCATTGGATCATAGCACGTACCATAACAAGCCAAACTTTTCCTTTTTAACTTTTCTGTTACTAAGAGCTACTTACAAACATACTCATATATATTTATTCCATTTTTTATTCATTTTCGTCCTGATATCCATATCTACCTTCGCAACCGCTGTACATGCATTTTTTTTATTAATTTTAATTCAGGGCCCAATATTTTGAGCCATACATTACACAAGACTATGGATAATATGCATTTGCAATTTTTTCTCTTCAACTTGAAATTAATCCGGTAGTTGCATATAATTGTTGTGACCAGACGTCATTTCGAAAAGGTCACGTAGATCTTTACATCCAGATCAATATCTCCAATCTCTTGTATAAGAGACCACGAGGTAGCAGGAATTATCAGCAGAGAGACATTTGGACATGGATTACATGGTTATATTGTATTTTAATTCTGCTTCATTTCAGGTCAATGCTCTCGCGTAATTGCCAGTGTTTCCAATATCATTTTAATAATTTTAAAATACCTATTTACATAGGTCACACGCGTGTATAATAAATAGTGACCTATTGCTAGTCGAGTACATATCATTTTCACATAGTAACGTACTCCAAAAAATATTATTTTTTGCTTATCAAATTGTGTACCTACAATAATGAAGTTCTGGGAACTATTGCAGTTATAATAAGTGAGATAACAACAAAAGATAATAATAATCATCAGAGCAAAAGGACTTGTAAACATCGGGGTTATCTCAGACAATTCTTAATTGGTTCGGTGCTTTCCACGACATTACATACGAAGTTACTGATCAGTTTGCACGAAAGCATCTTCTACTAAACAAGTAAGTTCTAAAACTACGCAATTCATAACAGTGTTCGGTATATATATTGCTTGTAATCGTCTTGGTACTTTTAATTCTAACTTCTTTACTAAAAGAAATATATAAACTCTCGCTATATCTACATTGAGATGGTAGTTCATTAAAACATTAATAAATCCTTACCAAGTAATGGCTTTTATTTTTGGAACAGACCCTCGGTGGTTTGAATTATTTCGACGTTTCAGCAGAAGGGTTCTTAGTGTAAAAGTCTTTCTGGATTTCTTCGGGTTTTTTCTTTATTTAGTCAATTATGGAGGATATTGAATCATATCAAATATAACTTAAATCTTACTTGCTTCCTTCCGATTATGAATCTGAGGGTACCAGGGCCATTAATCTGTGCCTTGCTAATTTATCTGTAGAACAGTTCTTATACAAAAAACAATTATACAATTACTATTTTCCGTAGTAAGATTATTATAATAAAAATATAATGACTACTGAGACTCTTAAGAAAATTTACATAACTAGGTATAAAAAAATAAATTAAAAAATAAACTGAAATAATCATAATATGCACGAAACCTCGTAAATGGCGCTGATGCGTGAAAGATTTATGGTAAAAAAATGTAGTGAAAATTATTATTGATAGTAAAAGAGTGATAGAGAATGATGGTAACATTTACAGTTATCAATGAGTGATAAAAAACATTACTTAAAAAAACTACTTTAATATATAGAGAGACATATTTTTATTACCTAATGCAGTAAACAATTGGGATCACCTTTTCCACTTTGTGGAATGAGCGCTATTGCCGTACCTATTCACATAAAAAAGCGAATTGGTAGTTGAAGCGAAAGATGTGCTTTAAATCAATATACAAATTGTATTTCGCCAGTTTGTGAAACTTTTATTTTATAATATACTAGCCTTCTGGTCGCGGCTCCGCCCGCGGGTAGATCGTTTATCGCGCAAAACCATTAACCTCTTTTTGCGCAGTTGGATAAAAACTATCCTATGTCCTTTTCCGTGTCTCAAACTATTTCCATACCAAATTTCATCCTAATAGATTCAGTACTTTCAGACTCTATTCAATGCAAACAAACGAATAATCAAATCTATTATCTTTATTATAATAGTTAAGATATTAAAAAATAGGTGATAGAAGCATTTGAGGATTTGAGCATAATATCACTGAAGGTGGTCGAAGTTGTCACAAGTTTAGCCTAGAAATTCTGCCTATCAATGTCTAGTGGTAGTTTTTCTTATACTTGAACATGAAGAAAAATAAGTACTTTGGTTCTAGCATCCTTCGCCCGTATGGGATTCGCAAAAGTGATAAATGTTTCCAAAAAATGCACCAGAGCTCTGTTATATGAAGACAGACAAACTCACTTACCCATCGATTATTTACATATATAATCTAATGATTATTTATTTTAAGGCATGAATTAAGGCTTAGTCAAAACGTACATAGATAAATCGTAAGCTTCCCCAAGAATTCTGTAAATGTCTTCTTTCTATTTTTTCTTTATTAATGGCTCTCAAAGACAGCTACCGGGATGGATACATCGTTAGGTGCTTGGCCACAGATATACTACTTGAGCTAGACAGACGGACATCCGCAAATGCTCTACCACCGTGCTTAACGTGGCTGTCGACCCATAGAAGTGCTCAGTAGTAAATGTCACTAGCGGTCACCCTTCCAAGTTATATCGCGGACGTTGCATAAACTAGGTGATCGGTTAAAAAGATTACACATGCATTTCAAAATCCATATACTCCCAATCAGTCTTGCCTTAGAAAATGAGATACTTTTTATATCTTTTTCCTGAGTATTACCTGAGAGAGCACGTTTATAGTTTGATTTTGATCCTCCTGTCTGATAGTATCTAATAGAGTTTTTGACAAAGAATTTTTCAATAGCAGTCTGCAGTCTAGAACAGTGATCGGTAGATGATGGCAACAAGCTCCCCCACTTGCATGGAGCCTAAATATAACTGATAAAATGTGCTGGGTATTTATATAGACATCTAACTCTTCGGAGAAATACAAACCTTTGGATATATGTTGTAAGGAAAATAAAACTCTTATTAAATTTAATTTACCCTACAAACTTACACGATTATTTGTCAAAGAATGGTGGTTTGCAACTAGATTTTTTTAGATGTTTTCGTTATAATAGGTTTTTGAATCCAATTCACTTTGAATCCACTGAGAATTTTATTCACACGAGAACAAAAACATAACGCCTTTGATATTTTTTTCCTCTAATGACCCAACTACATGCCCTTCTACACAATGCACACGAACAAAAATTAGTAAGTTAATCTCACGTTATGAGCTGGGAGTAAACATCAACAGGAATTGAAGTGTTTATACGCTAACTTTAAAGCGTCTTGTTAAGCCAGCTGACTCTAGGGTAGCTTTCAAATTATTTCGAATGAAATATAGAGCGAAGTAATTATCAGAGTAACTCCCAACTTTGGCACAGATTGTTTCACAATTCCAGTTCAATCATTTATGGTTTTACCAATTCCCGAATGAATGGATTCAATCAATTACGAATTGGACGGAAAACTTATTTACCTACTTATATTTTGATAGTTATAAACCTTGTATAATGGCTCGTATTTATTCGACAGAAACGAAACAAAACAAGCATCCTAGCGACCGTAGATCGTCTTTGAGTTATTTCATGCCTTGCCTAACAAATACTGTGCTACTTGGTTATTATAGTTTTTTTTAATGTAATTGTGACGTAACAAGCTCGAGGCCCTGATGTCAAGGGAACTAACCTCTGCCTAGACCAGATGCATTTTATTACAAGTGATGAATTGCACTGCGCCCGTCAGCTTGAGACATAGTTGTTAGTCTCATGTGCCTGTAATTTCACTGGCTCTCAAGGACTGCTGCCGGAACACACCGTTAGGTGCTTTGCGACAGATTTTCTACTTGAAATGAATGAATCAACATCATGTCTGAATAGATTTTCCTTGCGTATAATTATAAAATAGTAAAGATTTTTCTAACTGCATCACGACATCATCATTTACTTAGACAACAATGAAATTTCAAAGGCTAGTAACCTAATTTAGATGATTATCATCCTCCTATATTATCTGTCATCTTCAACAACACACAGGACATTATCAGGTCATTTTTGAAAAAGTTTTGGCTTCTATATTGCTGTCCGCCTACTATAGACGCCAATCCTCCTCAAGAATGCTCTCGTTGGTAATACCGCTGACTTTTGGTAAACAAAAAGCCATGTAGAGCGCTCAATAGGACGCAACACCCTTCTTACATCAAGTTAAATGGAGGCAAGCTGCTCACTAAACGTGTTTTTTAAGACATACAACAGAAAAGTACAGAATAGATTTTATATATCAGCGTACGGACTAGAAGCCTTATCTTGATATAACTTTATATACGTGTACTATATTGAACGTTTCAGTGAAAACGTTACTCCCAAAAAGAGATCGTCCATTTCCATGCAACCTCGCTATTCAGTGAACTTAATTAAAACACATACCCTCTTAATTAGCACAAGTATCCATGGATGGCATAAAACTTTACCTATACCCACATGAATTCATGTGCTGTAGGTATGCTAGAATCTACTGAAAATCCGTCAGTACCTAAATTAATTTTTGAAGCAGTGAAGGCTCAGTGGCATTTGCTATGGACTGCCGCCCAGCAGATCCATGTTTCGAATCCCGCCGCGGGCTTGAGCTTCACCGTATGGTGGAAGGGCATTTTGCGAATGCCCGCCTGGCTAGCGACCACCCTCAAGTAGAAAATTTGTCGCCAAGCCCCTCACTATGTGTTCCGGCAGCTTTCCTTGAGAGCCCGTGAAATTACAGGCACATGAGACTTAACGACTATGTCTCAAGTTGACGGGCTCAGTGCAATTCGTGTCTTGTGCATCTGTTATAGGCAGACATTTGTTCCACTTAACATCAGGTGGGCCTCGAGTTTCTCCCGTCACAATTTCATATAAAAAATGTAAGTATTTTAACAACTTCAAGACATAAAATATTCGGATTTGTCGCTTCATACGATCAGTTTGCAGAACGGCTTATCGCAAATCTTCTATTTTATATAAACTGGCGATATTTGATCCTGCGACAGATGCTGGTACATGTAGCGAAAATGCGAATCCAGCGATAAGGTACACATAATTTGTCTGGAACATGAAATGGTGCAATTTCAAAATGCGTCATTTACTCTTATGGTTTGTCAATTGAAAGATTGGATGATTGGCCGTAAATTCCGCCATTTTATCTTGACAGGAAAAGACATAAGTATAGAAAAATCCCATAGGTGCCAATTTATACGATTGAGATAAGGCAAATGTATTTTTATTTTCATTACAAAATGTATCTTTACGCACACGTTTCGAAATACCACATTTATGATGTAATAATACAAACCATGGGTATATTTTATTATATAAACTTAAATTCCAAAAATTGTGTAAAGTACAAATTTGTATACTACAAATCGGGCAAGTAGAGTATAAAGTCGGAGCTTCAAAACCCAGGACTGTTTTATTTTCTCCCAATTTATGATAGTAAAAAGCGAATTAGTTAGTCTAAGGAAAAAACTCACCAACAAAACAGCATGTCCCTAATCACGTGCAGTTGGTGTACTTTAGACGCAAAACATGGCTCCCATACCTAGGTCATTTTTAATTGTGCTAAATATTACTTAAAATAAAACAGATGCCAACACCTTAAATTATGTTAATTTTTGGATCCTCTTCCTCGCGTCAATTCCTCAACGGTGAAGGTCGTGGTAGTGACCTTTCAGGGCACTAACTCCTTCTGTTTCATCGCTTGCCTTCTATTTTATTAGAGAGAGCCAAATTGAGTGTCGCATTTTTTGCTAAAGCCTTTTTGCAGTAGTAGCACGTTTGTTATATCTGGAATTCGAGTTTATTTAGAAGAAAATAGAGATCATTCTCTGACCGAAGTAAAGGTACGAAAAACAAGTATAAATTAATTCGAAAAGTAAAAAACCCGATTGCAAATAATTTATTTTCGTTAACGTTTTATCGTATATAAATTAAAACTGCAAGTTATTATTATATTTATGGAATCATTCTTTAAATGTCCTTCATTTTGATACACCACTTGAGGAATTCGGAAAAAAATTAGGTACTATTTTTTTCTCTCACAGTATGGCATCAGTTGCGCTATGAAGGCGAATCTCATGGTATCTCATAATCTTAAAATCGTTTAAGCCGTTTAGAAGTTATGGTGAAATAAAGAAACTCACAAACATACATGAACCAATGAGAACATAACACTCCTTTTCAGGGCAGCCGTGTATAAACGCTAGCTTTCACCTAGCCCACTGCTACACTACACTAGCCTACAGCTGAGAACTTGCTTAGCGTGCTAGCTGCATCAGTATCCAATATATATTTTTCTAAGTCATATTATGTTAATGTTTCAGAATGAAGGCAACCCTTGTTCTTCTTGTCCTGGCATGCACCTTGGCCGTGGTCTACGGTGACCTGGTCTGTGGCACGCGCTACTGCGATGACCATGGTTGTACCAGCCCTGTGGCCAAGACCAGTTGCCGCTCCGGCACTGTGTACCGCGCAAAGCACGCTGGCAAGTGCGCATGCTGCCCTGCCTGCGTTACCTTGCTCAGTAAGTCGATAAAATTAGGAAAGCAACTCCTGCTTTTCGATTAAGAAACTTTATATCAATCAACAAATGCTTAGTTCATTGACGTTTCCTATAGGTTTACTGGGAAAAAAGTATGTGAGAAAACTTTCTATGGGAAAACTCGTATATAAGAGTCGTATATCTCAAAAACGTTCGTTTTCTCATTATGTAACAAACAAGAACCTTGATTGCTATATATATGAATAAATTTATTCGGTTTCAGTCACAACTATTTTGGCAAAAGAAGATCGAATAAAATGGATATTCGGTTATAACGTCGTTGACAACATGTCATCACAATGTAAATTAAGCAGATAACCAATCTATATATCATTAAATTTTATCCATAAACACATATACCTACTAGATGAATACAATTTACATACTTACAATGAAAAAATCAGTATGTACAAAAGTTAGCTACAAGGATCCGCTTGCTATTAAGCTACATAATTATAGTCTGGTTTTTAATTCGAGATCAAAAATGTAAACAAAGAAATGTCAATATATGTCATTGTCAAACTGATAGGTTAGGGTGTTCAATAGTTTTTCTTCAAAAATATTCTCACAAGTGTGGCTATTAAAAACAAAAAAAATCTTACACTAATTTTTTCAGGCTTGAACATATGCGTAAATATGTACGCGCATATAAAAGTGTTTTATTGTTTCATAATAATGCAATAAATTATAGCATTAAATATATTTTTTACATTAAATGCTCCACCCGTTCCCAGAATTAGAAAAATTACCAAGTACCTACTTGTAATTTTTTTGCACGGTTAACACCTTTGTTTACATTTTTGATCTCGAATTAAAAACCAGAGTATAAGGTATTAAGCCTGCAGAGCTTTATAAGTTTTTAAACTGCCACGGCTATTAAGACTATAATCATTATTAAAAACGGGATATTTACCGTGTTTTTGATAACTTTTGAGCTCTCGATATTTCGGTACTATTGCAAGTGCCATGATCACGAGTAAACTGATGAAGTCTATGCGAGTGGATGGTCGGCACTAAGAGCAGACGAACCGATCTACCCTCTTTCTTGTACGTTTTTTCGGCATTGTACGTTTTTCCTGCAGAGCTTGTTTGAAGGAACGGCTTCTCTAAGACTACCTACCGACAGATTGTTGAGTGATCCATCTAATGAAACTCAGTAGTCTTCTTGAAGTTAAATACTGAAAAAGCAGGATGTACTCACGGCATGTATAGTATGACGCAAAACAATCATACGATAAGTAAAGTTCAATGAGAAAACAAAGATAACACATGTTATAAAAAACTTATGTGACCAGTTTTTCGATAAGCTTCTCTTAATTAACAAAAGAGACGGTTTTAATGGACTTGCAATTTTGTATAAGCTTCTCGGGTTCAGATAATATTTAACTCATTATTTAAAATACAAGTAGGTATATCTTAATTGGCTTCATGTTTTCTATGTACTTTTTCTAAAATGATATATTGCTGTTGGTCTTCCTAAGATAAATAAATAAATATTTTGATGCATAATTTGTTTGTTAAGCCTTCTTTATCACTTAAGTGCTTTAATATTCTTAGAGAGAAACGAGATAAGGGATTAAAAACTTTTAATTCTTAAGAAATTTAACAATCATCTGTACCTAGGTTAGCCTGAACAACATCTTCGACCACATCATCACTTACCATCGGGTGAGATAGTGGTCAAAGGCTAACCAATCACGCATAAAAAAAAAAAAAAAAAAAAAACCTACCTACCTAGTTATTGTATATACGTATCTTGAAATTTTAAGCGTTTTAAATACTTTTCAAATAATTCAACGACTTAATAATTGAAGGATAAATTGATACTTAGATTAATAATTCACAACAAAATGGGAAAGTAAGTCTACAATCGAAGGGTAGGGCTTAAACCCTAAACTTTAGACACTCACTAAAGGGCTTATACTTAAAATCTACTGCGTAGGTATATTAATAGCAGGTTCAATAATTGGCATAAATAAACGCAGAGATATCAACGTTATTTCTTTATCAAATCTTCTATACTTATAATAAAACTGTAACAGGTCCAATTCTGTACATTGAAGATATTTAGCAAAAAAAAATTTGAGAGCACTCTGTAGCTGATACTGATGCCAAAACTGTATTTTATTTTATTTTTGTCTGTCTGTCTGTATTTCTGTCTGTCTGTCTGTATCCCGGCCGCGCATCACTCCAAAACTACTGAATGGAATTCAATGAAACTTAACACGATTTGAGTTCATACTACGAAGAAGGTTATTGTATACTTTTTATCCCGAAATTCAGCACAGTTCCCTCGGGAAAGGGGATGAAAGTGAAAATATACACTTAGTTGTAATTTATTAACGCGTAGTCCGATTTCAATTATTCTTTTTATGTTAGAATAGTGTCGAGTGAGCTCGGAACCCCACGGGCAGCCCGGCACCCCACGGGCAGCCCAGCACCCCATGGGCTACTAAATGTAATTCAATGAAACTTAACACGACTTGAGTTCATACCACGAAGAACGTTATTGAATACTTTTTATCCCGAAATTCAGCACGGTTCCCTCGGGAAAGGGGATAAAAGTCAAAATGTACACTTAGTTGTAATTTGTTAACGCGTAGTCCGATTTCGAGAATAGTGACGAGTGAGCTCGGAACCCCACGGGCAGCCCGGCACCCCACGGGCAGCCCAGCACCCCATGGGCTACTAAATGTAATTCAATGAAACTTAACACGATTTGAGTTCATACCACGAAGAACGTTACTGTATACTTTTTATCCCGAAATTCACTCGGGAAACGGTATGACAGTCAAAATGTTACTTAGTTGTAATTTATAAACGCGTAGGCCGATTTCAATTATTCTTTTTTTGTTAGAATAGTGACGAGTGAGCTTGGAACCCCGTGGGCAGCCCGGCACCCCACGGGCCACCCGGCACCCCAAGGGCAGCCCGGCACCCCACGGGCACTCCGGCACCCCATGGGCATCCCGGCACCCCACGGGCAGCCTGGCCCCCCACGGGCAGTCTAGCACCCCATGGGCAGCTCGGCACCCCACGGGCATCTCGGCATCCTTATTTAGATTTGCCAGTTTACTAAGATAAAACTCTAAAATCTGGAACATTTACCACATTAAATTTTTTTTAACTACCTATCTTTGCCGGATACATTTTGGAGACTGCGCAATGGAAATATACAATCCAATATATTTTTGTTCTACCGCCAAAGAAGGAGAACTTTGGCAAAAAGATACCGTTTTATAATAGAAATTACAAAAAAACGCACAAAAAGAAAGCGAAGGAACTCTCTGAGTTACTTAACTACTGTCTTCTGGAAAATACAACCTGGGAGTAATCAAACCCAAAGTAAAAAGCTCCTTTCTGAGCTATGCTTCACCACAGACTACAGTGTTGCTTAATATGAGATAAACAGTGCTCAAATATGAATAATTAGTTTGCAGGTACGGCAATCGCGAACGAAGTCGCAGGTACAGCTAGTAATAAATAAATCAATATATATGCTGAATATATATACTACTTCTTTAATATGGTAATCGATGTTTTATGTCAGACTAACCTTTCGATCTTTAGAAGTGGTCGAAAATAAAAAAAAAAACAATAGCCGGTGAGTGCAGAACGCTATTTTCACAGGGTTATCGTGCAGGTATCAAAATATGACTTTTAGTGATAGAAAGTATTTTTTATAAGAGCTTTCTAACGTTATATATCCTTTTGACCGTTTAGAAGAGGTCGAAAATCAAAAAATTCAGGGACCCACTGAGTGCAAAACGCTTATTTCACGGGGTTGTTGTTAAAGTATCAAAATGTGACTTAAAGTTGTTAAAAGCACTTAATAGGAGATTTCTAACGTCGAAAGCAATTTCTAGTTTTTGTACTCAGTGACCATTGAATTTTAGATTTCCGATCATGTTTGAAGCGCTCGTAGCGAAGTTTACTTAGCTGTTATCAACCGATCAGCAAAGTTAAGCAACGTCACGCGCGGTCATAAGTTGGATGGGTGACCTATAGTGACATTACTACTGAGCGTTTCCGTGCTTCTGAGGGCACTTTAAGCCGTCGGTCCCGGTTGTTGTCTTAGGATGGCAGTCGCTATAGCATGGTGGTAGGGCATTTTGCGAATGCTCGCCTGGCTAGCTACCACCCTCAAGTAGAAAAATCTGTCGCCAAGCACCTAACGGTGTGTTCCAATAGCTGTCCTTGAGAGCCAGTACTTCTAGGTTAGCCTGAGCAACATCTTCACTTACCATCAGGTGAGATAGTGATCAGAGGCTAACCTATCAAGCATAAAAAAAGGGATTTCTGAGCATAACGTTAAAGAGCTTTTTTTTAAATGCTATCTACCCCATATAAATTACATTAACGACAACCCTGTGAAAACAGTGTTTTGCACTGAGCAGCGTTTCCCCATCTGTTCTGTTGGGTAGTCCTTTTTACTTCCATTCCACAGGATTATGAAAGCAAATGTGGTTTATAATTGTGATACATTTTTTTAATTTTGTTGGATTATAAAAGGCCGCTAACTTTAAGCTAATAACTTCACATCGGTTGTGATGACCGCCTCAGAAATCCTTATGGGTAAGCCTATTTTTTTTTCTAAAGGTTATTTGCGCTCTCGATTCCAGTTGCACTAAGCGTTATCTGAAGATGAAATTTGGCAGATAAATTAAGCCCATCAAACTCATAATAATGCGTTTTATTTCGATCAGAAATTTGAATGATGTCAAACGATCAAAATAAGTATTCAACAATTTTATTTATGCCATTTTCGAAGCTGTGATGGCTCAACGGCATTGACTATGAACTGCCGTGCAGCAGGTCCATAGTTCGAATCCCACCGCAAGCTTTAGCTTCATAGCATGGTGGAAGAGCATTTTGCGAATGCACGCGTGGCCAGCGACCAGTAGAAAATCTCAATCTCAAGTAGAAAATCTGTCGCGGCGACAGATTTTCTACTTTGATTGATTTTCCATCCGATGTGTTCCGACAGCTGTCCATGAGAGCAAGTGAAAGTACAGACACATGAGACTTAACAACTATGGCTCAAGTTGACGGGCGCAGTGCAATTCATGACTTGTGATGAAATGCATCTATTAGAGTAGGAGAGTCCGCTTAACATCAGGTGGGACTTGTGCTGGTTCCGTCACAATAACATAAAAAAGCTCTTAATGATTATTTCCTTTTTATTTTACAGACGCCGGTGCTGCTTGCAAGACCTACAGTAAGGAGCTGGGAGAGACCCCCTCAGCCATTTGTAAAGATCAACTGACCTGTATCAAGGGAGTGTGTACTGCCGTCAAGCCTAGGAAGCCTTAAGCATTAGTTGTTTACCCAATGTTGCGAAGAAATAAACATTATTTCGTTTAATGGCTCGTATTACTTTTTGTTTCTACAAAATCTTCACGAATAGTGATTTCAATGCAGGTAAAGTTGCGTGTAGTATACCAATAAGTGAACAAGTTAACTTCAACTCTTACCATAGTTACTTTTGACTTTCATGACTCTATGAAACCACATAAGATGTAATTGGGTTGCTTACTCAAAGTTTTTTCGCAAATGGCGCTGTGTGTATGTTACTGGACAGTTTTTATTGTATTTGACTAGCTCTTTGGATTTAAACAAGAGCTATTATGATCTGACATAATATATATATATTAGGTCCTTACATATGAAATTGGCGTTTTTCGTACTGGCCACTTTAATCACGAATTTCTCCTCTTTGGTAAGGAATTCCAAATTCAAATTTGTACAGCTATAGATTCATGTATTTGTGCTTCGATGATCGTCATTCATTTGTTTTTTTTCTTCTGTTTTTTTCTGTTTGCGTCACTCATTTTACAAAATGGAAAACCTTAAATATCGCATTATTTACGAGTACGAGTTCCGCCGTGGCACTAGTGCTGCGGAAACAACTCGAAGGGTGAATGATGTGTATGGCGGTCGTGTTGCAAAAGAAAACACAGTTCGTTTTTGGTTCCAACGTTTTCGTTCTGGAAATTTCGACCTGCAGAACAAGCCCCGTGGACGGCCTGAGACTCAAGTTGATAATGAAGAGTTGAAGGCTATTGTGGAAGCGGATCCATCGCAAACCACGTCCGAGTTAGCTGCAGGCTGCGATGTTAGTGATAAAACTGTTTTAATTCACTTGAAGCAAATTGGGAAGATTAAAAAGCTTGAAAGGTGGGTACCTCACGAATTGACTGAAACAAACCGGCAAACGCGCGTCGACTGCTGCGTTACATTACTAAACCGGCACAATAATGAAGGTATTTTAAACCGAATCATTACCTGTGATGAAAAATGGGTTCTTTACGATAATCGGAAGCGCTCAGCGCAATGGTTAGATCCTGGCCAGCCAGCCAAATCCTGCCCCAAGCGAAAATTAACCCCAAAAAAGTTACTTGTAAGCGTTTGGTGGACTAGTGCCGGTATTGTTCATTACAGTTTTTTCAAATCTGGCCAGACTATTACGGCTGATGTCTATTGTCAGGAATTGCAAACCATGATGGAAAAGCTAGCGGCTAAACAACCTAGGCTGGTCAATCGCTCCACGCCACTGCTGCTTCACGACAACGCTAGACCACACACTGCGCTACAGACGGCTACTAAATTAGAAGAGCTTCAATTGGAAAGTCTAAGACAACCTCCGTACTCCCCGGACCTTGCTCCAACAGATTACCATTTTTTTCGAAATTTGGATAACTTCTTGCAAGGGAAAAAATTCAACTCCGATGGGGCAGTCCAAATCGCCTTCAAAGATTTTATTGATTCCCGTCCGACTGGTTTTTTTAGTAAAGGGATCAATG
Organism: Plagodis pulveraria; assembly: GCA_963890685.1. NCBI lineage: Eukaryota > Metazoa > Arthropoda > Insecta > Lepidoptera > Geometridae > Plagodis > Plagodis pulveraria. The sequence goes on from OY982957.1 coordinate 15,265,737, forward strand.
AACTACCTATGAGATTGCAAAAGTGCATAGAAAATAATGGTTCATACTTTGATTAATTAAATATATTATATTAAAAAATATTCGACTTTTTGTTCCTCCCATACAAAACGCCAATTTCATATGTAAGGACCTAATATATATACCCTAAGAACCTAAGAGGTTGTTAGCATTTTACCAATAACCCTGTATATAATCGTACATTTCTGTATTACCTTATATTTTCCTGGATGGAATGCGACAGTGAAGTTATTGTAATACTCGTCCTAAAACCAAACTGATTTCGGCGCGAAAGTAACTTAACTGTCGCATTCCATCCAGCCGTTGGGAAGATACGAGGTAATACAGAAATTTACAAACAAATATTACACAGGTACAAAGAATATACCTACGCGAAAAAAAAATTCCTTTTTGGCAATCGGATAAAAAATTAAGTTGTCTTCTTAAATCTAGCTCAATTTAAGTATTATCAACTCACATTAATTTTCTTTGCCTAATCTATAATCTAGCATTTTGTTTAAAATTTGCATGCAAAAAGTATTATAAAAAGTATATATACCAATTATTTTTTATCATTTTACAACAAGGAACATTAGATTATCTGAACGTTTCTAAGCTTTTTCGAGGTAATTTTATATATATTTATGGCAATATGTTAGGCAAATTGAGACTACAGAATATATATAAATTAGATAGTTTCATAAAATATGGATATTCCAGCGCTTACGTATTTAACACACGTTTACAATAATATAAAACTACAGACCACAATTATACCTTTGCAATTTGACACACCAGACCAGAGAGTGCATATCGGTATAAAATATTTAAATAGTACATTCTGTGGAGTCGTAGAGATCACATAGGGTGCATACCATTTGAAGTTAGAGTCGCTAAAAACGCTAAAAACGATCACACTCCCAAAAAGTTGTTCCACATGGGTCTTGGCGTTATTTTCGCCATAAACGCTATGAGGCTACTGGAACAGTTTGAATTCCCTACATCTAATGTCAAAAGTGACAGAAGTGGCAAATTTTAGTGGCATTCTTAGCGTTCTTATCCTAAATGGAACAGGGGATGACAGTTACAAACGATCACAGTGATCACAACCACAGACGCAGAATGTGATCAAAATTATCGAAATTAACGTTCTTAGCGACAAATGGAACATACCCATACTGTACGATTCACGCGATCACCTGCAGAATGTGGAATGAGCTTCCTTCCACGGTATTTTTCAGCATTTACAACGTGGGGTTAATTAAATTGCGAGTCAATAGAGTCCTCAAAACGTCTGCAACATATTTGTGATGCCCCGGGTGTATCACAAATCCATAAGTGACGGTGATCGCTTTCCATCAGCGGCCAGTTTGATTGTTTGCCACATACCTATAGCATGAAAAAACAACCTTCTTCTTCGTTATTAATGAATGTATTAAAATACTTTTGAAATTGTATAAAATCTATGAGCACGTGACTCTGCTTTGGGGTGACCAAGCGCGGGAAGAAAAAACATTATTATTTCTTTAATGTTAATTAGTATTTCTTTAATATGAAAACGCAAGACAAGATGGTTCATGTTTATAATAAGCGTGCTCAGTATTTTAATATGAAATTATTTGTAATTGTAGCTTTTTAAAATCAGCGAGGTGGCTTTGTCACATAATAGTTTTAATCGCATTGTCTCGAAACAGAATCAAATTATAAAATAAAATAAAAACAGCGCGTAAAATGATTGTTCTTCGTTAATTAGTTACATTGTTTCTTATTTCAATGTATTTTATTATAATTTCTTTGTACAATATATAATTATGATTGTAAGCTTCATATTTAAAAGAGCGTGGTCTATTCCAGCTTTCTTCAGGATGGGCGGAAAAGTAAGAACGGCTCATGTATAAAAAAAAATACAATTTCATATAAAATACGATACAATACGAAATACTTACAACAACAAATTAATAATCCACGTGTGCTTTATTACAATATATTATTATTTCCCCTTAAGGCCGGCTTGTACTTGCACAGTAGGCAAATTTAGCGTGCGAGAGTTGTAGGCTATGGACACTACGCGGCGCTGCGCTTTAGATGCACAGCGCTCGTCAGGTCGATGTCCCCAGCCGCACGCTATCAGCTTCATAGTGTAGTTAAGTGCTTGGCGACAGATTTTCTACTTGAAACATCGTGGTAGCAAGCCAGGCGGGTATTTATAAAATGCCCTACCACCATGCAAAATTACTGGTTCTCAAGGATACATAGCGGCACATAGCGTTAAGTGCTTGGCGACAGATTTTTTACTTGAGGGAGGTAGCTAGCCAGGCTTGTAATCGCAAATTGCCCTACCACCATGCATAACTACTAGTTCTTAAGGATACATAGCGGCACATAGCGTTAAGTGCTTGGCGACAGATTTTCTACTTGAGGGTGGTAGCTAGCCAGGCGGGTAATCGCAAATTGCCCTACCACCATGCAAAATTACTGGTTCTGGAGGACTCATACATACCGTTAAGTGCTTGGCGACATATTTTTTACTGGAGGGAGGTAGCTTCTTAGAGGGCACTGCTGTTTACTTTCCGGTATTTTCCCTTAGTTGCCTCTTACTACACCCACAGTTAGTAATTGGGGCGTGACCATACTGTACTTTTTATACTGTGGCGCGTGAAAACAATGCCATCGAGAAAGTATTTTTTTTATTTGGCATGGTTTGAAATGACGTACAAGACACTCGCCTGACGGAAGATTCACGCCAGCGGATAACCATAAATGTTGCAGTGTCACCATTCTGCTAATAATAATTCTGTTTATAAATATTTCTAGCTCGTAATCGCCGGAGAGAATTTTGCTGGAGAAAACGACACGCGTCCTACCTCGATGACGCCTAGGCGGGTACTAAATGACGTGCGCGAGAGCTTGAATCTTTAGATTTGTAGTTTATTTTTTCTTGTTAAAAAACTATAGCTAAATTTGAAAATGTGCCTTCAAACGTTACTAATAAATAACAAGCTCTATCCATTGGTAAAACTTCCACATAGTTTCATGATAGTATCTTTTAGTTCTACCTGATTTAAGTAGCGATATGGTGTCATGTTTGACATTTTTTTTTATCGAAGAAATTGTTCATAATCACGTTTTTGACTTTGTACGTTCCTGGAGAGTATGTTCAACTTTATATAAATAATTTTGTATATTCTAAAATTCCAATTCTATTCGAGTTACAGATTTTAAAAAATGTCTTAAGTAGGTACAACCTGGCCTTAAAGATTATCAAGTATACCTTGCACATCATCATAGTCCAGTTGATTAAGCCATGAGGGTATTCCTTTTTATTTTGTTTATTAACTAATGAAAAAACAGACTAATGTTTGCAATAATCTTTAAACTTGTTAACAATGACGCAAAATTATAAATTGAGTTTTTTTTTTGCAATAACGCTTGCCCCTGGGATTTCATTACAATATTATTTGTCTTGTTTGTAGTACAACGTACATTGAACTATAGGTGTCGCTCCATCCCCATACGATGGCTAAGCGGTCAGAGCATACCCGGCTATAGTGGTGGATGGCGTGGGTTCGAATGCCGCACATGACTATAATTTATTTTTCGTTGTAATTTTGTAATGTTATCCGCAGAACATGCGTTATTGCAGAAATAAAAATATTAAAACATTTTTGCTTTGGACCACTCAAACGTGCGTGGTCGTTTCCAGGCCCATAAAACATACAACCAGTTCAGTTTCGTATTTTGTAAACCGCAGTATTGCCAGATAGTTAGGTACTATCTGGCAAAGTGCTCGAAGGGAAAAACACTTTTAGCTTATATAAGAATGAAGACTGGTCCATAATGGGAGGTAATTTATAACGTTGTAATTTCCGCATTACATTGTTAAAAAATAATCGGTCGGTACCATGATGGTTCAAAAGTACCTTTTATCACAATATTGTGCGCATGGTACCGACTTCGATACGTTATTTATCACATTTCAGTGTCGAACTATGTTCCATATTAAGGCCGGCTTGTACTTGCACAGTAGGCAAATTTAGCGTGCGAGAGTTGCAGGCTATGGACACTACGCGGCGCTGCGCTTTAGATGCACAGCGCTCGTCAGGTCGATGTCCCCAGCCGCACGCTATCAGCTTCATAGTGTAACTAAAACAGTTGATCTACTTTAGGTATCTGCTACTAAATCCAGTACTCAATTATTATATTCTTGTGACTATTCCCTTATAGTGCAACTAACACAGTTGATAACCTTTAACTATTACTATTAAAATACATACCGTTAAGTGCTTGGCGACAGATTTTCTACTTGAGGGTAGTAGCTAGCCAGGCGGGTATTCGCAAAATGCCAAATTACTGGTTCTATCTAGAGAACACATAGCGGCACAAACCGTTAAGTGCTTGGCTACAGATTTTCTACTTGAGGGTTAGGTAGCTAGCCAGGCGGGTAATCTCAAATTGCTCTACTACCATGCAAAATTACTGGTTCTGGAGGACTCATAGCTACACATACCGTTAAGTGCTTGGCGACAGATTTTCTACTTGACACATAGTGGTAGGAAGCCAGGCGGGTATTTGCAAAATGCCCTACCACCATGCAAAATTATTGGTTCTAGAGGACTCATAGCAGCACATACCGTTAAGTGCTTGGCGACAGATTTTCTACTTGACACATAGTGGTAGCAAGCCAGGCGGGTATTGATAAAATGCCCTACCACCATGCAAAATTACTGGTTCTCAAGGATACATAGCGGCACATAGCGTTAAGTGCTTGGCGACAGATTTTTTACTTGAGAGAGGTAGCTAGCCAGGCTGGTAATCGCAAATTGCTCTACCACCATGCAAAATTACTGGTTCTGGAGGACTCATAGCGGCACATACCGTTAAGTGCTTGGCGACAGATTTTTTACTTGAGAGAGGTAGCTAGCCAGGCTGGTAATCGCAAATTGCTCTACCACCATGCAAAATTACTGGTTCTAGAGGACTCATAGCGGCACATACCGTTAAGTGCTTGGCGACAGATTTTCTACTTGACACATAGTGGTAGGAAGCCAGGCGGGTATTTGCAAAATGCCCTACCACCATGCAAAATTATTGGTTCTAGAGGACTCATAGCGGCACATACCGTTAAGTGCTTGGCGACAGATTTTCTACTTGACACATAGTGGTAGGAAGCCAGGCGGGTATTTGCAAAATGCCCTACCACCATGCAAAATTATTGGTTCTAGAGGACTCATAGCGGCACATACCGTTAAGTGCTTGGCGACAGATTTTCTACTTGACACATCGTGGTAGCAAGCCAGGCGGGTATTTATAAAATGCCCTACCACCATGCATAACTACTAGTTCTTAAGGATACATAGCGGCACATAGCGTTAAGTGCTTGGCGACAGATTTTTTACTTGAGGGAGGTAGCTAGCCAGGCGGGTAATCGCAAATTGCCCTACCACCATGCACAACTACTAGTTCTCAAGGATACAAAGCGGCACATAGCGTTAAGTGCTTGGCGACAGATTTTCTACTTGACACAACGTGGTAGCAAGCCAGGCGGGTATTTATAAAATGCCCTACCACCATGCAAAATTACTGGTTCTCAAGGATACATAGCGGCACATAGCGTTAAGTGCTTGGCGACAGATTTTTTACTTGAGGGAGGTAGCTAGCCAGGCGGGTAATCGCAAATTGCCCTACCACCATGCAAAATTACTGGTTCTGGAGGACTCATAGCGGCACATACCGTTAAGTGCTTGGCGACAGATTTTCTACTTGACACATCGTGGTAGCAAGCCAGGCGGGTATTTATAAAATGCCCTACCACCATGCATAACTACTAGTTCTTAAGGATACATAGCGGCACATAGCGTTAAGTGCTTGGCGACAGATTTTTTACTTGAGGGAGGTAGCTAGCCAGGCGGGTAATCGCAAATTGCCCTACCACCATGCACAACTACTAGTTCTCAAGGATACATAGCGGCACATAGCGTTAAGTGCTTGGCGACAGATTTTCTACTTGACACAACGTGGTAGCAAGCCAGGCGGGTATTTATAAAATGCCCTACCACCATGCAAAATTACTGGTTCTCAAGGATACATAGCGGCACATAGCGTTAAGTGCTTGGCGACAGATTTTGTACTTGAGGGAGGTAGCTAGCCAGGCGGGTTATCGCAAATTGCCCTACCACCATGCAAAATTACAGGTTCTGGAGGACTCATAGCGGCACATACCGTTAAGTGCTTGGCGACAGATTTTCTACTTGACACATCGTGGTAGCAAGCCAGGCGGGTATTTATAAAATGCCCTACCACCATGCATAACTACTAGTTCTTAAGGATACATAGCGGCACATAGCGTTAAGTGCTTGGCGACAGATTTTTTACTTGAGGGAGGTAGCTAGCCAGGCGGGTAATCGCAAATTGCCCTACCACCATGCACAACTACTAGTTCTCAAGGATACATAGCGGCACATAGCGTTAAGTGCTTGGCGACAGATTTTCTACTTGACACAACGTGGTAGCAAGCCAGGCGGGTATTTATAAAATGCCCTACCACCATGCAAAATTACTGGTTCTCAAGGATACATAGCGGCACATAGCGTTAAGTGCTTGGCGACAGATTTTGTACTTGAGGGAGGTAGCTAGCCAGGCGGGTAATCGCAAATTGCCCTACCACCATGCAAAATTACAGGTTCTGGAGGACTCATAGCGGCACATACCGTTAAGTGCTTGGCGACAGATTTTCTACTTGACACATAGTGGTAGGAAGCCAGGCGGGTATTTGCAAAATGCCCTACCACCATGCAAAATTATTGGTTCTAGAGGACTCATAGCGGCACATACCGTTAAGTGCTTGGCGACAGATTTTCTACTTGACACATAGTGGTAGCAAGCCAGGCGGGTATTTACAAAATGCCCTACCACCATGCCAAATTACTAGCTCTAGAGGACTCATAGCGGCACATACCTTTAAGTGCTTGGCGACAGATTTTCTACTTGAGGGTAGTAGCTAGCCAGGCGGGCATTCGCAAAATACCCTACCACCATGCAAAATTACTGGTTCTGGAGGACTCATAGCGGCACATACCGTTAAGTGCTTGGCGACAGATTTTTTACTGGAGGGAGGTAGCTTCTTAGAGGGCACTGCTGCTCACTTTCCGGTATTTTCCCTTAGTTGCCTCTTACGACACCCACAGTTAGTAATTGGGGCGTGACCATACTGTACTTTTTATACTGTGGCGCGTGAAAACAATGCCATCGAGAAACAATTTTTTTTATTTGGCATGGTTTGAAATGACGTACAAGACACTCGCCTGATGGAAGATTCACGCCAGCGGATAACCATAAATGTTGCAGTGTCACCATTCTGCTAATAATAATTCTGTTTATAAATATTTCTAGCTCGTAATCGTCGGGGAGAATTTTGCTGGAGAAAACGACACGCGTCCTATCTCGATGACGCCTAGGCGGGTACTGAATGACGTGCGCGAGAGCTTGAATCTTTAGATTTGTAGTTTATTTTTTCTTGTTAAAAAACTATAGCTAAATTTGAAAATGTGCCTTCAAACGTTACTAATAAATAACAAGCTCTATCCATTGGTAAAACTTCCACATAGTTTCATGATAGTATCTTTTAGTTCTACCTGATTTAAGTAGCGATATGGTGTCATGTTTGACATTTTTTTTTATCGAAGAAATTGTTCATAATCACGTTTTTTGACTTTGTACGTTCCTGGAGAGTATGTTCAACTTTATATAAATAATTTTATATATTCTAAATTTTCAATTCTATTCGAGTTACAGATTTTAAAAAATGTCTTAAGTAGGTACAACCTGGCCTTAAATGCATTACTTGAACTTGAAGCAGTGATGGCTCAGTGGCTTTGTCTATGGACTTCCGCGCAGAAAGTTCATGATTTGAATCCCGCCGCGAGCTAGTTAGTAATTCTACATTAAGCCTGTTATCACCTTCGACCACATAATCACTTATCATCAGATGATATTGTTGTCAAAGGCTTACCCATTGTTGAGACAGGGTACTGTAGCTGAAGGCGGTGGATCTTGTGGTTGTAAATGACACTTGCTGTATTGTATTAACAGTTTAATGATAGGAAGCTTGACAAAATAATTTCTGAGTACATAAAAATAACTTTCGTTGCGTGTCGCTTGTCTGATGTCCTGCGAGAAGTGAGTTGCTTGAGAGCTCGTAGCGCCGTTCAGGTTAGTCGGTATGCATGTGTGTGAGTGGGAGTACCAGACGCATTACAACACACATGCAAGGCGTCAACATATTGCCACCCCGAGAGTGGATTCATGCTCCTCATCATCAGGAGTGTTTGCAGGTGCGTCGAGCTGGAACTGGGCTGGAGACACTTTAGATTGCTCGATTGGTAGTGGGCATAAGCGGTTAAAGGCACGCCGGAGGGTCCCTGAAGTTGTCCGTACGTCCGCTACTCTAGATACGCCATCGCTGCCAGGATATAGGCAGGTCACTCGCCCGAGCAGCCATTTATTAGGAGGTACGCGATCGTCTTTAACAAGTACCATTTCTCCTAGTTGCAGGGTTCCGCCATCTCGAAACCATTTCCGTTTTTTCTGTAATTCTGAAATGTATTCCTTATAAAAGCGGTCCCAGAAATGGGCTTTCAACTGTTGAATTCTCATATATCTCGAGAATGTGCTTAGCTTTTTGGGCTCTTGTGCTGGAGGAGAAGGTAAAACTGTTAAGGTTCGTCCAATGAGAAAGTGTGACGGCGTTAAGGCTGCCAGGTCTGATGGATCGGTGGATAAAGGGGTAAGAGGTCTTGAGTTTAGGATAGCCTCGATTTGGGTAAGAACCGTATTCATTTCTTCGTAATTAAGGTTAGCATATGATAGAATCCGTTTTAAAAGATACTTTACTGATTTTACCGCACTCTCAGCTAGTGCATTAAAATGGGGACTGTATGCAGGCGAAAATTTGAAATTAATAGACAAATTTGACGCGTAAGAACCGATATACTCCGCATTCGACCTTAGAAAACGAGCTAATTCATTACAAGCGCCTACGAAACATGTGCCATTGTCTGAGAAGATGTTAGCTGGTTTCCCTCTGCGGGCAATGAACCTGCTTAAGGCAGCTATAAAGGTTTCAGCGCTCAGATCGGTTACAAGTTCTATATGTACTGCTTTCACGGCCATGCAGGCAAAAATGCATAAGTATGCCTTAATTAGATTGCTACCTCTGCCCTTGCGGTTCAGTATCATTACTGGACCACAGTAGTCAATGGCTGTATTTATGTATGGGTATTCAGTATGGAATCGTGTTTCAGGAAGGTGGCCCATGATTGGTTGTTTTACTCTTCCTGAAAACCTACAGCATGTGATACAGTTACGAACAGTTTTTCGTGACAAGTTTCTACCATTCAGAGGCCAAAACTTATGACGAATACTGGTAAGCAATAACTGAGGGGCTGCGTGCATAAGTAATTTGTGATGATGGGTAAAGATAAGTGTAGTTAGATGATGAGAAGCGTGTAGTAAGATTGGATGTTTAGTGTCATAGTCGTAATGAGAATTTACTAATCTACCACCTACTCTTATCAAACCATCAGTATCCAAAAAAGGGGTTAAATTCAGCAACTTATTCTTTGAAGGGAGTTGTTTATTGTTCTTCAGCAGCTTATATTCGTACGCAAATGTTTCCTGCTGTGATATTTTACAAAGAGTGATTAATGAACTATTTAATTCGTGCAATGTTAGGAAACCAGTGTTTTTAGATTGTGGGTAACGGCAATTATGTGCAAACCTTTGTATATAGGCCGTGACCCGCTGTAGCTTACCAAATTCGGAAAATCTAATAATAAATTCATTCTGTTGGGGCTCTGAAATCGTCATGAGAGTTTGAACTTTAAATTCTGGCAGTTGACTGTCTTGTAAATGCGGTGCTGGTTGAACAGGCCACTCGGTCTCGGGTTTCAATAAGAATGCCGGGCCTGACCACCATAGACGGTTTGCTTCTAGTTGTTTTGTGTCTACGCCTCTGGTTCCTATATCACTAGGGTTACACTGGGTTGGCACAAATTTCCAAGCACAAGGGTCAGTAAGAGTATTGATTTCATGAATTCGATTGTAAACGAACGTTTTTAGTAGGTGAGCTTTAGGTGACTTGATCCATCCAAGGACAATGGTTGAGTCGCACCAATATACTGATCGAGTCGTTTCCATACCTAATGATGATTTGACCTTGTCAGCCAGACGGGCTGCTAGCAGAGCACCGCAGAGCTCCAATCGCGGCACAGTCATGGGCTTGAGAGGGGCCACACGACTCTTTGCCGTCACCAGTTGTACCGAAATATTATTATGTTTGTCGATTGATCTTATATATACATTTGAACTATAGGCGAGAGTAGATGAATCACTAAATGTATGAATTTCACATATTATCGGATTGTCACAAATGATATGTCTAGGTATTTTAATATTGGAAACACTCGCTAAAGACGAGATGAACTTGCACCAAGATTCTTGAATGTCGGAAGGAACAGGTACATCCCATGCTATTTTTGATGCCCATAATTTCTGCAGTATTATTTTTGCTTGTAAGATGCAGGGCCCTATTAGGCCAAGGGGATCGAACACCTGCGCAATAGTTGACAGGATTGTACGCTTTGTTGTGTGTTCGTGTAGTGTAGTGCTGACTGAAAATAATAATTTATCTTCTTGACATGCCCAATGTAATCCTAATGTTTTTGCATATTCGTGATTGCTTAAGTTTAACAATTGGTCGTGGTTGTTTTCGCCTATGATTTTTTGTAATATGTGGTGACTGTTTGAGTGCCATTTTCTTAAGTGAAACTGGCCACTGGCTAGCTGGCTTATAACATCCTTGCAGATATCTATCAGCTGGGCAGGGTTGTCGTGCCCGAAGGTGAAGTCGTCGACATAAAAGCCTTGAAGTATCGCGTCAGAAACGGGCTTCTTTGTGCATTCCCTTCCCAGCTGAATTAGACATCTGGTAGCGAGAAATTGCGCGGCAGCAGTTCCATAACACACAGTATTTAACTTATATTGTTTAAGCTCTTCGTTTTGTTCAAAACGCCATAGAATCTGTTGTAACATACGTTGACCTTCGTTGACGTTGACCATGCGATACATTTTTTCCACATCAGCAGTAACAACATATCTATGTTGGCGAAATTTTATTAAAATAGTAATGAGATCATTCTGCAAGGTAGGGCCAATCTTTTGAATTTCATTAAATGAAGGGGAGTTGGATGAACTCCGTGCTGATGCTTCAAAAACGACTCGCAGTTTCGTTGATAAACTCGTTTCGCGTAAAACGCCGTGATGAGGCATGATGTATCTATATGTATCCTTCTCTGGTGTTTTGTTTTCTGTCATGTGACCTAGCGCAATGTATTCCTTAATGAAGGCAGTGTATAGAGCTTTAAATGAAGGGTCGCGATTGAATCTACGCTCTAAAGTAATAAATCTAGATAGTGCTTGTAAATATGTATCACCTAACACCTCAGGGGATTCCTTTAGTGGTATTGTAACGACAAATCTACCATCTTCTTCGCGGGTGGTACTTTGTAAAAAGTTGAGCTCGCATTCTTCTTCCTCGTTGGAAATAGGTTTGCGGGCTGAGACTGTTTCTAGGTCAAAGAACTGGGTCAATTGATCTTGAAGCTGATCATCGTAATTTGTAAAGGAATGATTGCAGTGGACTGTAGTATTGTTATGTAATGCTTGTACAGGCCCGGATATTAACCATCCGAACTTAGTCTCGGTTAATGTAGGATTGTGTTTACCTAATGAGATATTATTGGATGACAGTATACTCCAAAACACGTCCGCACCTAGCAGCATGTCTACTTGAGACGGTGTGTGGAATGAAGAATCCGCTAATGTAATGTTTTGTGGAATGTCTAGCTTTGTATAATCGACTCGTACCGACGGCAGCAGTTGTGTAATGCGTGGAACCACGAAGCACTTAATAGTTTCAGTGTAGGAGTTTAGGAGTGACGATATAATGACGTCACATCGTTTAGATGAGATACTCTGTTGGTTGTTCAACCCTTCAACTAATGTCGAAGTCGAAGAGGTTGCCAGTTTAAGTTTTTGGCATAAAAGCTCACAGATAAAACTAGAGGTGCTACCATTGTCTAACAATGCACGCACAGTATGTTTGCGGCCCTTGTAATCATTGACTTGAATGAGAGCAGTTGACAGTAATACTACACAATGGTTGCTAGGAGTAGTAGTGAGACTGATATCCTGCGGCCTGTTTCCTTCATATGGTTGATGGGTTGACGGCGTGGCACAAAGCGAGACGCTACTGGTTCCCGAAACAGGCTGTGACAGATCCATGGTAGGTTTCAATATGTCAGATTGTGTTTGATTTGATGGGCTAGATGACTCAACGATATGAAGCAATGTGTTGTGAGATTTATTACAAAGACGGCATGATCCTAATTTGCATTTATTTGCGGTGTGTCCTTGCCTTAAACAGTTTAGGCATAGCTTAAGGAATTTCACCTTTTGAATAAGAGTTTCAATAGGGAGCGATTTGAATTTCATGCAATTATAGATAGCATGGCTATTTTTGCATAACGGACAAGAGTATGATGTCTTTGAGGTTGGGGATTGTGAGTTAACTGTGAACGATTTTTGCCTAACGTGCGTGACGTCACTGTGCCTACGTCGTGCGCTGCTATGCGCTTCTTCCATAGTCTCTAATAGATCAGCACGGTTTGTGAGAAATCTATTTAAGTCTGCAAGTGTAGGCAAATCATTTATTGAATTACGATATGTTTCCCATTCACGGTTTGTTACTGCGTCCAATTTATTAGCGACTATATGAATGATAAGCACATCCCAACCGTCAGTGGGCAAGTTTAGTGTTTTTAATGCTCTCAAGTTACGATTGATTGTGTCAATGAGATTACGCAGAGCCTTAGAGGATTCCTTTGCTAAGGGTTCAATATTAAAAATAGCTTGAACGTGATTGTTGACAAGAAGACGGTTATTATTATAGCGATCGCACAGTAAGTTCCAAGCAACATCATAATTTTCAACTGAAAAGTCGAGACATCGAATGACTAAGGCAGCAGAATCCTTTAAAGCAGCGCGTAAATAATGAAACTTGCTAATTTTCGGTATTGTGTCGTCTGAATGTATGAGAGACATGTATGTATCGCGGAATTCCAGCCAGTCATGATACTGACCCGCAAAAACGGGCAAATTGATAGTAGGTAGTTTTAGTTTGGGCCCACCTCTATTTCCAGGCACAGTACCAGAACCTGCAGCCGATCCGAAGTCCGCAGAGGTCTCCTGCTTGCTCATCACCTCGCGGGCAGCCGCGATCGTGCTGAAGTACTGTGTCTCGAACGTTTCTCGCTCCATGTATTGATCAGCTGGAATTTCACACACATTTTCTATGTCAGTTTGTGCGCAGTCAAAATCAGTATAAAGTTCCTCGATTTTAGCTAATCGTATATTTAATTCATTGATTTGTAATGTGCTTAAAGAATTACAACTCTGAATGACGTCTAAATATGCTTTAAACTGTGTGAGTTTAGCCTTATAGCTTGCACGCTTTTTGATTAATGATTTAAACTCCATGATTGTGGACTTTATTTTAATGATTGACTTTATTGACGCTGAAATAAACGTTTAATTAGGTTGCTATGCAATGAAAGTAAGAGGAAAAAAGAATAACTGATAGTGATAGACTAAAACTGAAATGATACGTAAATTTTATATTACGCAGTACTGAGCGCCCGCGTGGCACAAAAATGCAGTGATAACAAAGCGAACGAAGCACGGTGCGCTAACGCAGCGGCCGACGGCTGCCGTGCGGCGAGATGCGGCCGGCATGCAGAGGTAATCACGCGCCTATCGCGTGACCCCAGCTCACACTGGAATGCGAAATAGAATGCGATTAAGCTAAGAAATAAATATTATCCTTACACAATCCCGGGCATCCAAAATTACTCAGGCCTGAATGAACTAAAGATAGGTACTCGGTACATATACCTACGTATGTTAGACTTATTGATTACAAATTGCAAAGGTACGAATAGAATTCAGCAAAGTTTTCAAAGGTTTTGGTAGGAAACAGTTGATAGATCTGATAATGCATAGATATTTATTGCAATGATGACTTCCTGCAGTATTCAGAAGCAAGGAGTGCGATTGACTTATGGCACGGTTTGTGATTAATGCGTTTGGCAGAAAGAACTTAATGCTGCGAAGAAATAATAGATATCTTTGTATGTAAAGAGAATGATTAGCTATTAGCAGGTGAGGATAAATTGGAACGAACTTACAGTTATGCTATCTTTCCAGGTTCTTACACTACACACGTCGAGCCCTCGACAATATTTTATGCCATTTGATTTTCCTTTCAAACAGGTAAGTTTTCCGTTAATCCACTGGATAAATAATACTTCTTCGATCTTCTTTCTGCGCTCCAATAATTGTATGGAATTATCTTGCCAGCCACGATGACGTAGTAACACGATCCACGTAATGGCCGCTCCGAGTCGCCTTCACAGTATTTCCCGTGTCAGAAATGCAGCCGCTGGTTTCATAGAAATCCGTCTCGTTAGGAACAATTGTTGAGACAGGGTACTGTAGCTGAAGGCGGTGGATCTTGTGGTTGTAAATGACACTTGCTGTATTGTATTAACAGTTTAATGATAGGAAGCTTGACAAAATAATTTCTGAGTACATAAAAATAACTTTCGTTGCGTGTCGCTTGTCTGATGTCCTGCGAGAAGTGAGTTGCTTGAGAGCTCGTAGCGCCGTTCAGGTTAGTCGGTATGCATGTGTGTGAGTGGGAGTACCAGACGCATTACAACACACATGCAAGGCGTCAACACCCATCAGCAATAGAAAAAAAAACTAAAATTATACTAGGTAATAAATTATTTCAATTTAAATTCGGTTTAATTGATAACTAGCTTCAACAATAATTAAGTCAGACATCATCAGGCAATACCTACATTTATTCGTAGGGCAATACTAACATTTGAAGGATTTGCTTTTCAACCACATATCACCAGAATTTTCGGAATTTGATTTCATAGAAAATAATTAACATGTGGAGCCCGAAGAGATGGTTCGGTGTCCATGTTGTTTCTAAAAACAGTTTTTAAGTCACACACTCACGAACATGAAAGCACTGAAATAGACACGCGGAAACAAGCTGTTGTAAATAAATAAACTAAAGACAATCGAGAATAACCGAGATTGCTTAAGTATACCATAATAATAAGAGTATCAATAATATGTGTACTGTAATTTTACGCTACTTTATTCCTACGCTATTATAAAGATATGAATGTAAAACAACAAAAAAATACACTCAGATATATAGGTAAGATTTTAATTAAAAAATTGTCGCTACACGAATATTAAAGGTACAAGAAAAGTACAAGAAAAAATAACTGTCTACTGCTATTTTCGGATAACTGGAATATAATGGTATGACGTCATACAGAAAAATATTGTAAGGTTATTCACACGGGTAAACACTCCCTGCACCAAACCAACTGTGAACCAGACAATTTGTGAATTGCTCAAAAACTACGTAGATAATGCCGTGATTATTTCAGAAACCGACTTAACTGGTTTTCTTTCTTTCGTTCACTATTAAGAACGCGATTTATTTAACTGAGCTCTTTGAATTATTCGTAGTGGAGCCTGCCTAGTTATGTACAAAATTCACACCGGTCTTTACATGGATACGTGGCCGTTTTCACTACTCAGCGCTTACATGCTTCGGAAGGCACGCCTTTGTTCTCAGTTTTTCTCATAGGATGCCCGCTGCTAGAGCTCGATATTAAGGCATTTTGCGAACGCCCGTCTGGCTAGCTACCATCCACAAGTATCTAATCTGTCACCAAGCACTTAACTGTGTATTCCAGCCACTGTTCTTGAAACTAGTGTAGTGGTAAAATAGAAGACAATACATTTTCTTTTTTATTTCAAGCTAAAGGGACCTTAAGCGAGAAATTATTAGCAGACAGATTACATTTAGAGATTTATATGTTTTATTAGCATTGTGTGTAGAAATCGTTTCATAGCCAGAAATGGGGTTATGAAATGCAGACAGGCTTTGTAAGATAAACAATACGTTTCCAATCGTGAAAACAAGAGGATTACTTACGACCAAAAAAAAAATATGAAAATTTTGTGAATTAAGTCAATATGGACATTACACCAGCTCCTATAATAGGTTAGGCATATCTACATTCACCGACATCGTCACTTACCATCAGTTTCTATTCAATAGGATAAGCATTTGGTCACGATTTCACATGATTAAAAACGATGATGTGGTCGATGATGAAGCAGGCTTGAAAGGTTAGGTTCAGAAAGTTAGATTTTGGTTAATTAATTAATTAATTGGCTTCACTACTGGCAATTAAAAACATATGATTATGTCTACATATTTGGCCAGTGTTTGCAGTTCTATAGCACGAAGTGTTATACCTATTTTTAAATTGTTATACAATGGAATTATTATATCGAACACGAATGAATAACATGTATCTTATATTTGTACAAGTATATTTTCACAAATACTTGTATCTGTATTCACAAGTTATTTGATTTAAAAAATATGGTCTTTATTTACCTAATTATATGAATACATATACTCATGATATGCAAATGAAAGGTATAATTAATCGTTGCTCATTTTCCGTAATACAAGTTTGTGCTATACTCATAATTATATTATTTCTATTAGATTAGGTAACTGAAATTAAAAGAATTTGAATAATATCTTTGAAGAAAATAATGAGTTGAATTATTTTGAGGATACAGATCGAATTTCAGGTACGGTACTGTACTGTACTATATCAGCCAGATTGTCCACTGCAGAACATAGTGTATTAAGGGGGTATTTGCCATAATCCCCATGCTGGCACGTGGCTTGGGGATCGCAGAGTAAGATAGCAGTTTTTTAGAAGGCGCTGCAGCCCACATTCCTGTATTATTCCCTAAGTCGATTTTCACATGCACCTCGTATACTCCAATTCCGTTTATTGATAATATTTGATTTGAAACATGTATCTACTCCTTATTATAAGTTATTATAATAAGCCATTTATTTCAGGCTTCAGGCCTTTACGCAAAAATTCAGCTTTCATGAAAGTCTAGAGCTCGCGTATCGCACTCTCACCACAAATGATTTTTAAAGGTCGCGTTGTGACGAGATCCCAGTCGCTGAACCTAGAATCATGTTAGTTTAAGTGCGATGTAGGTACTCCACCAGATCTTTAACTTGCGTGGTGTTAGTGCATGTGAAAAACGAACTGCAACTCTGGGTACAGCATCGATCAGTATCGATATATAGTAGGTCCAGTACCTGTTGTTCACGGTCTTCTTCTTCTATATCCTCACTACTTTTGTAAACACGTCTTTATCACACTGGCTGTTCTGAGGGCGGATATATAAGCAGTCTCAAGGGCTTGGTCACAGTGACCCAATTTTTCCCTCTTCCCCTCAGTAAGACCTGGGGTAGCTCAGACAACGACAGCGTAAGCGCGTTCAAGCTTGAACTGGGAGCCACATGACAAAATATGTATCACTGGATAATGGGGCGCGGTGCATTGGCAAGCGGCAGCGGTGGTATGTGATGATAACAGCGGGCAGCAATAAAATTTTGCAGAGTCGTAACTCGAAAAAAAAACAAAAATCTTCTTTCCACCAGCGCAATGTAAGTTATTGTTAATGGCCTCAGGTGACCTGCTTCTTGAAATAATTTTACGCAATGACGCTATTTGAGCACGCGGCTCACTGTTGGTGTTCCAAACTTACCCACGACTTCGTTCATGCTGCTAGTCAGGGCCGAGATATACTTTAACAGCCTCAAGCGTTACAGGCTCTTCCAAGGAACTGACAACAATCGACCAATAGTTAGGTTGGGTGGTCGCACAAAAAACTCCGTCGTCTGGATCTGTTTTCAGTAAGTTGAGGATGTCTTGGAGACTTTTTTCGCCTCCATAAAACAAAAACACATACAATAGACAAACGCGTTATCACTGTTTATGTCGATTTCCTTGAACGTGGACTTCAGATCTGCAATTTTTTTATTTTCCCCACCACTCGATTATATGCAAATGTATGCTGCTATGTTGGCATCTTTTCAAAGAAGTGTTATAACACCATCTATCAGTCATCATCTCTTTGCACCGGATTGAAATAGAAAGTTTCAACAATACCCATGATATTGTTTGCTGGTTGCTTATTACTATATAATTAGATTGAAGAATTTGATGTTATACACATGCTAGGTCTACTTCTTGAAGAAAGTACTCCAATGTTTATTTTATATTATTTTCAATTATGTAAGCTACGATGTATTTCCAGTTGTGTAGTCTTCCAATAAAAAAAATAGAAACATTCGATTAGATAACTGTTAAATTTACAGGGATGTTGAACATAAAAAAGGAGTATTCTGCTTAATTACTCTTCCGCGAGTATTCTACTTCAATACCTACTATTAGCTCTAGGATTTTTCAACGTCTCGGATGAAATAGTTTGTTTTATGAACTCATTCTCTCTCTCGATAAGATATAAAACAAGTGAAACCAACCGCAACAACTAATACACTTACCCATAAAATATTTGTTCAATTGTCAACAAGGTATGTAATGAATAATAATTTGGTATTCACTGTGCTTTTATATATCTGTTTAAACAAATATTTGCGTATTATAACGATCTTGTATATAAAACAGGAGAATTTTGTTTTTGCGTTAAATTCTTCCGGATTGCGAGAATAACAGGTTTTTTTACAACATAATAATCGGTTTTCGGGTTTTAAGGTAAGTTTTTGTTTTATGTTATTGTGACGGATCAAGCTTGAGGCCCACCTGATATTAAGCGGAGTAGACTCTGCCTGGAACAGATGCATTTCAACACAAGTGACGAATTGTACTGCGCCCGTCACCTTGAGACATAGTTATAAAGTCTCATATGCCTGTAATTTCACCAGCTCTCAAGGACTGCTGCTGGAACATACCGTTAGGTGCTTGGCGACAGATTTTCTACTTGAAGGTGGCTAGCTAGCCAGTCGCGCATTCGCAAAATGCCCTTCCACCATGCGGTGAAGCTCAAATAGGCGGTGGGGATCGTACCAGGGACCTGCAGCACGGCAGCTGTTACCACTCGGCCATCATTGCTTCTTGCTCGGCCAACATTGCTTCCTCTTTATATTTCTACCCCGCCACTCATGTGTCGGTGCAATATAACGATGATTGTTTTATAAAGTTACATAGGTACATTTATATGCCTGATAGGTTTAGCCTTTGACCACTATCTCACCTGATGGTAAGTGATGATGTGGTCGAAGATGTTGTTCAGGCTAACCTAGAAGTCATCAGGTCAGGTAGTCAGGTACATACATATAATCATACCTGTATTCCCAGAAGGGGTATGCAAAGTCGTGTAAACACCCACGTTTCATGCACCATTTAGATTTTGGTGTAGATACGTGATAGGCGCCGAGCCTATTGCCATTCACCGGGAACACTTTCAGGGTCATACAAAATGTTTTCTCTAACACATTGGACGAAACATAAGAACTTATCACAAATAATATGTTTACGCTAACAATATATTATATAGAGGATATTAATATATCAATAACTAGCTTTCCGGCCGCGGCTCCGCACGCGGGTATATCGGTTATCGCGCAAAAATTAACCTCTTATTGCGCAGTTGGATAAACAACTATCCTATGTCCTTCCCCGTGTCTCAAACTATTTCCATACCAAATTTCATTCTAATCGGTCCAGTAGTTTCATAGTCTATTCAATGCAAACAAATAAACAATCAAATCTTTCCTCTTTATTATATTAGTATAGATATACTGCGGAGGGAAACTGAATGTGTTCCACTCATGTTTAATTTTCACATACACAAAATCAGTACTATTTTCTAAGCAGTGACGCATTGCCTTTGCGTCATCATAGCTACAACCACTGTTTATTCACACACGTACGAACGCTACGAGAAGTCAATAAGACGCTATCTTAAGACAAAACAGCTGTTTTGCGTACCTGTTCTGACGAACGCGTAGGTTAGATTTCATCAGGTTACCAGCCAATCTACCTAACCTACAGAATTAATTGCCTTCGTGCATGTGAGCGTGAAATAATGGGTAAATTTTACCATATTATGGTATATTTATGTAAGTGGCAATTGATTGGTAGTAACTACGTAAGTAGCATTTTATTCTCTTTAGTGGCTCACATTCAGTTCACTGGTGATTTCTAAGCATTAATATTGGCTACACATGGTTCAATGGCTGTATTAAAGTGAACAAATTCACTTATACCCGTATAAAGCATGCATAGAAGTGTATAATTCACGCATTATGTGACTGCTGGTTGGTGTTATATTAGCATAACTTTAATCATTTAGTCAGCTTTTATTTTAAAAGCTGAAAGGTCCACATGTACGGTGTAATATTGCTGGCATTTCAAATACAACACGTAAATATTAATACAGCTATAAGTAACCTTAGCAACGCGTTGCTACAGTTATAAAAGTACCGTTGCAACGGTACTTTTATTTTTTCTTAATAATTCCTTTTGTATTATTTGTTGTAATTGAAAGACTATTCTGTAATAAGTACTTACCTATCATAATGTAATAGTTCCTAAACTGAAATAAAAGTATCTTGTAATTGTAAATGTGTTTTTATTTGCATTTAGTTTTTTTATAATTACATCGCTGAGGTGGGATGAAAAGTTACCAATTAACTCGAGTGAACATTAACTCGAGTGCAAAGATTTTTCACCTCATGCTCCTTCGCTAACGAAGGATTCAAAAGAGGATTCTAATTTGTGATAATGTATTAGGTTTTAGAATTCTTCGCTTGCTCGGTCATCAAAATTGAGCACAACTTTGCACTCTTGTATAACAAATAACCATTTTTTTTATTCAAATTTTGTTTTCACAGAATGAAGGCAACTCTTGTTCTCCTCAACCTGGCATGCACCTTGACCGTAGTCTACGGTGGTATTGTCTTTACGCCAAACTATTGTAAAAAACAGTGATTGTACGAACAGCCCTGTAGACCAGAGCAGTTGCAAGTCCGGATTTATCTACGTCGAAAACGGCAGCTTTTGTGGATGCTGCTCTAAATGCAAGAAATTGCTCAGTAAGTCGTCCAATTAGAAAAGCAACTTTAGGCAGTAATGTTCACATAACTGTGTTGTAGTTTGAAGGGTATGTGCCGGTCGAGACTTAACATCTTAATGTGTCAGGGCGTAGTGCAGTTCGCCACTTGTGACGAATTGCAAATGTTATAGGCTAAGGTTACCGCTTAACACTAGTCACTCCTGGCCCCACCTCACATCTTTTTTTTCCTATATTATTCGTAACATACACGGTTTTAATGACTAAGCTGTTAGTCATTAAAACCGTGTCTGTTCTTGTGTATCATACAGCTGAATGGCTTATAGGCCTTATAGCCCGTTGACCACTATTTCACTTGTTGTTGAGTGATGATGTGGTCGAGAATTATAAGTGCACTATGCCTAGAATTTCTCAAAAACTGCTGTTGCAACACATTGCTAAGCACTATTGGCGACAGAGTTTCTATTTGAGAGTGGTAGCTTGTTAAGTCAGGTGGGCATTCGCCTAATTTCCTACCACTATGCAAATACATAGACTTCCCGAGCAACTATTCAGTTATTCACAGATTATAACAGACCACTTGACAATTCACCGGGACGGTCCCGGTTTCAACCTCCTGTACCGGCATCCTGGCCGGTTTACATCAGTTTTTAAGCTTATTCATTTCATACAAAAATACAAATCTTTCCTCTTTATAGTTTATTAGTTTAAGATGCAGATTAGTCACTTTCTGAAGATTTTTTATAATGCTTAATTTTGTCATAAAACGTGCGGCGTGCTCGCTTCTCTCGCTTCTAGATTGATCAAGCAATGTAAATGTTTGATAGATAGATAACTCTTTATTGTACACACCACTACATTACAATAAAACCAAATACAAAGGATTAAAGTCAAGTGTTACAATGGGCGGCCTTATTACTAACAGCGATCTCTTCCAGCAACCTTTGAATGGAGAGGAAATAGGAGAGTAAGAAGTCGGGGGTGCATTAAATTAATATTAACAGTCCAGTTGAATAGACTGCTAACCTAAAATTTAAACAGAAATATTTAAATTTTAAATTTGCAGCAGCAATTTTGTTACTTCTTCAAGCTCAAACGGCTGGATAATTTACATGAAATTTGGTATGGGGGTAGATAGCACCCTGGCATACCACATAGAATTGGGATGGCGAAATCAAATCATGCAGTTCCGTGGCACACTACCCGAAATGTATCTGATAAAAACCGATAATCATGCGACCTTGCAGCGATGCTCGAGATTCTGAAGTCTCTTGAACTCGCTCTACTACCTACTGCCCTCTACTCTGGAACTCATGCCCTGGTTTTGAAGCTATGTTCTAGAGTGTAACCGGGGTAAGCAAGGTATGCCACGTCAGCTGGACCTGCGTCTCCGTGAGTAACAGAATATGCGGTTTTACGGTCTTTAGATGGTGGTGGACCGAGTTGATATTTGAGTGAAAGCCTCGTATGTTTGAGAGGTGCACTTGGAAGGAGAGGACCTCCTTCCACTGTCGAACCTTTATTCTGTGTTTTCCTTTCATTTTACGAGGAGTAAAGATAGGTAAGGGAAACAGAAGGCGCACACTAACAACCCGTGACACAAATTAAGCCTTTGTACCATACCTATAACCTACCTTGTGGGAACCAGTCCTGGAGACCGCGGGGACGCCCGAGCCTCCCCAGAGGTGTCCAGGTTGGCTGACAGGTTAATTTAACTTTGATGTATCACGATTAGCTATGGTAATAAGCGCAACTGTTTCCGACCCGTTTCCCATAATGGCTTCACCAAATATCGTGCCGTAACGCGACGGCTTGACAGCATGGCTTTGTGTGGTGAGTGGTAACACGCCGCGACCTGAACCTGAAAAGTACTGCTCTTTGGCGCCACCCAGGGGACACGTGTAGGACATCAAGGGTTAAATCCTACGGACGCGATCTGATATATAATTTTTGGGGGATTATACTGCATAACCCCCAAAAATTATATATGAGATCACTACTATCACATATATTATCAGGTAGCTTACAAAAACTTACACTTTATATTAAGGAATATACTAAAAATAGCATAGTTATTCATATTGTTAAATGAATAATTTATTAACTGCACATATAAAAAAGATTATCAATAAATTTATTTTACAGGAGAAGGTGAAAGTAGTAGTTTGCTGCATGGAGTTCTCATCTCATCCGTTTGTGAGGAGCCTCTGGTCTGTGTCGACGGAGTTTGTACTAGTAACTAGATAAGCCTAGGTAGCCTTCACAACTCAATGTTGTGAAGAAATAAACATTTTGCTCGTATTCTTTTTTATTTCGACATAATTTAAAAACCACGGAATGTGATTATTTCAAGGTTTGAAAACCTAAGGGGTCTAAGTCCCAATTATATTAGTTCCATATGACGAAAAAAAACTTAAGCCCATGACGGCACTTAGACCTATCCTAATGTACTTATGCCAATGTTAACCCTCTGTGTGTAAAAATTGGTTAGTGATAGGCACCACGACCTATTCGGATATTGTCAGGCACGGCATGTTAGACTATTATTTCCGCAAAGATAAAGGTAATTTTTTGGCACTTACACCCGATAAATTTTGAATCCTCCAATTATAAATGCAAGTGAAGTTAAGAGTTGCGTGTCTCCCAATAATTTATGTTTAAGTTAATTGCGACATGAGTTTGACTTTTGTGCCCTATCTCTTATGTAAGTACAAAAGACTCTTCGCGAAGCTTCTAATATCGGTCGGTGATCGTCGTATTCCATTTTGAAGCAGTGATGGCTCAGTGGCATTGGCTACGGACTGCCGTGCAGCAGGGCCATGGTTTGAATCTCACCGTGGGCTTAAGCTTCACCGCGTGGTGGTAGGGCTTCTTGTGAATACTCGCCTGGCTAGCGACCACCCTCAAGTAGAAAATCTGTCGCCAAGCACCTAACAGTGTGTTCCGCCAGCAGTTCTTGAGAGCCAGTAAAATTACAGGCACATGAGACCTAACAACTGTGACGGGCACAGTGCAATTCGTCGTTGACGAAATGCGTCTGTTATAGGCAGAGGTTAGTCCACTTAACATAAGGTGTAAAAAAAAATCAGGAGAGCTAGTACATAAAAGAAGCTAAATCGCCCATGACCGATAATATGAAATGACGGGTGGAAGATAGGTATGGTGCGGTATGTTGATTCAGATATTGGACTAACTTTCGTGGCTGACTTGTGCAAGATGATTATATATCGGACCGTAGGCTCTGCGACGCTCAATTAGTTGATTCAGTCAGTGTCAGAAGTCGATTTCATTTTTTTTCACATGACCGATGGTGACATTTTCGTTTCGTTGACTTACTACCAATTATCAATGAGGTCTCACGTTGCGACAACTTTTTGTTTCCTAAATTTAAAGACAAATTTAGAGTTTTACACACATTTTACCAGCTCTGAGTCTGCGGTGAATTCGTTTCACGAAGCCATAGATGAAGTCCCGAAGAAATATTGGCATAACTGCTTTTAACAAGGATTCCAGCGAATGCAAAACATTATAAATTGGAAGGGCATATATTTTGAAAAATAATATAGATATCGTAAGAAGTATCTGGTCTTATTTATCAGAAGTGAAAGATATTAAAATATAATTCGAAAAAATTAAGCGCACACACTTGCAGATAACCTAAAAATACTTTTTAAAAGGGCATAGCTCATTCACGCAATTGATGTCATAATTATCAAATAAATTTGCATTTTGAGCATCAACAAATGCCAATGTAGTCATCTTTTGGTTTATTTTTTTTTCTTTATTCCGTAGGGTAAAACTATTTCAACTTTGCTTTTAGTTATTGTATCATTGTACTGGCGTATTTACAAAACACTATTGTTTAAAAATGTTATTATAGGCATACTTTACATAACATTTCTTTAGCACAAAATTGTATTCCCCGGGCGGGAATTTTGTACAGAATTTAGTACATGTACTTATAAATAAATAATTTAAAAAAACCTACAAATTCCACAAATATTCTTAACTATTGATAAAAATAAAATCTCTGATTCAATACAATCGGCGAATATATTTGATTTTTTTTATCTACCTTACCCCTAGAAGCCACTAAATCATTGGATTCTTGTCCCAATGTAGCAGAAACTATGTTATAACTATATAATTTTCCCAGCAAATCACCGGACTTTTCTTTCAGATACACCACAAGATTTGAAATTATAAAAACTTTTTAAATTTTAAACATAAAGAGTACCGAATATTTGTGGTGTATGTCAGTAAATGTGGTAGAAACTATAATTTACATTATTGCACCATATATAGAAACAATATTCAATCTTTGTGTCGATAAAGGAAACTTCCCCGACTTAATGAAACATAGTAAAATCACTCCAATTTTAAAGTTGGGGTCAACATCTGACCCTTGCAATTATAGACCTATTTCCATCTTACCTGTTCTGAGTAAATTATTCGAAAAAACGGTCAAGCACGTGTCGGGCCACGTGCAATGTAGGGTTCCGTAGTAGCCCGTTATCATAATATAGAGCAATTCTGTTGTTCTTTTTCTTTTTATCTCTCTACCTATAACTTTCTAAGCAATTTGTTCCTTTGTTTATAAATTGTGATTGCTTGCACGTGTAGACTGTTGTTGACCGTGACTATTAAGTAGGAATCATGGATTATCTCTACGTTTCTTAGTTGCTCACAATTTTTTTTCTTCTCTCCATTTAACGACACCTCTCTATAACGCCATAAAATGCACAGTCCATACATACAGTGCAAACTCAAGAGACTGTGCATTTTATGGCGTTATATATATTTGTATGTATATATATATTGTATTGTAGATATGTGTAAATACTAGTAAATATATCCTCTTCATTCAACGGTTGTCTGGAAGACCCGCCAATTGTTCACTATTTTTAAGTCTATGTATTTTATTTTCATAATATTTTTAATTCTAGTTTAGTTTAAGGTGTTCAATAAAGAGTTTATCTATCTATATATCTATAGATCATACAGAAGCATAATATCTAATTGTTGCCTCCTAGAGTTTAATTGCAATAATTTATATTTGTTTAGCAGCTCTTCATAATGTTTTAATATTATGTAATAAATACGTTAATTCATTGTTGAAGTTACTAGAGGACCTTATGATAAAATTGAATATTTTTAAACCACGTGCTATTACGAGTATTATATTTTGAATATTTACATTAACGATTAATTTACTACCTATTATTATTCCTTAATCCTTTATGACTTGAACTTCATCAAAGTTAGAATCCCATAACACATATGTAAAATTACACATTACAAATCACATACCCTTCACGTGCACGTATACTCAAACATACAGAAACACGCACCGACACATACACCTTTCAAATTCCTCACAAACATTCACTTAAACTCGTACACTAATACTACACCACAGAATAATGACTACACGCAAATATTAATAATTAAAAATATACAAAATGACGTTAATTTCGAAAAAAAACAATTTTCTGAAATATTTTTCTATATGTAGGTATATATGTTTCAATGTTATGGGTTTAATTTTGAATCGTTACTAAATAGTATATGTAAAAGAAAAAATATAGATGTGTTACAGATTCTCTAAAGCCAGGAAGGACCTGGCTCTTGAGATACAGGAAACCAGCCTAGTTTTAGAGTCATAGACTCATCATAAATCTCAATAAGGTAACAAATTAATAAAATTAATTTGTATTTGTATAAAATTATTTGTTTTTGTCTAAGGAGTAAAATTATTTTTAATAAAATATACTAAAAATCTGCCCAGATCCTTTTGGAATGTTAAGTGGTCTTGATAAGTATTTATAGAATGATACATTTTCAGGTCATCGGCATATAATAGCGATTTAAAAAACTTAAAATATTTTTCAGTAAACACACTGTTTGTTTGTTTGTTATTGTCTACGTTTTAAATATTTCAGTAAAGCTTCGATAAGGTGGGCAAAATTGAGATTGGGCGATAGTTTGCTACAACTTTATATAATCTTTAGGTTGACTATATGGTGGACTGGAATACAAATAGTGTCAGCGGTGTATTTGAGAACTTATAGTGAAATATTATTAACTCCAGCGCCCTTAGTTGGATCGAGCCTACGTATTTCCCATTTCATATAGATTTGATTATAGTAAAACAAACATCACTGATAATTAAATCTGACGTGTGGTTATCTTCAGAAATATAAAATTTATTATCTGCATTATAACCGTCGGTAACAGTTGAGGGTTCCAATACTGATTGGAAGTGATTCGAGTAAATGTTACTAATGTCTACTGGATCACTTGCTGTTTTTGGAGCACCCATTTTCCTAGCAGTCTTGTCTGCCCTATCCCTAGAGTGTTTTTTATAAGCCGGAGACGCGGAGAGGGAGCGGCGCAAGTATACTGCGAAGGTGTAGCGAGTACGCTGCGATAAGGTTGCGAGAAGACTAAAGCTGCATACCCACAGCGCCGAAGCTTTCATAGAATTACTTCACTTCTAATAAGACATCACTATCACTACATCACTATCATCATCACTACATAGTATAAAACAAAGTCGCTTTCTCTGTCCCTATATCCCTATGTATACTTAAATCTTTGCAACTACGCAACGGATTTTGATGCTGTTTTTTTAGTAGATAGAGTGATTTATAATGAAGGTTTGTATGTATAATACACATCCATTAAATAGTAGAGAAATACTGTTATTTTTGAGGTTTCTAATGTGATGTCGTAAATAATTACATTTTTTCCGCTTACATTGCAAACGCAGACTGAACCCTACGAGATTTATCAAAATAATGTACTAAGTATTGTACACATTGAAAATGTCTACAGAAAACTCCGCTATGGTATATGTCTATCTCTTATGGATATCCTATTTTTTTTTTATTGTCATTTATTTTTTACTACAAATATGGCTAATTTTCGAAGCGATTTTAACCAATACAGCATTAATCCTTATCTGATTAAATACCTAAAATGCATTGTTGATTTAATATAGGTATATATGGCCCTTTACAGCATATGATTTAAATGAATATTTTCGAAGATATTACAGATTTAAAAATTGCGGGACGTAGCGTTTGCGGCGGTTCCGGCTGGCGTACTGGAGAAGATGTATTGATTCCCCGAATCCCTCTGATACCATCGGATTTACCCTTCCAATTTAAACGTTTACAGTTTCCGGTAATGACATCTTTTGCAATGACCATTAATAAATCACAGGGTCAAACCTTCAACGTTGCAGGCTTAGATTTGAGCGTTGATTGTTTTTCACATGACCAACTGTAGGTATGTCGCTCTTTCAAGAGTAACCTCTAGAGAAAACATGTTTGTATTGTCTAATGACAAGAAAGCTGTGAAGAAAACGACATTATAAAGACATTCTGTAATATATTATTGGTTGTAAAAACCAAATTAGTAGGTAAAAATGTAAAAGTAAATAAGTAAAAATAAATTTAGATAAAAATGAATTTAGATATTCCAAAGATAGCAGGAAATCTTCATGGCTTAGGGAAAGAAGAATTGTTTTACTTTAAATTTAACGCGTGCGGGCCACGGGCAGTAATGAATAAAAAACAAGTGGATCGATTTTAATCACTTTTTCAGCGAATGACATAGGCTATATATTTTATACCCGTGCGAAGCTGGAGCGGGCCGCTAGTTTGTCTCTAAGTCTTACTATTATTTGTTGTCTTTTTCGTGCTTGTGATTTATTATTAATAATTTTCATGAAGAAGAAGCGAATTTTGGCAAATTTCATTAGTATTAAAAAAAACTATAGGTTTCTGTAACTCCCTCCCATCAATGGGAAATAATCCACCCTCTCTC
Organism: Plagodis pulveraria; assembly: GCA_963890685.1. Lineage (NCBI taxonomy): Eukaryota > Metazoa > Arthropoda > Insecta > Lepidoptera > Geometridae > Plagodis > Plagodis pulveraria. Next base: position 15,294,699 of record OY982957.1, read on the forward strand.
CCCTACCCATTGCACAAAATATATACATATATACCATACCTAAAGTCCTTCTAATGTATGTAGATACACATTTATATTTTAATGATTATTATTTAAAAAACAAAAATAGTTTCCGTAATCCCCCACCCCTCTGGGGGGATGCTACAACCCCCCTCTCTCCCCCGCCACCTTTCCTACAGTACATAACTATCTATACCGATTCTAGTCCTTCCAATACTTCATCTTAGTAACTTTAAAGGATTTATTCTAAGAATTTTGTATTTGGTGCAAAATTATCTAATACCCAAGCTCAACGACTATTACTGCTAAAGTATTAAAGTTATCTTAACCGCTATAATTTTCCTTGAAAGTTCATAAACTGCACTATCATCAAGAAATTTTCCAGATTTTTTTAGAGGGGGGGAGGGACGCTCTACTGGAACAAAAATTTGCAAATTAAAGTTGAATATTTCGTAAATGAAGCGTTAAATCGTTCAATAATATTAGCAAACCCTAAATAATTTCAAAATATCTATTCAATGATACCCCATTCGATGGTATAGACGATGGAAAAAAAAAACATACCCACATCACTTGTATGGGAGCTACCCTAAAAAAAAATATTTTTCCAAATTTTATTTTACCACTTTGTCGGCGTGGTAAGTTTACATACCCGTACAAAATTGCAGCTTTCTAGTACAAACGGTCTCTTAGCAAAACCTCGGACAGACGGACAGACAGACGGACTTGACGAAACTATAAGGGTTCCTTGTAGGTACTACGGAACCCTAACAATTATGCTCCAACAACTTCTATCCCACTTTAATAAGCATAATTTATTGAATGAGAATCAGTTTGGTTTCACAAAGAGCAAATCCACAACGGATGCAGGTGTTCATTTGATGTCGCATATACTGGAAGCCTGGGAGAGTTCACATGATGATTGATGCGATTGGCGTATTTTGTGATCTTTCCAAGGCATTTGACTGTGTAGAGCACTGCACTCTGATTCGTAAACTTTCCCACTATGGTATTCGTGGAAAAGCTCTGAATCTTATAGTCATATCTGTCCGACAGGCTACAGAAAGTTGGAATAAACGGTAATACTTCTTCCGGTCAAACACAGGGACAGGACAGGGACAAACCACAGGGATCAATTTTGGAACCTTTTCTGTTTCTAACATATATTAATGATCTGCCTTGCATGGTCAAAGATTTCTGCGATATTCTTTTATTCGCAGATGATACCCCTCTGATTTTTAAAGTAGATAGGAAAAACAGTGAAATGACTCATGCAAATGATGTATTATCTAAGATTTGTAAATGGTTCGCAGCTACTGCTCGCCTAGTTTATTTCGCGTACTTCCACAGTATTATGTCGTATGGTGTATTGCTTTGGGGAACTGCTGCTGAGATAGAGACAATCTTTATCATACAAAAGCGTGCAATTCGAGCCATATATAAAATGGGTCCTAGGGAATCTCTGAGGGATCTTTTTAAAGAAATTGATATTTTAACTTTACCAAGTCTGTATATATTTGAAAATATTATGTATGTTCGTAAAAAATTGAGTAAATTTAAATTAAACAGTGACAATCACGATTACAATACTAGGAATAAAGATAAAATAGCGTTGCCAGGTTTTAGATTAGCAAAGACAAATAAAAGGTCCTTCTTAAATGATTGTGTACAGTGTTATAAAGTTCCCAAACATATTGATTAAACGTCGTGAAAAACATATGGATTAAAAAATCCTACTACACAGTTTCTGATTACTTAAACGACAAAAATGCCTGGACAATTCCGCCTCTGCCAAGCTATTGCCTGTCACCTACATAATTTAAACAAATATTGTAATAACTCTATTATATAGTAAGTATGTAACACGTTGTTAAAAGATGTTTAAAAGAATGGCCTCGAGTTTCTTGCCCGTTCTTCTCGCAGTGGCTCTATACAATTTATTTGCTGAACGTGGCCGTGCAATGTAAAATATTACAATACTAAAATTTGTAATTGTCCTTCATTAGAGCGTCGTAAACGCCTAAATTGAATAAATGATTTTGACTTTGACTTTGTTCAGTCAAACTGTTTAAACTTTTAAGGCAAACAACAGGGAAGTCTACTGACATAGCTCTGTACTACCAAAATATAAAACGTTTCTTATATATACTTTTACTATGTTATTTTTCACTAAAACATGGCTTAGAGTAGATACAATGTCATTTAATGTAAGTTCTTTTAGTGTATGCAGTGCGCTTAACAAATCATCTGCAGAAGCAGGAGGATCTATTATTCTTGCAGAAAATAACTTAAAATTTAAAGAACGCCGTCACTTAGATGTTCTGTCGAACGCGTCTGTGAGGTTGCTTGTGTGGAGGTGGGCAGGCATGTCATGTTCGTGTGTGTGTATCGTGTGACACAGTCATAACTCTAAATCTTTTGCAATTACAATATCTTTTAGATAATGTGTTAGAAATACATTGTTAACCTTGATGAGCGCTTTGCAAATAAAAATATAGTATATCATCGATAATGGCTGTCTGTTGTAAATAAAGATAGATATGTTTGAAGCGCTCGTAGCAAAGTTTGCTTAGCTGTTCCGATCAGCAAAGTTAAGCAACGTCTGCCGAAGTCATGAGTTGGATGGGTGACCGCTAGTGACATTACTGCTGAGCGTGCACGTCCTTCGGAGGGCACGTAAGGCATCGTCCCGGTTGTTGTCATGAATGGCAGTCGTCAAAGCATGGTGGTAGGGCATTTTGCGAATGCCCGCCTGGCGACCCCCTTAATAGGGGAGGCTGCGTTCAGCAGTGGACGGTCCGGCTGATTCAGTACAGTACAGTACTCATTGTTCTAGAATCTAGATGATCTCACTCACTGGAAAAGGTTTTAGCTTCAGCTACCTTCTAATGTATTGGAGCCCCCCTAAAAGTAATTTATTAGAATTTCTAATAAAATATTTTTTCTTAATGTTATTCTCTTAATTTCAGGTTTTGCTCTTTTGATAGTAGTAGCGATATTTTCAAGGATCACGTTTATAACGTTAGGACTCGATGTAGTTCCGCGAAAATTACTTTTAGGGCTCCCTCCATAATGTAGCCCTGTCAGTGGTATATAGATTACGGCATTGCCAAATAATTTTGTTGTGCTGTATAATACTTTGGGTAGAAAAATGGAAGTTGAATTGCGTAAGAAGCAGACTTCTTGAATCTTCCATAATCTTTAAAATTTCAAAATTCTCCTTAACGTATTTACAAAAAATGCGTGCTTTATACATTTTTGATATGAGAAACCTTGCTTTTAATAAGGAGAACAACGAGGGGATCGTGAATAACCAAATAGGACACGTAGCGGTAAAAATACTCCACTTATCAAACCAGCTAGATGATTGGCCTTTTGCCTATTGTTGGATGACCACAATTCGTTGAAGACGCAGCTCTTAATTTCAATATTCACCTATTTCATGAGCTGATTTTAATAATTCCTCATTGTCTTTTCGGCTAAATTAATCAAGAAAAACAATGTCACTAATACCAAAGTGGATAGATATCAGAACTAGGCAATAGCGTTCCTTTGCCGTGGTACCATTAGATAGTTCCTTTGATGGTACCACGGCAAATTTAATTTGCCGTGGTACCATTGACTCAATGGTACTACGAAAATGTTGATTTCTATTAACCGTGGTACCATTGAATAGTTAGACTAAAAATACTCTTGGCCTTGCTTAATTCAACGGAAAAAAGAAAAATGTAGAAATATTTTTATGTTAATATTTTTACAAGGTTCTAGGTGCGCACATGAGTCCTGCGATATCCATCCAGTTCTATACAATTCACTTGAGAGGGTCTGAGTTTGAATATGAAAGGAGATGGTTTGAGAGAAGAAAAATATATATCTTTCCTGTCCTTATCGCAGAAGTTCTATAACACTCTATTACTGAACGCGGCAATAGAATGTAGAAGATCTTTATATTGAAATTTTGTTAGTGAAGATCACTAATTGAATTATTTATTTTGTTTTTGACTCTCTGCTGATTTGTTTGTTTATACTTTCATAGTGTGGATATGAGAATAGGCCGCATATAATTAATCAGCTACTTGTAAAAAGAACCTTTCGGAATCTGATGAGGATTTCAACAAAATAATTTTACTCTACTTCACTACTTATTACTACTTGGTGATTATGTCACTTCAATCATAATTAGCTGATCACGCTAATTATATTTATAATTATTAGAGGAATATCCCAATATTATTGTTATGAAATGGATAATAATACTTTTTCCTCATGACAATCGTCAAACGACGACTGTAACCAACCACGTCAACTTCGTTAATTACGTCACTGCAAAGATGGATGCCGGTTTACAGGTGGATTCAGCCTATTTTGATATGAAAAAGGCATTTGATCGAGTGAATAATGATATTCTTCTACAAAAATGTGCTGGCATAGGATTTAGTCCAGAGCTGCTACACTTCATAGCGAGTTACCTACATAATAGGTCACAATATGTACAAATACTAGGCTATAAAACTATGAACTACTATACTAGATCGGGTGTAAGTCAAGGCTCAAATCTCGGACCAACCCTATTTTTAATCATGGTTAATGATCTCCCGCAAAGGGTCTGTAATGCTAACTGTCTTCTTTTTGCTGATGATTTGAAGATATACACATCCGTCACAGACATAAAAGATTGTGAAACGTTGCAGGTTGATATTAATAAAGTGGCTCAATGGTGTGATAAAAATCAACTCCATTTTAACTATACAAAATGTCAAGTATTTTCCATCTCTAGACTACACGAACCAATAAACTATAAATACCAACTCGCTGATACAACAATGGAACGCGTAGATAAGATCAAGGACCTGGGATTGACACTGGACACCCAAATCAACTTCAGAGATCATATTACTAGCATCTGTAAGCAATCTTACAAAATGTTAGGTTTTATTATGCGTGCTTCCTACAATTTTAAAAATATTAATGCTCCGCTTGCACTGTATACAGCATATGTGCGCAGTAGATTGGAGTACAACTCAATTGTATGGGATCCCTACGAAACTAAGTATTCTATCATGATTGAGAAGATACAGCGCAAATTTGCTAGGTATATCTACAAAAAAAAATTACGGATACTACCCGTACATGTTTCCATCTCTTTTTGTAACTGGTATGGTCGGTCTGTACACCCTAGAACTCAGACGTAAGATGCTTCTCGTCATGCATTATTATCAAGTGGCTCATAACAAAGTTGATAATCCGGTAGCGCTAGAGCAGCTGGGGCTGTTTATTCCACCGCACTTTGGTCGAGGTGCTAACGCTGAGTACGGTCCGCGGCGCCTCCGCCAACTGTTTGCCACGCCAACTGATCTGCACACTGTTCGTGGTAAGAATGCACCCACAGCTCGAGTAGTCACGTTGCTCAACGATATGTTAGCTCAACATCCAGAGATTGACATATTTTATGATACCTATTATATATTTCGACAGAATGTTATTAATTACCTGAATAGTTTGTCTATGTAATGTGTTGGACTTCATGTCTGTGAATTACATGTGAGAATGAATAAATAAATAAATAAATAAACGCAACCAGATATCTTAATAATTGTGAGCTGTCTAGTCCACTTGATTACATTTCCAAGTAGTGTTCAAAATGTTTTCTATACGATAAAACAATTCTGAAAACTGTTGCAGTTATAAGAATTGAGATAAAAGAAACCAATAATGATTACATGAGCGAAAGGTCTCGTAAACACGCTAGGTTTATTACAGATAACTATTAGGTATATATAAGACAATTATTAATTAGTTTGTGCACTCTAGGACATTCAGAAGCTACTGATCACTGTGTGCAAAAGCATCTTCTACTAAAACGAGTAAGTAAAAAACTGCAATTCTTTAAAAAAAATGGAGTAGAGCATACTTATTCGTAGAATATCGTTGTTAATTTCCATTGAATTATGACTACACAATATAAAATGTAAATGAGTACCTACTAAATGCAAATAAATCATAATATTAATATTTTGAAAGTTTATAGATACATTTATATGTTAATACCGCACGATGAATGAACCATTTTTGATGAAGAAATAGCACTTTATTCCAGGTAGGTAAATTTTATGCTGATTTACTAAGTAGTGCCAAAGAGAGAGCTACTACTTAATACCACACGTGAGGTAAAATCTTTTAATTTTCTATTATAATAGCTGTGCAATACTTCTTACTTATTCCTCAGAAAATATGCAAATATTTCTTAAATCACGTCGTGTTTACCATAGTTAAATAAGAATCTGGTTCAAAAAAAGTACAGACGTCCAGTGCTAAGCGAAGTGTCAACGCGGGCGTCCCGTATATTCGCGCGAGCCGGCGAGCTCGGTGTTTGACTGTGTAACCTCTGATTACCACACACCTGGGGATGTTACCGGGACGACTTGCGGACTACGCTAAAGCTGCCAACGTAATGGCTGCGATGGGGTCATCCGGGTCGTCCAATACCTGTCGTGGCCGGCGACGGGGAGGTTTAAACCATGGGTCAGATGAGGCAGTCGAGTAGTTCGATGCCTGGACAACTAGAGGGTTCGAGTGGTGGGGCGCTCGATCAAAGTAAAGGTGGGCGCAGTCTTTATTGAACTGCGCTAAAGAGGGAAGGTTTAGGTCACAATGCAACTCGGTGTTCCGTACATACCACGGAGCATCGGTTGCCTTGCGGAGGAACCTGTTTTGGATGACTTGGAGTTTATAAAGCTGGGCCTCACTAGCATGACTAAACACTACTGAAGCGTATGTCATGATGGGGCGGATGCAAGCAGTGTAAAGTGTCTTCTTATTTTTAAGAGACAGTTTACTTTCATTACGAATTAAGGGACCTACGCGACCCATTACAAAGGCCGCCCTGTTACGGACTGTAGTGATGTGAGCGTCAAGGGTGAGATGCCGATCAAGGGTATCTCCGAGATACTTTTTGCTAACCCAGGGAATGGGTTCATCGAACAGAGTTAGAGGTGCAGGATAGCGGGGGTTCGAGTGAGTACACTCATTGAAGTACATAGCTGCACTTTTAGCTGGATTGACTGCAATGTGCCATTTGCGGAACCAGTCACCGACCTCGGTGATGGCCCGTTGGAGGAGAAAACAGGTCTGTCTATTAATATGCCAGCCAGTGGAATAAATGGCGGTATCGTCCGCATATTGGGCTATGAAAACCTTGGGCTGAGAGCGTGGGATGTCGCTGGTATACAGCGCAAAGAGAATGGGTGATAGTACGGAGCCCTGACGGACACCGGCACTGACTGGGTGGGGGGTGGAGAGGGTGCCTTCCACGCGGTAGCGAAAGTTTCTGTCTCTTAGGATGTCTTGTATGGTGAGCACAAGACGTACTGGCACGCCAAAGTGGAATAGCTTGTAAATCAATCCAGTGTGGGGGGAGTTCAGAGATGACAACAGAGCTTTTACGTTCGACTTCAGCGTCCACCGAATTGAGGTGAGCTTGGTCTACGTGATCTACGTTGGGGGAGCACTGAGCCTCTAGGCTGTCAGCTAGGCACTCAGCTTTGTCTTCGTCAAAGAACGCCGGGGCGCGTGGTACTGGTGGGTATAAGGGAGGTATGTCGCTCTGTCCGACACCTTTCATACCTCGTGCGAGATCCCAATAAGCCCGCTGGCTAGGCACGAGGTTTGAAAGTTTGTCGCCTCAGCTGTGGTCACGCAAATCGGACATGCGACTTTGAACCATGCGTTCAAAGTGGCGTTTCCGATTTTTGTTCGCTTCGCTTGGGTAGTCGTAATGTCGTAATGGCTGGTCACTGCTTTACTCTTCGTCACTAATCGCCTCACATCCACTGGAATGACAAGGCGCCGGTCATCCAGCACAATGACTTCCTTTGAGGATGCACCTACTACGGTGGAGAGGTGATTAGTGAACGAATCGATCGCTAGGGATACGTCAACTTTAGTCAGGATATCGTCAGGGATTTTGTCGAGGTCGGGTGAACTGATAGCCTTGAGGGATTCACCTAATTGCTTCCAGTTCACCATCGTCTTGGTAGGGCGGGGTAAGTTTGCTGTAGGGTCGGGGCCTAGGCGCAGTATAATGGGGCGGTGGTCAGAATGTAGTTCATGACAAACTGTTATAGAGCGTAACTGAAGGGTTACACCTCAAAACAGTGCCATGTCTAAGACGACTGGTCGGTGGCGGACGTTGTCGGGGTAGTGCGTTGGCTCGATAGGTGCAATTACGTCAAAGTTCAAGTCAGCCACTAGGCTTTCGAGAATAACACCGTTAGGACTGTTAGTATTACAGTTCCATAGGATGTGTTTACTGTTGAAGTCGCCGATCAGAATGACGGCGCTTCCAAGAGAGAAAAAAGCTTCTAAGTCAGCGCGGGCGACACGCTTTAAACCAGGTTGGTAGCAGGATGCTATGACTATGGGTTGATGACCCGTCATAGCTAGTAAGCAACAAGATGCTTCCATAGTACTCAGCGTCGGTAGTCAAGGGGATGCAGTGCAGGGACGTTTTGTAATAGATGAGAGTGCCTCCCTTAGCGGAAGTCAATCTATCATTACGTACACATCGGTAATTAGCAAACCTGGGATTCGCCCTTCCCGGTTTTAAAAAGGTTTCCTGCACGCATATGATATCGATAAGGTGGGTATTGCAAAAGTTATGGACAAGGTCACGTTGTTTGAAAAAATTGTTAGCGTTGAAGGACGCTAACGAAACTGAGCGCGGATCGTACACCGTTGAGTACTTAACTTTTATATTCACCTACAAGGCGCCTCTCTTTCTATCGCGTAGTTCTCATCTCTTCTAACGCTAGGATTATGATCTTGTGCTCACATGCTATTACAGCTATGTATGTGTATGTACATGTAGTACCTATCTAAATCTACACAATAATAATATTATAAAGAGAGAAGTTTTTTTTTTTGTTTTAATCCTGATAGTTTAGCCTTTGACCATTATCTCACCTGGTGGTAAGTGATGATGTGGTCGAAGATGTTGTTCAGGCTATCCTAGACTGGCTCTCAAGGACAGCTGCCGGAATACACCTATAGGTGCTTGGCGCCAGATCTTTTCGTAATTCCTAAAATTCTCCAATATTTTATAATACAATCCCTCAATTAACCATCATTCACATCGTGGTTTTTTTAGCTTGGTTTCTATTTGATTATATTTCCATTAGGGTATTTTAATATGCACAATATCTTTTAATTCATTAGGATTTATTTGATCTTAATACTAATAGAGTAAGGGTTATTTTACAATTATATAATTATTTAGTCTATTGTTCAAGTCTTCTGCTGAGTTTGTTATTCGATGCTGCTGACCGTAGCAATAACAAAATCTCGTCGTTAAATATGTATTATATTATATGTGGTCTCAAAAATACTTTCCCATAAAAAGGTAATTAGTAGGTACGTTGCAATTTCCACTCCTAAAATAGCTCTATGATAGTATTTGTAAAGATATTATAAAAGATCACAAAACGCAATCATTAAAAATATTTTCTATCAAAAAACATGGTTCTAAAAATCGATGCTTCTTTAACTTTTTTTTAAAGTCACTTGACGCGACCATCCTCAAAATTGACGGCGCACTAACCGCCACTAGGCCGTAGGCCCTCATGTCACATCATGTCACCACACGTTTTTGTTCAGAATATATTCTCCAGTACGGATCTTATCTACATCTATATGGTATGTAGTTAGTACTAATGGTCATCCAAATTCGTAAGTTAGTCGGAAATAAATTGCCGAGCAATCTAATTGTTGCATAAAAGTGAAAATTGAATCACTTTTTGCAAAAATACATAAAATAATATACTATCTATTATTGTACTCATTATGTACCTAATCTTATTTTGTAGTATTTCATTAAGATGTTAGTAAAATCACCGAATTTGCTGTTTACCTAAAATTTTCGACGCACCTAACCGCAAACCGCTAACAGACCATCGACAGTGTGCCTTAACCCATTGGCATCGGCGATATTGATAACAATATAATTTCATTCATAACTAGGACATAGTGGTCCTGACGATGACAAATTATTAATAAAAAAAATTTAAATAAATTTACCCAGTACCAGTTGAAGGCGCTTTTAGCATGCTGGCTGCTTCTGTAGGCGACAACATTTTATAACCTAAATAATTTGTTTTTCTGTTCCAGAATGAAGGCAACTTTTGTTCTCCTTAACCTGGCATGCGCCTTGACCGTAGTCTACGGTTTTGTCTGTCCACCAGACTATTGTAAAAACAACAGTGATTGTACGGGCAGCCCTGTGGACCAGAGCAGTTGCAAGTCCGGCTTTACCTTTGTCCAGTACGGCACCTTATGCGGATGCTGCCCTGCCTGCAAGAAACTGCTCAGTAAGTCATCCAATTTGGAAAGCAACTCCATCCATACCCATTTCTACCGTCAGGGTAATGTTTACATTACTGTGTTCCAATTTGAAGGATATAGGTGCCAGTGAAATGAGACTTAACAACGTAATGTGTCAGGGAGTAGTGCAGTTCGACACTAGTGACGAAGTGCAACCTTGTTACTTAAATTGACTTTTATCTTTTTACAAAAACTTACACGTAGGTATTAAATAATATTAAAAGAAATACGAAAAACGAGCAATAGGTACAATATTATATTCAGTACCTATTATTATTACCTGGATCAGACCAGTTGGCAATCTGGCTTTATCTTTGTCGAAAACGGCAGCACTTGCGAATGCTGCTCCATCTGCAAGAAATTGCTCAGTAAGTCATTTCTATTTGGAAAGCAACTCCTGGGCACCAATTCCCACCTTTTATGAAACCATCATAAAAAGGAGCGTTTTGTTTCATGCTTAAAATAATTATTTGTAGACACAACTTAAAGAACGAATGAAAAATGTATCACGGATGTGCAAGCGAGATACAAGATGTTTATAATATACCGTTATCCCGCTCGCACTGATCTGAACTACAATGTTATGGGACGGATTTACCATAGTTTTACGACATTTTATTGTATGCTGCTCAAAAGCAGCTGTCTGTTTTTTTTTTTTTAATATTGTTAGGTTTGCAATAACGCCTGCTATGCGGATTACATTACAAAATCACAAATATACGATAGGAAAAATTTAAGTCATGTGCGTCATGTGCATTTATTTACAAGTATAAAACCAATTGCAAAATTGGTCTTGTTTGTAGTACAACGTAAGTTGTACTATAGATGTCGCTCCATCCCAATACGATGGTTAAAGAACGGTAGGAAAGATTCGAGTTATGACGTCATGTCATGTTAGCTCAATTGGTTAGAGCATACCCCGACCCAAGGGGTGGATGGACGCGGGTTCGAATCCCGCACATGACTTAAATTTTGTCTATCGTACCTATATTTGTGATTTTGTAATGTAATCCGCATAGCAGGCGTTATTGCAAGCCTAACAATATAAAAAAAATTATAAGGTTGCGTCATCATTTACAAGTATAAAACCAATTGCAAAATTGGTCTTGTTTGTAGTACAACGCAAGTGGTACTATAGATGTCGCTCCATCCCAATACGATGGTTAAAGAACGGTAGAAAAGATTCGAGTTATGACGTCATGTCATGTAAGCTCAATTGGTTAGAGCATACCCCGGCTCAAGGGGTGTAAGACGCGGGTTCGAATCCCGCACATGACTTAAATTTTTCCTATCGTCTATTTGTGATTTTGTCTGTAATTTTTTTAGTTTCACAGAATAATAGATTTAAAAACATTGCACGTAATATACACATTAATAAAACCCATTTTTATTGTAAAATAGTCAAAATCAAAATTAAATCCACTGCTAGAAAGTAACTTTTTTATGATGGATAAACATGACGATTTTTGTCGCTGGAACAGTAATAGTTCGTACCTACGTCAGAGTTCGCGAAAAGACTGATTTATTTCTTGTGACGTCATTAAAACGACGATCGATTCTATTTCGATTTGCAAGATTGCTTAATTGACGTGGAGGTATAAAATTAAGCAGTAAGATTAAATTATTATTACTATAAGAAGTGAGAGCTGGCCCCCGGTGATAGTTTTTTCTACCGCCAAGCAGTAATATTAACATTACTGTTTCGGTTTGAACGGTATATAGTCTACATATGGATTCTGGGGAAATTACAGGGACATGAGACTTAACAACTTTATGTCGCAGGGTGATGGGCGCAGATCAGTTCCCCATTTGTAACAAACTTCTGTTATAGGCAGACGTTACCGCTTAGCACCATGTGGGCCTCGTGCTTTTTCAACCAAGATAGCATAAAAAGAAAAGCTCTTCAATTCTGTTACTTTATAGCAATTAACTACTTATTAATTCGTTGATGTTTCCATTAGTGGTACTGGTAAAAAATTTGGTTGATTTACATTAACTTTCATGGCTAAGGAAAAACTCGTAGGTTATAAATACGCGTAGTACTATCAAAAGTAGAAATGTAAGAAAAATATTCAAAGTATCAAAGTTGGTAAAAACCGTTTTTCAAAGCTTAGTTAGCCACGAGGGTAGTATTTTACAGTAAGTAAAATACAGATAGGTTGTAGGTATATAACAATAGATCGGAGGCATGAAATATGTACTTCCTGGATTAGGACCAAACACAATAAAGGTATGTAACTAGGTTTTGGTTTGGTAAACATTCCTCAAAGGCTACAATAATAAAAGAAGCACTCAAATAAAAAAAAGAAGTTATATTATTATTATTTAAGACATGATCCATTTCAAAAGGGGCATCTACAAATTCCTCTCTGGGCAGGCAACGCATCGGCAGCGCGGCTAGTGTGTCCATAGGCGGCGGTTACCGTTTACCATCAGGCCGGCCGTCTGCTTGTTTGTCACTCATAATATAATATATATATATATATATATATATATATATATATATATATATATATATATATATATCTATTCGAGAGGGTGTTTAAGGAAACTCGAGAACAGAAATAGAACTTTCTCCCGAGTGACACAGTGCTTAATACTACACCTACGAGGAAAATAAAATCAATATAAGTTTTCTCGTATTTGTCTCGAGACTTCTCTGGAAGTAAATTCTTTATGACTTCTTGAGCTGTATTTTTTATTTCTGGTGGTGTATCATGTATCATCATCATTATAAACGCCTTAATCAGTTTCTGTAGTTTATTCCATATGTAATAAATAATATAACTCTTAATCTCCATACTTTAAAAACTTAAAATGGCGACTATAATTCAACTTACTGACATTGGCGACTATATGTAGCTAATTTCATTAGTTAATTTAGCAATAAAGGCAGCAAACTGTCATCTTCATTAGCCAAGTTTTTTGAAAATCCTGCTTTCAAATTTCGCTCCTTTTTTTTTAATGCCTGATAGGTTAGCCTTTGGCCACTATCTCACCTGATGGTAAGTGATGATGTGGTCGAAGATGTTGTTCAAGCTAACCTAGAAGTACTGGCTCTCAAGGACAGCTGCCGGAACACACCGTTAGGTGCTTGGCGACAGATTTTCTTCTTGAGGGTGGTAGCTAGCCAGGCGGGCATTCGCAAAATGCCCTACCACCATGCAAAATATGCGCTAAAAGATGCTCCTTTGAATTACCAATTTTTCTTATACCATCCTACCGAACCTATACTTACTTACATATTATAGAGAATACTACTCACCGAGGTTAGAAAGTGACCGATCCCCATCAGGGTGGAGTTGAGTAATTCACCCGAGTTGGGAATCGGTCAATCGGGTTCGATCAAATCAGATAATTATAAAACATCACGTAACATGGATTTCCTATGTTTGTACTCAGATATGACGCACTCTTTACCTCATTTTAAAAAATAGTAATGAGTCGAGCAGTTTTATAAAAATGTTATCTAAAATACATAACTACACAGAAAAAAAGGAATACTTGAGCCAACGCAGTGTGTTTTTATTCAAGAATATTTGTGATTCATATAAATTGAAAACAATATATTCTTGAAAACAGAACACAATATTCTCGGGAATATATTCTTGAATCAAGTTATATATTGCATTCTTCTTTGGAGAAATCGTTAAAGTGTTTAAATACGAATATGGTTAGTTTTGAATCCAAGAATATTACCATAAATATTCGTAAGTGAAGCACCTTAATTACATTCAAACAAGAATATTTAAAAATATTTCAAGAAAGAATATAGAAATTTTATTTAGAAAATAAATTGTTAACAGAAGAATTCCTATTTTATTGTTAGAAGAATATTTTCGTTATCTTGAAATAATAATTTGAATACTTTATGTGAAGAAATATTTTTTGGGTCTAAACAATATTCCTAAGAATATTCGAGTGTAATATCAAGAGTCGATTATTTTTCAGGTCAGAATATATTCTTGTTGTAATACAGCATGGTCTTGAATTTATTAAGATAATGTATATACTTGGCTAAAGAAGTCTTTTTTTTCTGTGTACTTTCAGCATATCTGGTAGCATACAAAAACAAAACCGTAAATTGAGGATCTACTCCTTTGTTAGAAGTTAATACATATCAGAGAAGATAAGGATTCTATTATGAGATCTAATAGTACTATCACCCTTCAACTACTGCAGTGCAGTTCTATAGTCCCAGAATTTGGGCAGTGACTGAACGAGCTATCCAAAGAGTCCAAAATGCATGCTCACGTTTCTGTTTCACGATACCTAGAAGAGAACATGTCACTCCCTATCTTGTAGAAAAAGGAATTTTGGATATGAAGTTACGAAAGGAACTATATTTGGCATGCTTTACTCAAAAGGTTTTGTAGAACAAAAAAACATGAATACCTTTTTGAATAGCTTACATGGTCTAAAAACACTCATCCTGTAAACACATGCTCAAAGTTCCTCAATACACTTGCAATACCTAAACATAGATCCACTGGTTTTTAAGGTTGCTTTAATTCAGTGCATCTAAAATATAGAATGATCTCACACCTTCTTTAAGAGCAAAGACAAGCTGCAACATTTTCAAATTATAACTAATATGAATTCTTTTGGATCGTCAAAATCATAATTTTAAAGCAACTTTTATAACACATAGAAATATCAAACATCCTGTAAACAATCCTTCTCAGATAATCAGGACCTCTTAGACACACTTACTGCCACTAACACAAACAAACACACCTTCATCCACGCAAAAAAAAACTGTATACCCTTTCACACCTATCTGTATACTCTATCTATTTAACACATTGTTTTATCACGCTACTAAGCTGTTGTTTAATTTATTTGTGATCAGCTTAAATATCTATGTCACTCGGCAAACATCCGTCCGAGCAGGTATATCCTGAAAAACAGCGCAGCGCACGTTAGTACTTAAGGTAAGCGCTGTACATCGAGCAAGTATCTCTTAAAACTCGTTGGCGCTGAGCATACTTCTTTTGCCTTCTGTTTGAATGAATTTATTTGTTTGTCAATTCTTCTATGTTGTAATTTTTTTCATGTTTATTAAAACAATAAATGCCTATATTATTATTTATTTTTTAAGTTAAAACATTACTCTATAAATAAAACTATGCTTCTGTATCATGAACAATAATATGGGTTGACTGCATTGACCTAATAGATATTGACCTATTATGTCAATGCCGTCAATACAGTTAACCATTGTGTTAACTGTGATATTGTTGAACGAATAATTTATTAAATGCAACAGTTGTTATTTAACAGAATATTTATTAGTTATATACTATTTATGTTTCAGACGCCGGAGAGCCGTGTTTGCAGACGTATGGAGTACCCTCCACATCCGTTTGTAATTCGCCTCTGGGCTGTCGCTATGGAGTTTGTGCCTAGCTAAGCCTAGGAAGCCTTGAGTTCTTGTGTTTATACTAAATGTTGTGAAGAAATAAACACTGTACATACTCGTATTCTTTTTTATTTCTACACAATGTGAAAACAACTAAATGCGATATAATTGAAAGAATAAAATGCCTAAGGGGTCTAATTTCAAAATATTTTGGTTATACATAAACCAAAGATCTTAAGCCCATGTATATACCGGCACTCAGACCAATCCCAATGTATGGCAATTTTATCTCTGTGTAAAAATTTAATAGTTATTGGCCGATTCTATCTCTGTGTAAAAATTGAAAAGTAATTATTGCTTTTTTTTGGCATTTAGACACCCTTTAGATTTTAACCTTTACATTTCAATGCTACTGAAAAAATCACAACGAGTTGCGTGTTGTCTCTCAATAAGTTGCGTTTAAGTTAACTGGTAAACTTTTGACTTTCATACCCCTAAACTTATGAAACCACAATAGACGAAATCAGTTCGAGAAGCTTTTAAAAAGTGTCGGTGATCGTCGTATTGAAAACTTGAGCCCGGATTGCGGAAATTACAAGTTTTATCAGGAAAACATTAACACAAAAAATAACTAAACCTAAAACTGATAATATGAAATGGCGTGTCGCAGACAGAGCCATGCTAATTCAAACACTGAACTCACACTTTCATGGTCCCAACTTGTGAAATTGTCTATGCCTCCTTTCTCTCATCACAAAAGGAGGCATTGCTTTAACTAGGCACTTCTGCGGCGCTCAATTAGTTGAGACAGTATTAGAAGTCGGTTTCATTTCTTAACAGGACGAGTCATTCTCTTTTCACTTATATTAGTTGCAATAATCAATCATGTCATCGAGGTTAATAGAGGATCATTGAGGAAATATTGGCAAAATCTTTTTTCAGTAGTTGAGTGTCACTGAAAAACTGCTTGGTTGAAGTTGATGAAATATAAATTGGACTAGCTTGGAACTAGACTCAACCAAAAAACAAGTACAACTATCCAGATTGGGCGATCCAATAAAGAGTGAAACGTACTCATAAATAAAAAGCGTTAACTTTAGAACCTTCTTCCTTTTTGGAAGTCGGTGAATATATTTTGTATATGTTGCCTTTTATTTATTGCCGCGATATGCTAGGTCTTGATCAGAATGTTACCTGATGGTAAATGATTATATGTTCACAAATGGAAAACAGACTTACCTGATGCTGAGTAGCACGTAAAGCACTGGTGTGCTTGACGACAGATTTTCTAGCTAGCCAAGTGGCGAGCTGCCGCCCTTAAGCAGAAAATCATTAATCCATTCAATTTTGAAGCAATGAAGGCCGAGCGGTAATAACTATGGAAAGCCGCCGTGTCGCAGGTCTATGGTTCGTTTCCTACTGCTGGTTTCAGCTTCACCGCATGGAGGAAGGGCATTTCGCGTATGCTCGCCAGGCTAGCTACCTCCCTCAAGTAGAAAATATCTCACCAAGTACCTAACAGAGTGTTCCATCAGCAGTCCTTGAGAGCCAGTAAAATTACAGGCATATGAGACTTAAGGACATGTAACCGCCAGCCAGACCAAGCGCGGTAGGTGTTTCACAGTACTATAGCCGTCTCTATCCGTCTGTCCGCCCCAGGCCGCGACGCGAGTGACGCGACGTTCTACTCATATATACTCGGTACGTGTCGGTACGATTTGCATGTTTTTTAGGGAGGACATTGATGCTGTCTACCGCTATACGGACGTACAGCTCCACCGGGTTTTGGGCTAGGGAAGGCCCTCTTAAAGCCCGGAACGATTTGCATGTTTTCGGTGGCTGCTTTTATCCAATGATGGTGCGTAAACATATTTATAAACTCAAATTATTATTAACAATAAACTCGCATGTAAATATAGCGTATTATTAGACCTATAGTTTCCAATTTGAATCCATTTTTTGGACTTATAATTACAAAGTTTAGTATACCCTGCATTTACCATAGCAGGCGGGGCTGGACGGCGAGTCTGGCACTGCTCAGCACGGCACCTCGCAACCCGTTTTCCAAAATTTGCGATGGTAAACGCAAAGTATACTAAACTGTAATTATTAGTCGATAGATCTATAAATATACTATATCCCCAAGCGAGTTTTTTTTTTAATTCATTGGATTTTTAAATAAGTTTACGCACCATCGATACCTAAAAAAAGAACAAAAGAACTATTTTAAATGAGTTTTTTATATAATATTATGAACATAGTTTACAGAAATATATTTAATGTGTGGATGTAAGATTAGGCCCAATATAATCAATCAAATAATATAAAAAGAAATTATTGACATTTGATAAGGATTTCAACACAACAGTTTTACTACTTCAATACTGATTACTATTTAGCTGATCTCGCCACTTTAATCATAATATAGTTGATCACGCTAATTATATTTACAATTAGAGGATTATTCCAATATTATTACTGTAATTATTATACGGATATAGTCATGTCCTTCATTTATTTTTAGTCCAGTCACGTCAGTCAGTTCTGTTACATAACCATACTCAGAGTAGACTGGTAATGACAATCTGGCAAGAATAGTCGCCAAAGTAGTACCATATACCAGGTAGAGAACATCAATCATATAAATATATTATACATGTGGAGTTTTGGTTCTGATTCATTTCAGTCCTATGCTCTCTAGGTTTAGCCAGCATTCCACCATTCATTTATTTCCAAATGTAGGATAAAAAGGCCAAAAATACTTTTTAATAGCAATTACTATTTTATTTAACTTTTACAATGGTTACGACTGCTTATGCTGCTGCTGCTGAACAGCGTACAAAATGGAAGAGAGAAAAATCATTTATCGCTAGTGTTGTGAGTACATTAAAGTGATGTGCTTAACTCGACTAAAGATAAAACATTTTAAATTTATAATGATAGTTATATATGTTCAATTCGATCAAATGGATTGAACACCTGGCTTGATTGAGCAATGGCTTTATTGAAAACAGGTCAACTATAATTACTAACCGGTTCGAATATAAGAAATAACTAACACATAAAACATAACATCTTCCCTTTGGGTCTCCTACAATAAACGAATGAAGTAGTACGAATGAATAAGGCATGTAAAAAAGAAAATTACACCTCTAAGGCTACAAAATCTATTGGATAAGTACGTATTAAAGAACAAACAATAAAAGTATACTTTTCATTAGCTAGAAGTAAAACAAAAGCAGGGCCTTGAATTCAAAAGCGGGTTAAGGTAGTATTGTATTATACCCGAGGCGCAGAGGTGATTCCGGAACAATGAAAACTCCTAAAGTTTTTATGGATTTTCATTCTTTACAGCGTGTTCCGGTACGCCCGGTTTGTATTTATACTATTCAAATAACAGCTGGTACAACTGTAGTTTAAATGACGAATTAATCATTAAAATGCTTTAAGATGGAATATTGTTTATTGTGTGCTATGTAAATAAGCAATGTAAGTGCAACAAATACAGGCTAGAATTAAGTAGGTACTCGGTTAGTTCTTAACAAACATAACACGCTTTTGTGTCTTAGCTGGCGACTCTAATTAACCTGCCTATGGATTCCTCACCTACGACAAAAAAAAGGATATCACAATGTGTTTCTGAAGCGCTTGTAGCGAAGTTTACTTAGCTGTTCTCAACCGATCAGCAAAGTTAAGCAACGTTGCCCGCGGTCATGAGTTGGATGGGTGACCGCTAGTGACATTACTACTGAGCGTTTCCGTGCTTCGGAGGGCACGTTAAGCCGTCGGTCCCGGTTGTCGTCTTAGGATGGCAGTCGTTATAGCATGGTGGTATGGCATTTTGCGAATGCCCGCCTGGCTAGCTACCACCCTCAAGTAGAAAATCTGTCGCCAAGCACCTAACGGTGTGTTCCGGCAGCTGTCCTTGAGAGCCAGTACTTCTAGGTTAGCCTGAACAACATCTTCGACCACATCATCATTCAGTCCTGTATAAAAATTAAATCATATAGTAAGCATTAGATCGACATTTCACTTAACATAAAACATAATTGTTAAACGTCACAATTTATACAAAATAACTAAAAATACAATTTACCAGACATAGAAATGATTTAAAATTACATGGAGGCCCAATCCCCTCAAGTTTCAAAAGTTTCACGAGACATTACTCCAGGAGAGTACCAGCCGCAAAAGCGCTGGAGAAGCAAGTTCAGGTCCTGGAGATCCCTCTCCAGGCATCCACCTACAGTACCTAAACCTGAAGGTGGATGCTCGGTTTGCCCTGCGTATTCCGAAAGGGGCAAAACCGTGCTCAACTATATTTCTGCTGCTCGGGGCAAACGAAGCAGGAGGCTGAGGAGTCACCCAATACCACGTTAGCCATGGACTTTTGCAATATACAGGGTCTCTGTTCTAACCTGAACAATGTCTACAGGTAGTAGTACACTACTACCTGTAGACATTGTTCAAAAAAAGTAGTTGCAACTACTGTTAATTGTGACCTTAATTGGAAATAAAAAATACTGAAGCAACAATGTGATGAAATAAGTATTTATTATATGAAGCAAGAGATGTATGCCATAGCCAGAAAAAAACAATTCTTGGTCTCTACCTACCCCTCCAAAGGCATCCGGCAGCTGAAACAGTAATTACCTTATGTAAACCTAGAACCATAAATGCACAGTACAAACTATTATCTAATCTGTGTCTAAGGTGTTCTACGACCCGCACACGTTACTCACCAATAGAACACCACTAGTATAAATGCATCATACTAACTATTATCTAATCTGTGTCGCAGGTGTTCTGTAATTTTTTGCTTGATTGTTTGCCTGTAGAACACCAAGACGATCGAGTTGGGTGTTCCACCACCGACAAATTTAAAAAATCTGAACCATGGGTCGTAGAACACCCGAAAACCGTAGGTGTTCCATGGGAGATTTTTTTCCCCCGTGGAACACCTAGGTGTTCTACGAGGTGTTCCACGGGCAAGTACCGTCCAATTTGCACCCTAGGTATGTGAGGAATGAGGTGTCTGTCGGAGAGCATATCTTTGTTTCGATCAAGGACAGCATAAGGTCAGCTTAGCAGTCTCAATTAACAGTAGTTGTAAACATTGTCAGTCATCTCTACCAACCCTGTACAGAGAGTGAAACACTGGCCTACACCTTAAAGGAGAAGGCCAATCTTCTGGACTCTCTCTTTGCATCTAACTCGACTTTTGATGACCAAGGGGACTCACCAATGACCACGTGCCATATGACCATGCCAGATATAATTATCTGGCAATGTACAGAACGTAAGGCACTGTTCTCCTTGTACATTCAAAGTTAAGTGGGCCTGATGGCATCCCTCCGATAGTGCTGCGGGCTTGTGTTCCAGAGTTGACACCGGTTCTAACGCGTCTTTTCCGTCTATGCTACATATCAGGCGTTGTCCCAAAAACATGGAAGACGCCTTTGGTGCAACCGATCCTTAAAAAATGTGACCGCTCAGATCCATCCAACTACCGCCCTATAGCCATAACGTCTCTGTTGTCCAAGATAATGGAATCCATTATCAACAACCAGCTCTTGCAGTATCTAGAGGCTCCAGCAGATTTGCAATCGCCAGTACCAGAATAGAAACTATAATGAATAATTGTTGTACTTACCCACCTAATAATCTTTTGATGCTGTTATTATGACTGATTAGATTTCGTAGGATATGCGTAGTACCTTACCTACCATCAGAAACATTTACAAGCACAACAATGCCTACGACGTAGGAATGTACCTACGACGTAGGAATATGCAACACACAACCGAGTAGGTAACATTAATTCACATTTCAGTCCATTACTTATACAATAATAGATACCTACAGTATACCAAAAGTATCATTCTAAGTTCACATTTTATAAAAGTAATGATAATAATTACAATCACAATAATAATAAATAAAAATAAAATAAAAGGCATTTATTTCAGGCATACACCCATATACAAAATAAAATATTATTATTAGAACTAATGAATAATGATTAATTCTTCATTACTCATATATTGCCACGACGTGTCTTTCACAGCAATGCTGAACATATGGACAGTCTGATCTGTCTGCTATCATCGCCAGGAGGGTGTTGGAGCTGGCACGTACTCTGCGCACTAAAGACGCAGCACGCTTTCGCATAGTCGCGTGGAAGCAGTCAGCGCGTGCCGCCGCAAACATCCCCGAGGCACTGCAGAAACGTGGCAGCCCCAACACCGCCCTGAACGCATTGTTGTATTGGACGCGGAGGGCACTGTAGATCCTCTTCGTATAGTTAGCCCAAAGGCTGCACGTGTATAGTGATGTACCTACAGTACGCTTTAAAGAGCGTTATTTTAACTTCGGTTGAACAACGTGCAAAACTACGGGCTATCATATTTGCTCTAATCGACAGAGCCCTCCGCTCCCTCTCAATGTCAGCGTGGTCCCCAAGGTCAGCTGTAATTACGTGCCCCAGGTACTTAAATTGATCCACCCAGTATAACGGAACAGTGTTCAGATAAACTGGTGGCACATTTTGAGGACATTTAGAACTAGCCTTAAAAACCACACACTGATTTTTAGACACATTGTAAATAAGTCCGTGACTACCTGTGTACTCCTCACAGATATCAACTTCCGTAAACCGCAGACCGACGCACTCAACAGCACCATGTCATCAGCATAGCTAAGATTATTGAAAGAAATGCCATCTACATGACATCCTACGTGCTGACTGCTGAGCGTGACAATTAGCTCATTTATATATAAGTTAAACAAAGTAGGTGAGGTTAAACCACCTTGCTTAACACCACACTCCTGCTGATATGGCTCTGGTAACGCCCCTGCCCATCTGACACTATTTAACTGGTGCTCATACCAAAACCTAAACATACAAATGAGTTAATGTGGTAGGTTAACACTCTTAAGCTTTTTCCACAGGATTTCATATGAGATCAAATCAAAAGCTTTGGACAAGTCGAGGAAGCACGCATAAACCGGAGTCTTACGATCAGTGTAGTATTTGACGGTATGCTTAAGACACAGTATAGCACTCTCAGTAGACAGCCCAGGACGAAATCCGAACTGGTTGTCGTGCAACGTAACATAATTATTTAACTGTGAATTAAGCAAACCGTCAAACACTTTCGCCGCAACCGTTGCAAGTGAAATAGGCCTGTAGTTATGTTTATTACCAAGGTCACCAGTTTTATTCTTAACCACGGGCACTACAACGGTTTTCATAAAATCGGAAGGCAGGTCACACACAACGAGTAGAACATTGCGAGTACTCTGTTTATATGTGGGCCAGCATGCTGAAAGTGTTCAATTGATAGCTGGTCATGCCCTGGTGACTTACCCCTCGTCATATATTTAATGGTTTTACACACATCTTGGGCCATAAAAAGTGTATCTACTGCACCATTTGGCAATTCAGCACTGCGCACGCCACCGTTAGCCGGACTTAAAGGGGATTGTACACAAAAATGCCCCCTAAAAATATTGGCAATATCCCGAGGATCACTCACGCCATCAACACTCACAGGAAGACCAGGCTGCATGCTTACTTTACTGGTACTTTTCCAAAAACCGCGAAAGTCACCCTTATTATGCTTCGCTGGAATGTCCATTTTCAACTGGTCCTGACGATCCTGGCGCCATTTTAAACGATATTTTTAACACTCTTCTGCTTTCACACATATCGTTATACACGTCCCCGGATCTAGGTCTACCACAAAATACCCATTCTCTGAACTGCAACCTTCGAGAAAGTAACCCGAAGAGACGCCATTCTATTAGCTTTGTAAGAAACAAATTTCTGTCAATTTTTCTCATATCGAAACACGTTCTAATTGGCTAATCCACGACCAGGTGATTTATAGTGATGGGACGGAATGAATGTGCAATTTTAATCGATATCGATATAGTGCATATTTAGAACATCAACGTGGTAATATATCTATAAACATCTTAAGCGTTGAGTGTGAATTCTACTAATGCTTGGCTGTAAGAAGTAGGTAAACAATGGAAACTATTGTGTAACAAAACCTAATGTTACTAAATTACAACGTCAAATACACTTACAAACTGCTGTATTGGCAGGATTGTCCACTTCCGAACACATCCTCCACCATTCAGGGAGAGTTTGCCACAATTCCCACGCTTGGCAGGCGTCTTGGGGATCGCAGTTTAAAATATCAGTTCCTCAGAAAGCGCTGCTTCCCACCTTTCGGTATTTTACCTTTAGTTACCTCTTACAGCACCAATGACACCGATAGCAATGGTGGAGTAAAATTCTAGCACGGCACCCCACGGGATACTTATAAATTAACATGAGTCACTCACCGTGTCTATTCTACTAAGTGTATTTTTAATGAAGTCAGCGCATTTTAGCTAATCCACATAATGTAAGTTAATATTTTAGTTTTCACAGCTATCAATAAGAGAAAATAAAATACAGAACAAATATGAAGCAGTGATGGCTCAGTGCCATTGGCTATGGACTGCCGTGCCGCATGTCCATGGCTCGAATCCCGCCGCGGGCTTGAGCTTCAAAGCATGGTGGAAGGGCATTTTGCGAATGCCCGCCAGGCTAGCGACCACCCTCAAGTAGAATATCTGTCGCCAAGCACCTAACGGTGTGTTCCGGCAGCTGTCCTTGAGAGCCAGTAATTCTAGGTTAACCTGAACAACCTCTTCGACCACATCATCACTTACCATCAGGTGAGATAGTGGTCAAAGGCTATGTAATTAACAACTATGTCTCAAGGTGACGGGCGCAGTGCAATTCGTGACTTGTAACGAAATGCATCTGTTACAGGCAGAGATTAGTCCGCTTAACATCAGGCGGGCCTTGTGCTTGATCCGTCACAATTACATAAAAAAAGACTAAAACAACGGAAAAAATTGTAAGTTAGAATACTCATTCTAACTTATAATTTTACCAAACTCATTCTAGCTTACCAAATATAATGAATAGATTCAGGCGTTACTTTGCGGAAATCCATATTTAATAATAACAAATATTTTTTAAATATTTTACGAAAACATCAAATTAATATTTTAATAAAACACTTAAAAATATATCTAGTAACAATTCCGCCCAATTTTCCTGCCAAGCCGACGTGACGTCACAAACGCCACGCAGCCAAACCGGAAGAACCTTCGACGCGTTTCGCTTCTACACGAAGCATCCTCAGGAGGTCTTGACTCTTCGAGCGCACGATCGAGAAGCAATCGTGCTTCTCGATCGCGTGGCGTTTGTGACGTCACGTCGGCTTGGCAGGAAAATTGGGCGGAATTGTCACTAGATATATTTTTATATTTTTAAGTGTTTTATTAAATTATTAATTTGATGTTTCGTAAAATATTTAAAAAATATTTGTTATTACTTACCAAATATTGTTTTATAAGCTTTAAATTATATATATAGGTTATAAATGAAGTAATTACTATGATTCGCATCTCTTAAAATAAGTAAAATATTAAATGACTCCCTAAATAATCTAATCAAATATCAAACTACGACATTATTGAAAAAAATTAGATCGCTGAGTATTAAGAAATTCGGTATTTGAAAATATTAAAAATGGTTTATTATATAAGGCTTCCTTTGAAGTGTAACAGGTTTAGGTATAAAATAAGTATTTGAGTGTGTTTAGATATACATAAAACTAATTCAAACAAGTAAAATAAACATCTTTTATACAATACATATAATAAATTGAATAAAATTAATAATGGCTATATAATAAGTGTATAGGTGTAGTAGATATTTTACTAACTATGTAAGACAAAACTAAATAGATAGAAATTAATAAGTTGTACGATATCTGTTTAAATTCCACTGTATCTTTTAGAAGCAGTGATGGTCCAGATGACTATGAATTTCCGTGTAGAAATTCCATGGTTGGAATCAAAAATTTACCATAAGAAGGGTAACATAATATCGACAATAATCTATATAAAATCGATATACACCACCATAAGCACTGTAATCACAACACTAGGAGGAAGGATATTTTAAATTTGGAGTGTGTCCGATACAACACACTAGTTGCCAGATAGACCGAACCATGAATTCCACTCTCGAGGTTAGTTTCTCGATGACCGCAACCTAGCCTCCCTGTGAGCCTCCCTAACGTATTTACTCCATCCTACTATGCGTGGCCTATTCCTACCTGCTTTCGTGCCACTCTGACTCACCAATGCTGCATCACGAAAGGCAGAAACAATATCGCTGTACAGCCTATCAAGAACTTGTCTGTGAGTGGGGTCATTACAATAATAATCAGCGCAAGATGTACATTCAACAGGAAAATGAGTTAATTTTAATCTATTATGACAATCTTTGGTATACAATGTGACTTTTTCCTCACTTCTCACGCCCCACAATGCATCTTCATTTACATATTGTATTGTATTTGGCAACTTTGGTATCAGCAAATCCAATTTACACTCAACAATAAGTGGTAAATGGTGAGACCAAAGAGTAATATATTTTATATATACATTGACGATGCATTGTTCAGCCGCTTGCGTTACGATACAGTGATCTAGCCAGCTGCAAGACCCGTAAACATCACTAATAAAAGTATATGTACCAGAGTTCAAGCCCAATGTATTAATGTCAACACAAGACCATTTCTGTTCAGCACAAAAATTAATTAGCTCTTTGTAGAATAATTCATATGGGTTGGCATTATAATCACCTAACATTAACACTGATTCGATACCGTATTCCTCAACAATAGCACTCATCGTACTTAGGCAATCCGTAAAATCCGGTAAATTGTCTATGGAGTTCGTCGGCATGTAAATACTCATCACAATCACAGGTCGATTATTTGTATCGGATTATCACGCCTTTATTATATGCCTCCACAGCAGCGCGACACCACCATACGGCCGGCCACGAAGTAAAAAACGAAAAGACGAAAGACGCGTCCATCGCCGATGTTCCCGTGTAACCAAAGTCACTGTCTATGGTGTCTAAGTACGGTATTTCATCATGAAATAACCAGGTTTCCTGCAGACATATCAAGTCACATGTTCGACATAGCTCTCTAATACTCTCAATAGAACGTTTCACATTTTTGCAATTAAAGCTAGAAAATCGATAAAGGCGCTATCCATTATGAGATTTACTAGTGCCAGTAACAGGTAAAGTGTTGTTTGGGTTCCTGTGTTTAAAACTTACAAAACGCCTAAATATAATACCTTTAGGCCACAACCTTTCATCCATATATATTGGTAGGCTAGACTCTGACACGAAAAATTTAATAATTTATGTTCTTCTCGTATAATAACCAAACATGAAGTGTGCCGCGTGTCAACCGTAGCGAAGGTTAGTATGTGTATTTTTTTTCTCTATGGTAGGTATAGGTCTAGGTATAGGTTACAAGACACAACTTGTTTCGCCGTAAACGAAGCCGATATCCACGGATATATTTTGCAAGCGAAAATCTTCAAACAGAATCATTATTTGAATAGCAGTTTGAATAAAATACATATAAAGTATTATGTTTGTTTTTTTTCAATACCTACTGTAAATTAGCGGTTTTTATAAGTAACCTACTGTTTAACTGAAGAACGACAAATAGGCAGGTACTTAGTGTAGGTTACCAAGAATGACTTACCTCGTTTTATCGTTAGGGAATCTATAAAAACTTCTATCCTTTTCTCGTTTAGTTGATAAGCAACCGTAAACAGCACAAGAGTACCCCATTGTCTCACTTTTTAAAATACTCGTACAATCGTCACATTTCGTCGTCACGTTATGGTGCGCGAGTTGCGCACCATAACGTGGTACGTACTCAGCTCATCCGTACTCAGCTCACCGTAGTCAGCTCAGCGTCAGCTCAGAATCGGCGGCGGGGTGAGGACGGCTCGTTTTGGTGGGGGGAGAGGAGTGTCCATTCTATACGTAGTATTACTATATTTTCTATTTTATAGGCATAAGGTATAATATCTACAGTATAACCTAAAACTATGTTGTTTTGTATGCCATCGTGATAGAACAAACACGAGGCCCACCTGCTTCTTCTTATAACAGATTCATAATCTGTTTTCTGTCAATCCAGTATGTAATAACGTGTTTTGTCTTTTCTTTTGACAAAACCGGTCAAAACTTGTTAGGATTAAGAATGGTTGAAATATGAATGTATGCATGTTGCCACTTACATGCATGCATAGCGGCTGAACGGTCCACATAACTGTCCTGAAACACGGCAAAGATAGACTTTATACTTACTTACTAGTTCCGGATCGCAACATATAGCTGCTTCTCGGTTTGTTTGGTCCACAACTTATTTGGTTTCTGCTATTTGTCTGGTTTGTCACTTTTGTTTGGCAAGTTTTGACCTCTAGACCAATTTAGTATAAGAAAATCAAAACTCCAACTTTTTGCTCACAATTGTACAACCAAATTTTACGCAGTAGGATAAATCTAAATACTTAAATCAAATGTATCCTTTAAAAAGTGATTGGAAAAAATCCCTGACAAACAATAATAAAGATTCAGCGATGCGTCTCGTAGCCCGAATCAATTTGATTGTGAAGGATTTATACCAAGGTCGATATTGAATTTCACACACCAAATAATAAACGTAAAATAAAGACGAGGAAAAGCGTCAAGGAAAATAGTGCTCGCTATCGAATTCGTTTCTGGAAAAAATATGTATATTAAGAGTAGAGTTCACGGAGCGCTTTCCATATAAACGTAGTTTTTTAAATACTAAGGGTTCAAACTTTGCATGTATATCCTTGAGCCTAATATCTACGCTTCTGGTTTGCTGGATTTCCGTATAATGAAGTGATGTCAAAAATATTTCGAAAACTCGTTTTGTATGGGAATTGTTATTTTGACATTTAGGGATAAAATAAATAATAAACCGAAAATTCGCAAACCAGAAGCATAAATATTAGGCTCAACAATATGCGTACAAAAGCACATTTGCATGGAAAGAAAGCGCTCCGTGCACTCTACTCTTAAGCTTCAATATTTTGATATCCGTATTTTCCAACAAACATATACTTATTCTAGTACTAGTGTTATTTTAGGGCGTAAAGAATAATTATATTCTTAACATCAAAGTTCATTCCGCCGACACGAAGGGGAGTATTATTAAACACACATAAACTTATGAATTTATATTAATTATTATAGTAGGATAGGACTACATAATACGAACACTTTTTCTCACAAGAATAAACATTTACGAAATATTTCCTATTTTTTCAAAATATAAGACACTTTTTGAAAAAATTGGAAATATTTCGTATAACGAAAGAATAATTCATGAACATCGCTAAAGCCGCACAACCCAAGCACTGCATTTTTAGAATTGTTTTTTTTTTAACATTATAGCAAACATTTATTAGAAAATATAATAATATGATAACCTTAAGAAGTATAAATAAACTTATTTTTATTCTTCTTAGAATTTCAAAGTTACATTTCACCAGTATAATCATTTCAAAAGAGAAATTAAATTAAATTAAGTCTAACCATGTTCTCGTGTAAGTGACTTTATGTCTTATTTGAGAATAAACTTATTTAAACCTAATAGAAAAACGTGATCGATTCTGACTCATTCTACAAAATATTGCGGGCAGCATTTCCACCAAGCCCTCACTTAGTAACCGGATATCCTTTCAAGTCTGGACTACGCCTTCTTCAAGAAAAATAACGATACTCTCATATTTCTTGAAAGATTTTATTTTAAGGTAGGTTAATGGTACAGCTATATTAAGTTACTGTTATTGTATTCATTCGCTGTCGTTCATATTTTTCTCTAGATTTACTGGAAATTACAGTCAAGGACTTGATTGTGGTATAAGTTCAGTAAGTTCCAATTTTATTTCTTTAATTGTATGAAAAAAGGTAACGACAGACAGCACTTTCACCAAGTATAAGTATAACACAAGTTTGTTAAACAGTTTTTACTGGAGGATTTTTTATCAGCACTATATCAATATTACGCGATTCATTCACATTATATCATAAAAAGCCTGTTTTATAGTGAATATTTCCACATGCCACATATTGTCTGTATCTAGATGTAATCAAATCCTATGGGATTTACGACGATAAACAGACATAAAGATATCGTAAAATTGTATCGTCACCTCAATAACCCGGACACTTTATTGCACAGTAACATGACATGATTATCGAGCTGGGTATAGCTTTAGATGTATTTTTCATATTTTATTGTAGATTTACCTTCTAATATAAGTATAGCAAGCATCAAAGATTCTATTGCTGAACAAAATTGCGTTTGTCCCTAAAGAAGATAAAATTTAATCTACTGACCACTCACCCGCAATGCCTTTTGCTACCATGACTCAAACCCGTTAATTAGTCACAAAACTAAAATCAAGGATGACTGAAGAAATAATGACCCATTACTAGCAAGTATAAAATAGTGAACAGAGGGGCCGTGGCTCGAATAAACTGAGCTTTATTGGGTTCCACCTGACCTGGAAGGACATATTTTGAAAATGTACGCCTCGCTAGGTGCCATCCTCAATTTGGAAAAATATTGCCAAACACTTCAAGGTGTAGCCTTCGTAGTTTTTCAACTTGAACACATAAGTTTTCGTATTTTACGGGACTTAAACATATATATTTTATTACCTCGATGTTGACAGTGCTCACGAGCGGAGTCCTCAGGCCATGAAATACTTATACCTGAAGGTGTGTTCCGGTATGTTCTTGAGACCCAGTTTTCATTCTAGAGGTACCCTGCTCAACATCTTCGAACGCATCTTTTATCTAAAGGCAAGAGAGATTAAAAGAAAGCCTATTTAGTAAAAATAACGAACATGTCAGACGATTGCATATTAAAAATTGTGTAACCGCCGCGCGTTTGATTTTCATCGCATAATGAAAGAGCGTTTTGCGAATCCTCGCCAGGATAAATGCAAGTAAAAATTTTGTCGCCAACCACATAACGCGGTGTATCGGCAGCTATTTTTGACAGCCACTTCCTCTTCTCTGTTATAATTTATTCGTAGTTTGTATGTTATTATTATCCTATTCTACTGGCACACAAAAGTGGTTTTACCATCTTTGTAGTACAGGATGAGATTATGGTCAATGGCTAATTGGCTAACTGGCTATTATATCAATAGTCAGCCCATAGTCAATAAAATATATATTATTTTACACTTTTGGATAAATTCATGATGAGTCAACATGACTTCCACAGACAAAAATATTTGTTTTATTACTTTTTATTCAAATTTTATTTTGTTTGAATATTTTTTTGGCACATGTTTTTGTGACGGAACAAGCTTGAGGCCCATCTGATGTTAAACGGAGTAACCTCTGTCTATAACAGATGCATTTCATCACAAGTCACGAATTACACTACGCCCGTCACTTTGTGACACAGTTGTTAAGTCTCATCTGCCTGTAATTTCTCTGGCTTAACGGTGTGTTCCGGCAGCAGTCCCTTCAGAACACACCGCTAGAAGCTTGGCGACAGATTTTCTACTTGAGGGTGGTAGCTAGCCGGGTGGGCAATCGCAAAATGCCCTCCCACCATGCGGTGAAGCTCAAGCCGGCTGTGGGGATCGAACCAGGGACCTGCGACACGGCAGTCCATAGAAATTACCGCTCGGTCATCATTGCTTAAAAAATTACAAAACAACTTAGGATATTACTTATTTCAAGGCGCATATGTAAGAACAAAAAACCGAAGTAACTATACCAGCTATAGCTAAAATATAAAACGCATTTACCGTTTTAACACACTCATAAATTTAGTAGACCATGTGTCCAGCGTGCTGCCTACATTGCCTCGTTGAACAGCATTTATTTTGTATTAGTGTATGTTATTAGCTAGCATTTTCGTCACTGGTGGGTTCAACCAAGGTCTTAGCAGTAGTAGTCTGCTGGTCTCCTGGCATAATTAATTACAAATCCTAAGTTTTCAACCCATACGGCATAAACCAGTGACCTCCATCATAAAAAATCATCATCATCATAATAATAAATATCTGAAGCGCTCGTAGCGAAGTTGCCATAGCCATTCTTAATCGATCAGCTAAGTTAAACGACGTCCGCCGCGGTCAGGAGTTGGATGGGTGACCGTTGGTGACATTACTACTGAGCGCTTCCGTGCTTCGGAGGGCACGTTAAGCGTTACAGCATGGTGGTAGGGCATTTTGCGAATGCCCGCCTGGCTAGCTACCACCCTCAAGTAGAAAATCTGTCGCCAAGCACTTAACGGTGTGTTTGTTATTTAAGATTAACATTTTTGGCATTTTCATTGTTAGTTACGTGAAATATATTTTTTTTGTTTGTTTTTAACTCGTAAGTTAAGAGACGCACTACCAAGAAGGACATTTGCAGAAGACCTGATAAAAAATCCTCTTAAACTTCTTCTTCTTTGTGTTATTGCATATTTTTCCTGAGGTACGTTCCCAAATAAACTTAGCTTGATATCTTATATTATATTATGGCTTCTATTATTGCGTATTGTCATAATTCTGCCAATATCCGTACATATGCTGGTGTTATAAAACCATATGGAGAGTGTTCGATATTAAGAATATTGTTTATTGTTATGTATAGCAATGATAGCCGATCGGTAATGCCGTGCGCAGCAGGTCCATAGTTCGATTCCCACCGCCAGCTGATAAGAGTCCATAGTAGCGCCATATAAAAAAAAATAGACCCCACTCGCGTCGGTTCTAGTTTCGGACCAGACAGTTGCATGATCTAGACATTGGCTCGTGGGATCTCTGGTTTCAAAAGGTTACAAAAGACTATATTGTACTGTTCAGATAAAGTTAGTACATGAAAAAAATATTTATAAAGGTATATTGCATAATTAATCAACGGCAGCTGCTCATAGGCCTATTAGACATAAAAGATTAGCGCATAATAAATAAAAGTTTGATAATAAAAAGATAGCGGTTAATCAGTACCTCGTACCAATAAAGTCAGAGTTCGGAATGAAAGATAACGCCAGATATTATTTTTAATCCTAACAGCTGAGTCGTCGACGACTACATTCAATACGAGTATTTAGCGTCACTACAATTTACTTACAGTTGTCAATTTGCAAAAGTCAATAATTGACCTGTAGTTATGTCAAGCCTTTAATCAATTTGTGTCATTTCATTATCTAGAGAGCCAAAGCGCAACAATGTAAAACATTATTTGTAAACAGTCAGTGCAATAAAAAGTATAGATTATTAAAACTACGGATTTTTTTGCATCATTTTTTTATTGAAGTGCCAACGAAATGTTCTTGATTGTGTGTGAATCAAGGTGAAGTGACTGCAATATTTGTTTACTGCAATAATTCCTGCAATACATTAAGATTATTCTAGTTAGAAGTGTTATCTTGTGTGAAAGGTCAGTAAATAAATTAACTGTGTTTGTGTTATCTCGTTAATACAAAACTAAATGAGTGCTGCTGTCCCTATAAGGGAGTTCACATGTACCCACATAATTATAATAACTTTATATTATCCAACCGTCATCAGTCAATATGTGAGTTTCAATACATAAACATGTTATTGAGACACTTGTTCAATATTTCAAAATATTACGTATCTATTGGCTTGTATAGTTATCAACTTGTGTTTTAGTGTTATATTTTGTGACAAAATAAGCCTGATGACAATATTGGACTCACTTATTATATACCCTTCACTTTGAGTTTCTGAGTCAGAAAATATCAATTTTCTCTGAAGGTATGTATAGACAGTTAATGTTATTAATGGTATTACATCATCTCAATATCTGTATTAAGTACATTACATTTTATGAGTGAGTATCGAGATTAGAGCTATAACTAAACATAATTTGCCTACTGTATGTTTTGCCACACCAATCTCGACAGTAAAACAATTATTATAATTTAATAAGTTTTTCGGTAGGTATGTTATATATGCCTGGTAAAATTAAAAGTGTATGTGCCCGTCCGATCAGCAAAGTTAAGCAACGTCTGCAGTGATCATGAGTTGTATGGGTGACCGCTTGTGGCATTACTACTGAGCATTTCCAAGTTTCGGCGGTCACGTTAAGCCATCTGTCCCGGTTGTTGTTCACACTAACCAAGAATTACTGGCTTTCAAGGGCAGCTGCCCGAACACACAATAGGGTGCTTGGCGACATATTCTCTACTTGAGGTTGGCTAGTCAGGCAGGCATTCGCAAAATGCCATGCCAAAATGCTATAGCAACTGCCATCCTAAGACAACAACCGAAACAGATAGCAACGCAAAGTACAGCTACAAAAATGAACACTCGCACACTGTAGCAACATAGCACTGCTGTATGGCAACACCTTGTATTCATGGACCACCACAATCAAAAACAGTAATCTGATTCATGAGAAAATTTATATAATTTTTTGCCCAATTAATATGGCCACTTAAAAATCCAAAACATAATTGAGTAGGTCTTGAAATGTTTCATTTTTTAATCAACATCTCTTTCGTTAAAAAATTACAAATATATACGATTGGAAAAATTTAAGTCATGTGCGGGATTCGAACTTATAGTGTTATTTTTTTTTTTTCTGGCGGTATGCCTTTATTAAACAAATACTACAAACTATATACAACATTACAGCTACTACAATACTACAGCTACTACAGTAAAAGCATTTGGACTCATAGGGAGTCCAAATGCTCTAGCCCACTATCAGTTGGCAGCGTGCCCAACATGCTGGCAGCATTGCCCCTGTTATTAATTTTTTGATATATGAGGAGGTGAAGAACAAAACCTCACTTTTCCACTTTTTTTTATTTTGGAGAAAACAGTAAAATGTAAATAACTAACTAACTTCAACATTTGCAGTTAGTTTTAGTTGTGTCATGTTTAACTAGTGTTTCAGTTGATATTATGTACCAAATGGTTGATTGAAATGATAAGAAGCTTAGCCAATATTTAAAAAACAAATTTGGAAATGTGATGTTTTGATTAAACATATTTGGAAAAGTGTGGTTTTGATAAAGACTTCTGGAAAAGCTAGGTTTTGATATTTACCTAAAAAAAAAGTGTGGTTTTGAAAATGACTAATATTGTACTACTAATATTGTTTATTAATTTTATTTTAGGCTCAAGATAAAATCACTCATTATTTACAATTATTGTTACTAATTATTATTATTATTATTGCACAATCAAATTCTAAATTCTTATACTGTTAGTATCAGCTTCAAGACAATCACACTCTTCATTTGAAAACACTTTTTGGGCCATATTTGCAGTTTTTCTGCAAATTAAGTGCAAGTGGATCAGTATCTGCATACCTGTAACAGGAAAATATGAGTATTAGAGAATATTATTTTGGTTCTTCATAAAATTCCCACTCAAATTGATGTAATACATTACTCACTTGGATGCTGATATTGTATTTCTTGTACGTCCTCGCCGAGGCTTTGTTTTTGTACCACAATTGATTGTTACAACTTCGGCAGTACCGTCTTCATCCATTTCAATATAAATTTACAGAAAAACAGCACTTTATCGATCGAAAAATAAAATTAACCGCCGAATACAGAAATATCCGATTTGAAAATCTTTGGCAACTATATAGGTTTGACAGATAACTTCAGACGTCAAATAATTGAAAAAGTGTTGCCAGACATATGATAAAATAAAACTACAATAAATTATGAAGCAAAAAGTCCAGGCATTTGAATTTTTGTACCTCTATTCTAAACTCAATGTTTTTAAGAGGTTTTGATGCAAGCTTAGTGATACAATTGAAATTTTCTGCTATAAAGTGAGCTTTTGATACAAATCAAGAGACACTGAATTTTTTAGATGGTAATGTGTGGTTTTGATCGAAGCTCTCGATTTGAAATGAAAATTTTTATGAGAAATGAGATGTTTTTGATAAGATTTGACTTATTTGCTTCGATCAATTTATCATTATTTACACATAGCAAAAAAAAAGGGATTTTTTTTTGTAAGTGGAAATGTGAGGTTTTGTTCTTTACCTCCTCATATATATATATTTGTAATATTTGTATATTTGTAATTTTTTTATGTAATCCGCATAGCAGGCGTTATTGCAAACCTATCAATATTAAAATCTCTTCCGTTGTTAATTAGGTGCATGGTCTGGGACTAAAGTAAAGTATTGCTGAGAAAACTATATATGCTACACAATAATGCAAATGTTTCCAATTGCAGCATGCCACAGAATGATGCATTATGCACAAAATTATGTGTAACGCGTCGTCGTTGTAGATCCGTCGGAAAACCACCTAAAGATCCATTAACGGGAGTAAACAAATAAACTTTTCTAGTAGACCAAAACTATGGATTACACCCAATTTATGTTTACCTGATAATTCTGTATAACATTTAGCATGCAGGTACAATTTTTAAATGGCCCAAAGCTATAAATCCGTTTAAAATACTCTAGAACGTGATCATTACCTTTTTTTTTTCAGGTTAACAATGGTTGAAAGCACTCTCAGGAATCGCACGAAACCTTCAGAACCACAAAACGAAACGTTGAAACGCGAAAATGTACCCGTCAAGCAAGAAGATCCAGATTTTGCTTTTAGGGAATCACCACTCACCATATTGATGGACACATCAGCACATATACGAGCGATATATCATATATTCATAGTAATACTTTTAGTACTCCTAAGTGACACTGTGATATATGACCTTGTTGAAAGAGGGAAGTAAGTACCTACATAATAATTACCATTTTTTATGCTTGATTGGTTAGCCTTTGACCACTATCTTACCTGATGGTAAGTGATAATGTGGTCGAAGATGTTGTTCAGGCTGACCTAGAACTACTGGCTTTCAAGGACAGCTGCCGGAACACACCGTTAGGTGCTTGGCGATAGATCTTCTACTTGAGGGCTTCTAGCTAGCCAGTAGGGGGTTCCCAAAATACCCTACCACCATCCTATAACGACTGCCATCCTAAGATAATAACCGGGACCGATGGCTTAACGTGCCCTTCGAAGCACGGAAGCGCTCAGTAGTAATTTCACCCGTGGTCACCCATCCAACTCATGACCGTGGCGAACGTTGCTTAACTTTGCTGATCGCTTCAGAACGGCTAAGCAATCTTCGCTACGAGCGCTTCAAAATTTATCATAGTAAAACTAGAATTGAAATACTGGGTTACGTACCAAATTTCGTTCTTTATATAAAAGCGTGTAGATCTATAAACAAATGTTTGAATGCAAAGACATTCGTGTTACAAAGTAGTTTTTTAAAATTTTCTTGGTATATATTATATAAGGTCTATTAAGTATCTACGAGTATTATTTTTACCTCCTCTAAGTCAAAAAAAATAAGGAGATAGGTTCTCAATAAGCATGTTTTTTTTTATGTTTGTTACCTTTTGACCATATTTTGGTAAAATAATTTCACCCTTTTAAGTTGCTAGTTATGGATCGATTGTCATTCACTGTCAATGATTATATCATCAAGGTAGGATAATACTTTTCAGTTGTGTAACTCAAAAACGGCTAGTTATTTTTATATTATATCAATATTTTATATGTGCGCCATCTCTCGCCGTGTGACTATACTATTCGCACAAAAGCAGGGCCGTATTCACCGTGGTGGATGGCGGATTAACTTATATCGAACTATTGCTATTCACCGTCAGGTAGTTTTAGGAATAAGGTGGGGCTAGGCCAACTTCCCACTCTCTCACCCTGCAAACTGGCGACACGTTTTGTCAAAGGATATTTTGTGATCGGCCCCTCCTCTCTTCCTCCATCCCTCATGAACGAGATGGACAAGTCTGATGGTAAGCGTCACGCATTTCCAGTTGCAGTCACTGTCCTCGTTCTACTTGACACTGCACTGCGCTCGTCACTCCGAATTGTTAGTTCTTCAATTTCAAGTTTAGTATCAGGCATTTAGTTTAGTAATTATATACATCCTCGCATTTAAGTAAATAGAAAATCTATCACCAAGCACCTAACGGTGTATTCTGGCAGCTGTCCTTGAGAGTCAGTAATTCTAGGTAAGCCTGAACAACAACTTCTACCACATCATGACCTACCATCAAGTGAGATAGTTTTCAAAGTTAGCCTATCAGCTATAAATAAACCCGTATGACCGTCATTAGAACATGTATGACATAGAATTACTCGTTTAATTTCCACGTTGCTGTATCGGGGAACTCGAACCCAATCATTAGCTCGTTAGCGTCTAATAAATGGTCACGGCAAATGTACATTTGGCAAATTGAAATACTAGATGGTAGGAAATTCCCATAGATCACACCACTGTTTATAGTGTATGTTTATGCTGTATTAAAGACTTTATGAAAAGGATATACAGAATAATAACAAATTTAATTCAACATTATAACAATTTTAAGAACACATTAAATTAATAATTTTGAAAAAACTTAATAGATATATCGTGATAAATAGTGACAATTCCGCCTAATTTTCC
Organism: Plagodis pulveraria; assembly: GCA_963890685.1. Classification (NCBI taxonomy): domain Eukaryota; kingdom Metazoa; phylum Arthropoda; class Insecta; order Lepidoptera; family Geometridae; genus Plagodis; species Plagodis pulveraria. The sequence goes on from OY982957.1 coordinate 15,332,866, forward strand.
TGTCCTGTGACTGTGTGAAATTTGAGGGCCATGAGGTTGTGCCATTTTACCTGATCCATGCATTCAGGAAGGTCATGCCGAAGTTTCCAATCTTTAGCCCCTAGCATGCTTTGAAGCTAACGTGTGGAAGAAATATTGGTACATAAGTAAATGTTTTTACCTTCGCTTTTCTACATTTAATGAGCTTATAGCTGCTAAACTCCTAAATGACAAATTTTTTTTGCTCGTATTACAGAGGAACATGACAAAAAAAATTAAGTGTTCATATAAATAAAATAAAAATGTAGGTACAAAAAAATTTAAAGTACAGAGCTTATAAAAAAAAGTCCTAGTGAGTGTATAATAGTAGTAATGAGGCTCATGATGACTATAAAAAGCCAACATAACGATATACTTGATCAATATATTTATATTTTAACATTTATAATAATGGTCTTCCCCATATCATTCAGACTGCAATTTCATTTTGGGGTCGTAATGGTGCAGTCGTGTTTTATCCTGTTATAAAATAGCTCCAGAAACGATCAGGAGTGGCAGTCTTTCCAAAAACCATGTGTCCTGATTTGTATTTATATACCTAGTAGTATTAATTGCCAATTACGGCAATCAATTAACTGACCTTCCGGGTACTCAATGTGTGGTTGTTTTATAATTACCAATCGTTTAGCAATAAATGTAACCGTGACACGACGATAAAAAATATTATATATTTTCTTCTGTCACTTCACCCGCCGAGCGAAGGAAAAAAATATTTGGTGTACATTATTTTATTTTAAAGAATTAGTTACTCCAAATTACAAATAAAATATGGATGAGCATTTTTCCATATGTAATGTATCCAGAAAATCTTGATTAACTTTTAATGTATTGAAAGTCAAGCACATATAGGCAAGTACTTTATAACCGTGCGTAGTAATTCGTTTATTATTTGCACAAACCCTGCCTTTAAACATAAATAATAACTTTATTTTGCATAATGAAGTCAAAAAGCCTTGAAGCATTGATAGCTTAGTGGCAGAAGGCTAGCTACTACCCCCAAGTAGAAAATATGTCACCTAGCATGAATTTTTTCACATTATAGCCTATAGAAACTGAACCAACTTCGAAATCCACTGTATTTTTTCAGAATATATTGGATTTTACCTGGTAGCACTGTAATTTCACTTTCGCTAGCTGGAATCTACTAGTGCTATCCTTCTATCAGGCCCAAAAAATCATTAAAAAAGTTTAGTCTCTTTGGTCTGTATTAAATTATTTTTAAGTAACGATTTCTTATAATTCTAGCATACTCCCGTGGCTTTGTCTGAGTAAAATAAAATTAATTCACGCTCTTTCTGGAGCTAGTTAGTAAATTGGGATAAAAAAATCATTAATAGTATTTTTTTTTTACTTGATAGATCTATCTCACCTGAAAGTAAGTGATGATGTGGTTGAAGATGTTGTTCAGTCTAACCTAGAATTGCCATGTGTACTCGTATTTTGTGTACCTAACTTTACTTCATTTGTATGAACACGTCACCATTATATACAGTGCATTATGTCAGAAATACGTCTGCTACAATAACAAAGTTATCCCAGCAATTCGAACTGTAGCTATGCGATAATTAAACGCTCGCTGAAGCAATTTATAGTTTCTGCCGGACGTTTTCGACAGATGTTCACTTCAGTTTTGTTACCATTTCAATGTTGTGTTGCATTCAATAAACTTACAATCCCTACTCCCTGTTGTTCTCTGCTATTTTGAATATTTAGTTATAGGATAGACGTGTTTATTTATGAAGGCCGCTTCCATCAATTATACATTTAAATGGATCTGTCTGGATGCGCCATTCCTCTCACGTAAAGTGCAGCGATATTTTCATCGTCTAGACGGCAAGCTGTGCTGGCAATAACTAAACGCTAAGTATTGCTTGTTACAGGATAAACGTTGGTCAACATACGGTTGTCAATGGATTTGGAGACGTGCGGCGAGCTGCCATACTCTGGTCGTACGTGTTTTTAGTCGCTGTAGCCCTTTATCCGTTACTCCGAATATACGCAGTGGTGGGAAAAAGTCTACGTAAAAATTCAGGTATGAATTTTATATTTCGTTTCGAAATTGGCTCTTTGAGATTTAAAGAAAAATTTGATCGATAATTGCAGTTTATTTTAAGAACAGGCAAGTCCCCCTTTTTTCGGGAAGGGTGATTTTCAACAGTGGATCATCCAACTGATACATTACAGTACAATATGTAGGTAGTGATACAGTTACACCAGACTCTGGCTACACTGAAGAGATTGATAAGGCGTTTTACACTTGTTGAAGGTAATTGACCTTAAAACTGATGATAAGCAATCTCTTTCCGTTTTAATGTCGACTTATCAATGATATGCATAAAATTATTTAATATTAAAATATTAGCTCACATCTTATGTACTTATTAAACAACAAAAAACATCTCAAAACGTAATGAATAGATTAAGGCGTTACTTTGCGGAAATCCATATTTAATGATAAAAACAAATATTTTTAAAATATTAGGTCCTTACATATGAAATTGGCGTTTTGTATGGGAGGAACAAAAAGTCGAATATTTTTTAATATAATATATTTAATTAATCAAAGTATGAACCATTATTTTCTATGCACTTTTGCCATCTCATAGGTAGTTCATTGATCCCTTTACTAAAAAAACCAGTCGGACGGGAATCAATAAAATCTTTGAAGGCGATTTGGACTGCCCCATCGGAGTTGAATTTTTTCCCTTGCAAGAAGTTATCCAAATTTCGAAAAAAATGGTAATCTGTTGGAGCAAGGTCCGGGGAGTACGGAGGATGTCTTAGACTTTCCAATTGAAGCTCTTCTAATTTAGTAGCCGTCTGTAGCGCAGTGTGTGGTCTAGCGTTGTCGTGAAGCAGCAGTGGCGTGGAGCGATTGACCAGCCTAGGTTGTTTAGCCGCTAGCTTTTCCATCATGGTTTGCAATTCCTGACAATAGACATCAGCCGTAATAGTCTGGCCAGATTTGAAAAAACTGTAATGAACAATACCGGCACTAGTCCACCAAACGCTTACAAGTAACTTTTTTGGGGTTAATTTTCGCTTGGGGCAGGATTTGGCTGGCTGGCCAGGATCTAACCATTGCGCTGAGCGCTTCCGATTATCGTAAAGAACCCATTTTTCATCACAGGTAATGATTCGGTTTAAAATACCTTCATTATTGTGCCGGTTTAGTAATGTAACGCAGCAGTCGACGCGCGTTTGCCGGTTTGTTTCAGTCAATTCGTGAGGTACCCACCTTTCAAGCTTTTTAATCTTCCCAATTTGCTTCAAGTGAATTAAAACAGTTTTATCACTAACATCGCAGCCTGCAGCTAACTCGGACGTGGTTTGCGATGGATCCGCTTCCACAATAGCCTTCAACTCTTCATTATCAACTTGAGTCTCAGGCCGTCCACGGGGCTTGTTCTGCAGGTCGAAATTTCCAGAACGAAAACGTTGGAACCAAAAACGAACTGTGTTTTCTTTTGCAACACGACCGCCATACAAATCATTCACCCTTCGAGTTGTTTCCGCAGCACTAGTGCCACGGCGGAACTCGTACTCGTAAATAATGCGATATTTAAGGTTTTCCATTTTGTAAAATGAGTGACGCAAACAGAAAAAAACAGAAGAAAAAAAACAAATGAATGACGATCATCGAAGCACAAATACATGAGTCTATAGCTGTACAAATTTGAATTTGGAATTCCTTACCAAAGAGGAGAAATTCGTGATTAAAGTGGCCAGTACGAAAAACGCCAATTTCATATGTAAGGACCTAATATTTTAAGAAAACATGAAATTAATATTTGCCTCGATCGTACGCTCGTAGAGTCAAGACCTCCTGAGGATACTTCGTGTAGAAGCGAAACGTGTCGAAAATTCTTCCGGTTTGAGTGCGTGGCGTTTGAGACGTCACGTCGGCTTAGCAGGTAAATTAGGCGGAATTGTCTCTAGTTTTTTTTTTTTTTTTAAAATGTCAATTTAATGTGTTCTTAAAATATTTTTAAAATATTTGTTATTATCTCAAAATGTTTTAGAACTAGTAGAAGTCAACCCTAAGAGATTGTACGCATTTTACCAATAACCCTGTAAATAAGTATATAAGTCGTATTATATAAACATGTTCAAAGTAACATTGGAAGCATTTCATACAAGCAAAATATAAAGTCAGAGGAATGACCCCAAAAGCTGCTTCAAATCGGCGCCAAGATGCATCTCACAACAGACGAAACGTCATTAATCTCAGAGTGCAGATTCCGACTGCGCTGAAACAATACAACCCACTCGTGATATATCAAAGTAATGCTACAAACTTAACGGGAAGCGAGCCAAAATTTATATCAGAACAACAAACTGCAGTTGCTTGGCTAATAAAAACGAAATGGAGCTATTGGGGTGTAAAACGGCAAAGTGGTCATGCCAACTGGCGTTCACTCTCCAGATGCTTTCGAATAGGTCTTTTGTTGCAAGCGCACGCCTTCCAATTAGTCACTTGGTTAGCCTTCTACGTACGCTTGGGGCTAATTAACTGGAGCTCGACGTACGTCTACAGTGAAATGAACGTTCAATTATCCAGTCATTTGTTTTAGGATTGAACTTGGAAAGCATTCTAGAACACTCCTCTTGTGTATCATGTATACGTGAAATAAAAAATCTTGCGTAGATTTTCCAAAAATAACCTTTATACATCATTTTTTAGCTCCGCTTTCTATAAGACTGGCTTTGATATGAATGTACGACGCACTGTGCCTCGCACTGTTGAAGTCGCAAATAAAGCAAGCTCGCGTAATATGTAGGCAGAAATATTGGAACACTAACCCGTTTTTTTCTACCGGCTTGGTTTATGACTTGATCGCAGTGTGGTACAGGTACCTACTACTCAGAACTATTATGTGCTTCTCAACATATTGCACATGTGCGAGTCCCAAACACGTACATATTTTTTATTACATGCCCAACTTTCACGATATTTATACATAATGTCAGGTATTGTACATATGTCAGGTATTGAAGTGAAGTATCTGTATTTTTATTGCTGATAGGCTTACCTTTGCCCACTATCTGTCCTGATGGTAAGTGATTCTGCGGTCAAAAATGTTGTTCAGGGTAACCTAGAATTACTGGCTTTCAAGGACAGCTGCTGGAACACATCGGAGTTAGTGCTTGGCGACATAGATTTAGAATTTACCGCTATAGACGTCAGGGTTCACCTGAAGATGGAACTTGTCTCTCTGATCTGATGTTAATTGTGACAAATAAGTGATTAGTAGATAGGTTTCCTTTCATACATGTGCATGTTATTGTTTTTAACAAACTTTACATGGACATAACTTAATATATAGAATTTCCAATATTATGTATTGATAGACGAGCATTTGGGGCTTGCCTAGGATGGGAATTAGCACTAAAGTGCAGCTGCCGGAAAACACCATTAAGTGATTACTGTTTCAACCGGATTGTCAGCGTCTCCCATTATGGGAGGGTTGACCATAATTCCCACGCTTGGCGGGCGTCTTGGTGATCGCAGTGTGAGGTATCAGTTTCTCAGAAAGCCCTGATGCCCACCTTCTGGTCTGTACCCTTAGTGGCCTCTTACGACACCCACGGGTATAGATGGGGGGTCACATTCTAGCCCGGCACTCAATACTAGCTAGTCAGGGGAGCATTCGCAAAATGCGGTGAGGCTAAAGCATGCCACGGGATCAGATCCATAGACCCTGCCACGGCAGTCTATAGCCATTGCCACTGCACTAGGCTATCACAGCTTTACAATAATCTTATAAATATTAAAATTATTTAGTGTCATAACAACGAAATAAAACTAATTTAGCTTTAGTTGCTCCTGATGTTCTGTTATTGCTATTCTGTGACGACTGGAGCGCGATGACTTCGCTAGTCCAATACATGCCCGTGCCGCAGCGCACCCGCGATGTTTGGTGCGTGCGAGTGGCATGCTTGCGCGATGATAATTAGCTCGCCCCGCCTATATCTTCAAGGTCGTTGGCGTGATCCCAAGCCTTAATTTTGATCATAATCTCTAAGGTCAAGAAAAGTCCGAAACACGTTTCCTTTAAATTTTCCGTTTGAATAAAATTGCAAAGTTGCCTATAAATTAAACTTGTAACGTATATATTTTAATTATGTAGGTATAAATCTGTATGAGAATATATCAATAAAATAGCAAAACCTTATCAAAACGGGAGAGGAAAACTTTAATTTTAGATTTAATTTATTAGTTATGTGTTATTAAGCTTTCTTTGCTAAATATATAAACTAATTGCAATTTCACCATCGCTACCTCTCTGTCACTCCTACGCATTCTGATAGTGACAAAATTACAGCGTCATAAGGTTTGTTGTCCATAAATTTATTCTGAGAAATAATATATATTTTAAATATTATAATTCGCATGATGTCGTTGTCATTATAAACTCAGAATTATTGGATTCCGAAATCAACCAAAGGAAGTCGAGAAAAAGTTATCAAAAACGTGTACAGAAAACGCCCAAACTTAATTAAGTTTGACGTAGTTTGACAAATGGACTGTCAATAAATAAATCGGAGTTTTCATCATTATTAGCTCACACCACTTCTGAGAAAGTTTTATGATATTTCTCGAAGTTTTAATGAGGATCCTTGTCCCATATTGGTTTACTGTGAGCGATTCAGATATAAATTTTAAATTAAACTTGTTATACTTATCGGTTTGAATTTTTATGAGTTTTAGTGATCAGAATCTGAAAGTTTTTAATTTTATATAGATAAAAAGCACGGAAGTAGTCCATAAGACCTTGTGAACTACGATTTATTGATTGTAAAACAAATGGTGAGTTTAAACTCCATTTATTTTAACTGCTGTTGGTTCCGACACTAAAGTATGGTAGTGAAAGTTGGGTATGGTAGAAAAAGCATGAAAGGAGAATAAATTCAGTGGAGATGAGAGCATTGAGAAGCATGATTGGAGTCAAATGGAGTGACAGGATAAGGAATAGTGTGATAAGGGAACGATGTGGTGTGAATGAGGATGTAGGGATAAAAATCGAGAAAGGTATGTTAAGATGGTTTGGACATGTGGAGAGAATTTATGAAATGAGATTAACTAAACAGGTGCGTATACGTGGGACAAGTGAACGGAAGTGTTGGAAGGGGAAGACCTAGGCGAACGTTCCGAAATCAGATTGAAGACGTTCTGAAAAAAGGCCAGCTCAGGAGTACCCTAAACCGACGCTTATGTATGAAAGAATTGATGAGTGAAGATGAAGCGAAAGAGATTTGTAAGGATCGTAGCAAGTGAAAATCTGTGGTATCTGCCTACCTCTACGGGAAAGAGGTGTGATTTTGTGTATGTATGGAAGTATTTTAACTTTGGGTAGTAATAATAAATCTTTTATGAACAAGGTACATCGAAATATTGGTGTTTCGAATAATTTTCACTCCAATAAAACTGAATCGTTAAGTACCTACTCATCTATGCGAAGGGTTTTTGTCATTTAGGCTTCAAGATTTTTCATATTATACCAGCCATTTTTTTAACGTCCTCTGTATTAGTAATGTAAATCGTATGAAATTGGACTGGCAGCAGGAGGAAATTCGTGTGTGAAGGGAAGCGTCGATGTACATTGAAACACATCTAAGGCAACCTTTAGCATCTTCACCTACTACGCACCATTCATGGAATTATGTGAAATTCATTTCTGTCTTCACTTTTTTACGCCCTGATCTAAAACGCCGATCGTAAGTCCTTCGTGTTTTGTCTCTGTTCAGTGAAAGTCTGTATAAAGAATTTCTATATAAATATGGGGGGGTTTGCCATAATCCCCACGTTTGGCAGGCGGCTTGGGGATCGCAGTGTGAGATATAAGTTCCTCAGAAATTGCTGCCCGCCTTCTGGTATTGGTTACCCTTCGTCGCCTCTTACGACACCCACGGGTAGTAATGGGAGGGTGACATCTAGCCCGTCACCCCACGGGATAACGGGTGGAAGTCATTTCACAGTTTAATCTTAAATGTATTAAAAAAACATCAACATTTCCTCTCGCATACCTTTAAAACATTAGCTACGCTCATAAATTAGGTATTTGGTGATAGGTGGCAAATTTGTTGTCATCTGCTCGGCATATATGCAATAACTTTTCTGGACTTTGAAACAAAAATTGGACATATTATGTTTTTCGTTAACTATATATTTTTTTAGTTATAGCTGATAGGCTAGCCTTCGACCACTATCTCACCTGACGGTATAAGTGTCAAGGATATTTTCATATTGTTAGGTTTGCAATAACGCCTGCTATGCGGATTACATTACAAAATCACAAATATACTATAGGAAAAATTTAAGTCATGTGCGGGCTTCGAACCCGCGTCCATCCACCCCTTGAGCCTGGGTATGCTCTAACCAATTGAGCTAACATGACATGACGTCATAACTCAAATCTTTCCTATCGTTCTTTAACCATCGTATTGGGATGGACGCGGGTTCGAATCCCGCACATGACTTAAATTTTTCCTAACATATATTTGTGATTTTGTAATGTCGAAGATATTGTTCAGGCTCACCTAGAATTAATGGCTTTCAATGATGCCTAAACACCATGAGGTGCTGGCGGCAAATTTTCTACTTGAGGGTGCCAAGCCAGACGGGCATTCGCAAAATGTCCTACCACCAAGCTATACCAACTGCCATCGTAAGACGCCAACCGGGATATATGGCTTAATGTGCCCTCCGAAACTCGGAACGCACAGTAGTAATGTCACTAGTGGTTACCCATCCAAGTCATGACCGTGGCAGACGTTTATTCACTTAACTTTTCGGTTAAGAACAGCTAAGCAAACTACGCTACGAGCGCTTTAAACATATGAGTGTAAAAATCAGTGCATTGACGCCCATAGTATCGAATTTATGTTTGTTGGCCCGAGTTAGACACACTGTAAACTTTTGTTTCAGGGTTTCACCGAATATGGACGATATTCGGAGTAATTGGTCTCGCTGCCCTCCAGTTGATTTTAGTATCTGTACCAATTTGGGACCTCGGCAGAGAACATCTTGCACTGGCCTCTTCAGTTACCGTCACATGTGAAATGGTAGGTAACTAGTTTTTGAAATATCGTATCCATATACTTTCGCCGTGTTAGTGTTTTTAAGGTTACTATTTCAATAATGAAGAAACGCAGGTCTGTGGTGGTTGTTTAAAAATTTTAAATCGATTCTACAGTCATCGATTTAAAGTGAGATATAAAAAGAAATACTTATTTGTTTAACTACCTTCTCAGTACTTTTAATATTTATGCAGCCAATAATAATACAAAATACGTTATATACAAACGTGATCGTTGCATCAGTATTTAATTAAAATGGAGATAGATATAATTTAATTAAAAGTGGCTACTACTTTTCTACCCGTGGGGTGTACGCGCTAGAATGTCACCTCCCCTATCTCTACCCGTGGGTGTCGTAAGAGGTGACTAAGGATAACACCCCATAAAGTGGGCAACAGCGCTTTCTGCTCACACTGCGATCCCCAAGACGCCTGCCAAACGTGGGGATTATGGCAAATCTTCCCATAATAGCGGAGGCTTTATTCAGCAGTGGACAATCCGGCTGATACAGTACAACGTTAAAAAGGCTCTTTTATACTTCAATCTCAATTATGCCTGTGTTTAAAAACCCCTCTTACGATTTCATAACAATGTAAAGTAAGTAGAGGCTGGAAGGGGTTGTTGGGGAAGATACATGGTGGTTGATCACATAATTTGCATCTCATTTCAACAGTTTCGATAACCGTGCGGTGGAGGTACTTGGTGCGTAAACTGTCGGACACGGGTTTGATTCCTAATGGAAATGAAAATTTTGTGGTTTTGAAATTTGTAAATTTGATATTTGCTTAGCATGCCGTAGTGCTTTACATTACATTAAAAGAAAGAGAAACAAATCAATTCAACTATACGACTAGGCCTCATCTGTTATTTAACATGTTGAAGCGGGGATGGCTCAGTGGCATTGGCTATGGACTGCCGCACAGCAGGTCCATGGTTCGAATCCTACCGCGTGCTTGAGCTTCACCGCATTGTGGAGGGGCATTTCGCGAATGCCCACCTGACTAACGACCACCCTCAAGTAGAAAATCTGTCGCCAAGCACCTAACGGTGTGTTCCAGCAGTCCTTGAGAGCCAGTGACATTACAGGCACATGAGACTTAACAACTATGTCTCAAGGTGACGGTCGCAGTGCAATTCGTACTTGTGACGAAATGCATCTGTTATAGGCAGAGGTTAGTCCGCTTAATATCAAGTGGGCCTCGAGCTTGTTCCGTCACAATAACATGAAAAAAAAACCGTACTGATATCGTTTTTCCATGATTTGAGAACCCAAGTTCATGTCATTAAAATGGATATTTCTTTTTATAAAGTTTACAGGACAAAAGAACCAGTAAGTACATATTCAAACTTTGTACTCTATTGGTATATATCCAATAAACGTGACAATTGTATTTTCATTAATGTTAGTACTTACATCAAGCCATCAATTGACGTTAAATTGTATTGGTAAAATACAATCATAACATTTCTATAAACAAATAAACGAAAAATTTAATCTAGCTAATTCTCATCAGGAAAACGTTTCACAACTATACCAAGCGTTGAATGCTCTGAAGAATGATAAATGAAGGTACATCAACGTCCCTCGTCAGCGCAGACTCTAAAAGAATGTTAGAATCTTTAACACTTTAATTACAAATTAGTTACAAAGTTGGGAAGCTTCCTTCTCATTCAGCTCTGTCATTAAAAGTTAACCGGATTGTATTGAAAATGTCTTCTCAGTACATTTGACCCAGCGTGTTCCAGTAATGGCGATAGAAAGTTTCAGAACGATACACGTAGCGATATATAGTTGTATAATGCCCACTGCCCGTGATTATGTCCATTTTATTCGTAAACTACGCGTGAAACAAAATCGCGAGCGTGACTAGTCAAGCGTGGTGAAGAGCTGTTAAGCAGTATGTAGGTAATTTTTCTAACTAGTGATCTCCATGATCGAAATTAATTGATGCAACATCGAGTAAACAATCAAAATAATTCTGATTCTAAAAATCCCATGCATTGACTTAGATGTGAGATAGTAATTTTAGATTATTTTATTCATAATCCATAGTAGGTACCTAAAAGGAAGGGTCTGTATCCACGCAGAATATATAATATATAATGCTCATGTAAACACACCTTGAAAGGATTTTAACTGAATATATACAAGGATAACATTTGCGCCCGTCAGGTTCTTTGTTGATCAACTCACAAACCAATTTACTTACCAAAGGAGATTCTATCTAATCCAACCCCTATAATCTGATTCTAGCAAATGGGTGTGGGTCCAAAATACACCCTTTAAAATTGATGAGTTTGGAACCTTGTGTACACCTGCATTACATTTGTGTTGTTTCCGAGCATATAAGCCAAGAGATTTTAAACAATAGCTTGTTTTAAAAAATCACAGAAAGAACTCTCGTGTTTATGTACTTGTGGGTGAATAAGTGATTATATATCTACCTATTATAATTACGTTCTTTTGAACGTATATCTTCACGTAGTAACAATATAAATATTTGAATACATAATATGATCGATGGTTTTTTATCCCTGAATGAAATAAGGATTTTTTGAAGACGTGTGCTATTCACATGTGAACATCACATATGATAATGTTATAATGTTGTTTGTTTTATTCAAAATCAGGCACAAAATGGTGTTAGATGTTATGGACGCAAATCTGATGAAATAATTTTATACTAATAATTATTTTGTTTAAGCAAAGGACATGTAGAAATCTCGGTTAATATAGGTACAACTATGTTTCAAGTTTGAGCTCATTTGCTTTGTATTGGTGAGACCTCTTAAATGGGCTTTATGTTAAGAGTTTAATATCTTATTTTGAATCATATTTATATATGATATTCTAGTCCGTGTGCTTTGAAATATATTAAAATCATACCAGTTTTGTATATTAAACATGAAATAGTATTATCAAATATGTTTTGGCTGTATTGATAAGGTTGAATGAGAAGGACCACCCACTAAATCCTGTATGTACATAGGTATCAACTAAGTACAAATTCCCATTATGGAATTTAGACAAAAAAATATCAATATTTTAATACCACCTTTGTTCTCTTTATAAGAGCTATAGTAAATAAGAAGCCCGAAGCGAAACTTCAGAATGCAAAAGATATTCAAATTTTTATAATACTTTTCAAACAATTTTGGGCAAAGTTAGCTAGTGCAGGATACAGAATTTAAAAGGAATAGTAATACTGAATTAAGAATAAGAGATAATTTCTAATGGTAAAAGATAACATCAAGTGGGACTTGAACCCACAACCCCAGTATATAAAGTGCATTTCCAATTATGCTATAGAAGTAGTCGAATTTTCCAGGTGTTTGAATGCACGTACGTCTTATTGAATTTTTTTTTTATTTTTTTTATGCCTGATACGTTAGCCTTTGACCACTATCTCACCTGATGGTAAGTGATGATGTGGTCGAAGATGTTGTACAGGCTAACCTAGAAGTACTGGCTCTCAAGGACAGCTGCCGGAACACACCGTTAGGTGCTTGGCGACAGATTTTCTACTTGAGGGTGGTAGCTAGCCAGGCGGGCATTCGCAAAATACCCTACCACCATGCCATCCTAAGACAACAACCGGGACCGACGGCTTAACGTGCCCTCCGAAGCACGGAAACGCTCAGTAGTAATGTCACTAGCGGTCACCCATCCAACTCATGACCGCGGGTGACGTTGCTTAACTTTGCTGATCGGTTGAGAACAGCTAAGTAAACTTCGCTACGAGCGCTTCGAACTTTGGCGTGGATCATCTTTTTCCACCCGAAATAATGACTATGTGTACACATAACATGCGTCAATGCTCTTTAAAAATGCTTATTACAGAATTTATTTAAATTATGTATGAAAGATAACCTATTATAATGGTTGCTTACGTACTTATCTTAAAATAAGACAATAACTAAGACGGTAAGCCGAAAAAGGGGCTTTTATTTATAAATTATTTGTCATTTCTCGAATGAGAAAACTTTGAGATAGATCTGTCAACCCTTATAAATTATGTACAACGTTGTAAAAGTCTGAAGTGAATTATCTTATCTATGCTACTGTTTCTAAAACCGTAGAATCATTAATATTAACATTTATTATTTTAACGCTGTATTTTTTATTCACGATAGATATTTATGATATTTACTACAAACTCAATCAGATCATTACAAAATAAGAAAATAATGTATATAGGTACAGATTTATTTGTTTATTTTTCCAATACTGTATATCCCTGATAATTTAAGTAGTCAATAAAGTGAATCGCGAATGTGAATAGTAATTGTATCCTAAATATATCAATATACCTATTCTAGCTCGACAATCTAGTTTTAATTTGAAGAGCCTTGTTATGGAATGAGGACAAAGAAACTCATCTTTAAAAGCGTTTTCTTACTCTTCCAACATATTTGTGTAGGCTGTTGATAAATGAATACCGCACAAACGACGTGTTTTCCGGAAAAACACAAACAAATAAACTTGAAAAATACAGCTTTAACAAAATGAATATGCCTGTAATGTTTTAAAAGTATTAGAAATAAAGGTCGTAGAAAAGCTTGGAGTAAAACAGCAGCGTTGAAAGTGACTTGTTACATAAATCACCTGAGTGGAACCCTTGTCAGGACTGGCAGCGGTAAATAACGGCAGCCGGCTGCCGCTGACGAGGCAGTGAGCACCATTACCCGGTCTCATCGACCAGGTGGCAGCCCTACATGATGCCGCTTTAATTAAAATACAAACATGACACAGTTTATTGCAAAACTTTCCTTATGGTGGTCATAAATCATTGAACTTTTCGTTTTAAAAAGGATCCGACTATGTTTTAAGGGTTTCGCACCAAATGCCATTAGACACGGAACCCTCGTGCAGTCATTATATGTTGTATGTACAGTCGCCTGCAATAAGAAGTATACACTTTGTAATATTCAAAATAATGTGATGTCGCTAATTTATTAATAATCGAAATTAACATTAACATGAATAAAAATATTTTAATTATTCTTTGATTTTAAGATACTTCTGATTAAATAAAGAAAAACAGAATTCTTCGCCACTATTTTGAAAATTACTATGTGTATACTTCTTATTGCAGGCGACTGTAAGTCTATCACGGCAAATTTTCAAGATGGAAATATATGAAATTTGGTATATAAAATCTATATTATGTAGAATACGATTACTTCTTGTTCAACCTCAGAATTAGGAATCAACTATAATGCTGTTAAATTATGTTATGATACTTTTTCTGATTATATAATAAAATAAGTAGGTACTTTATTTCAGTTTATATAATAAAAACGATCCACTAATTAATTAGTCTCTAATCTAGTTCGTATTGTGATTTAAAATAAGTTGGCTTATTTAAAACATACATAACCTTCAAAGAATCTGTTTACTAGTTAACATTACTAATATTAAAATAACAAAATTGAAAATATTGTTGCAATACTGCCAGGTTCTTACGCAACTGGTATTAATTGGCTATCGAAAAAGTAAGGTTCAGGTGGCCGAATGGAATAGGCATCTGGCGCGAAATCGGAGGCCGCGGGTTTTATTCTCGTCTGGACCAAAAAATGTTGTACTCCCAATAATCTGTAAATGTGATTTTCGTTCAGCACGCGATAGTGCTTGTAATCATATTTAGAAATAGTTAATGCATTAATTTATGTAATGAGACCCTCCTCCACGAGAGTCTGAATCAATCTTTTGAAGCGCTTGTAGCGAAGTTTACTTAGCTGTTCTTAACCGATTAGCAAAGTTACGCAACGTCCGCCGCGGTCATGAGTTGGATGGGTGACCGCTAGTGACAATACTACTGAGCACGTCCGTGCTTCTGAGGGCACGTTAAGCCGTTGGTCCCGGTTGTTGTCTAAGGATGGCAGTCGGTATAGCATGGTGGTAGGGCATTTTGAGGATGCCCGCCTAGCTAGCTACCACCTTCAAGTAGAAAATCTGTTACCAAGCACCTAACGGTGTGTTCCGGCAGCTGTCTTTGAGAGCCAGTAATTCTAGGTTAGCTTGAACAATATCTTCGACCACATCATCACCTACCATCCGGTGAGATAGTGGTCAAAGGCTAAACCTATCAAGAATAAAAAAATAAGTCTGCTTTTTGCAATTAAGAAAAAGTTTTAAATTCAAAACACGCGGTGCTTACTTTAATAATACTGAGGTGTAGCTATAAATAGATTATGCTTCGGGTTAATTTAATCTGCCTTCTAACCTTATTTTTTCCAAATTTTACAGAACTTAATCACTCATAGAGAATTAATTACCGTATCAGCCGGATTGTTCACTGCTGAACAGAGCCTCCCACATTAAGGGGAGGTCTGCCATAATCCCCATGCTTAGCAGGTGGCTTAGTGGTGGGGATCGCAGTTTGAGATATCAGTTCCTCAGAAGGCGCTGCTGCCCACCTTTCGGTATTTTACCTTTAGTCGCCTCTTACGACACCCACAGGAAGCAATGGAGGGGGTGGCAATCTAGCCCGGCACCCCACGGGGCTATTAATATGTTTTGAATCAATAATTTAGGCTTTAAAAAGACTGACTAATTAATTCTGAGTAGAAGTATGGAGTCTAGAATCGTGACCGATAGACGACTCATCTCTAATTGTATGGGACCAACAAAATCATGTCAAAATTTATATACCAATTCGAAGAATACACGGGACATGTTTTACAATTTAAATTCACTGATATAAGAATAAGAATAAGAATAATTTATTATCAAAACTACAGTAATAGTACACTATAAGTACATGCTTCAAATAAAATAATACAACAAGTAACTTACGATTACAATATGCACAAATAGAAACGTTGACAGCTGTGCTAGGTCGAACCTGTGTTACAGCTGTCACCAACTTCCCACTGTAAGGCGACATTCCGACGAATCCATAATTTAACTATATTTTAAAGCACATAAACATCACACCATTATTACTATTGTAACACTTGAAACATTAAACATATATTATAATTTGTTTACAAACGCCATCACAACATTCCTTCAACACTAAATCTGCGTAAAAATTGTAGGGTAGACAATATAGTAAACATGAATTGAGTAAGTGCAGTCATAGATAGCAGCATTCATATGTGTGCGTGTTTAGTGCTGTCGGAAGTCTTATAGAATTAGTTTAGGAGTGAATGTCTGCAATAATTACGTTAAAACTAACAGTTAGTATTAAGACATTAGTTTTGCTAAGAAAAAGTATATCTAACAAACTTGACAAAAATAACAAGAATTATATAATCACATGTACAGGAGCGTTACAATAATAATTACTGAAACGTACATATGATAAATATAGTTATTTGGTTGATGTTGCAGTTTTTTTTTGTTGAAATTGGGAACATTTAAGTTTTGTTATTTATAATTATTAGATATATTATTGATGAAATTATTGTGTACGCAATAAGATGAAAAATTACAATATAATCTTAAATAATAAAATTGGTAACTATATACTGTTAAATAAATTATGTGTTGGTTGTATGATATATATATATATATATGTGTGTGTGTGTGTGTGTGTGTGTGTGTGTGTGTGTGTGTGTGTGTGCGTGTGTGCGTGTGTTGTCCTTCTGTGAAGGTATGTTACTACGGTGTGCAAACTAGGGTGTGTGTGTGCGAGTGTGAGGTTGTCTGTGTGCTGTGTAAAAAGTGAGTGTACTTGAAGTATATAACTGGCTTAAGGATCATCTGTTATCATCGAAGTACTGGAACATGGTCGGTAAGTTAATTCTAACTAAGAGGTTTCATCAACGATTCCGTTTGGTTGTAGCTTAAATTAAGTAAATACTGTTTAAGAGTTATTTTACACTTACGTTTGGTAAGGGGGTAAATATTTATATGATGGCAGATTTTTTTGTACAAGTACGGTCCCAAAAAACAATAGTTTCTTTGAGCATACGCTGTCGAGAATTTGGCTGAACGAACAAATATATCTTTTCTCCGTTTCCGTTTGAATTTTTCTGGATCGAACGTGAGGCCTGAGTGTGTCATTATTATTGACTTATAGATAAAAATCTGACGAACTGTGAGCAACTTTAATTCTTCATACAGCACATTTGTTGGATATCTAAACGGTTTTGATAACATTACTTTTAATATTGCTCGCTGGGATCTTTCCAATCGTAGAAGGTAAGTTTTAAACGAACCGCCCCATACCACAATACAATAGGCTAAGAGTGAATGACATAGGGCATGATAAATAGTTTTTAGTAAGTTAAGATCACTGATGTGCCTTAATCGTTTAAAAATGACAATTAATTTCCTTATTCTACCAGTTAGTATTTTAATGTGTTGGTACCAATCCAATCTATGATCTACAATTACACCAAGATATTTTAGATGTAATACTTGTTCTAATGTTGGACATGGACACAAGGGAATATTATAATCAGAGCAAATGTGGGCTTTTATTTTTTGTACGTCATTGTTTGGTCGATCAGAGAGAGAGTTAGAAAAAAGCAAGTACTTAGTCTTATTTACATTTAATGTAAGTAAGTTATTTCGTAACCAAGACAGAACCTCCTTCAGACCAACTTCAGCAAGGCGTTTGACTTCCTCCCAGGTTGGAGCGGCAAACAGCAAAGCTGTGTCATCAGCAAAAGCCACAATCTTACTAATACCAAGCTTAAGGTTACAAAGATCATTGACATATATCAAAAAGAGGATCAGGCCTAAAATGCTTCCCTGAGGTACCCCGAGCTTGATAGAAATTTCATCACTTTGAATGTTTCCGATTTTAACTATTTGTTTTCTATTTGTGAGATAATCCTCAAAAAGTTTCAGTGCAGTACCTCTTATGCCCACCCTCTCCATCTTATTTAGCAGGATAGGAACAGAGACAGTATCGAAAGCTTTTGCTAGGTCCAAGAATATACCTATACATTTGTTCTTGTTATCAACATGACGAACGACAAAGTCAGTAAGCTCTAAAACCGCTTGCTCGGTAGATTTCCCCTTTACAAAACCAAATTGATTCTCAGAGATAATCTTAAATTTTGTTAAGTACGAGTCAACACGTTTACTTAAAAGACGTTCTAAAATTTTGGACAAAGCTGGTAATATAGAAATTGGACGATAATTATCAATGCTGCCTCTGTCCCCACCTTTATGGATTGGTTTAATGAGAGCTTTTTTAAAAAGGGTAGGAAAGATGCCATGACTGAAACTTAGATTGCAAATGTGGGTGATGTAAGGGACAATCACATTTTTGGCGTACTTTAACACCATTGTTGACACACCATCATGACCTGTAACGCTGCTGTGTTTAAGGTTAGTAATCGTTGACTCAATTTCTGCGGGATCAGTAGGAAGCAGTCCGAAAGATGAAGTAACATTTATATACGGCATGGGTAAATAATTCGAAGTTCTAGTATTATTCAACAGTAAAATTTTGTTTGCTAAAGTTTCACCAGCGCTTGCAAAGTAGTCATTAATATAATTTATTGAGTCGACTTCACTTCCCTTAAACGAAAGTAGTTTCCTATCTTCTTCAATACTATAAGACATTTTTGAGTTTATTCTTGCAATGTTTTTTATAACTTTCCAAGTATTTTTATTATTCCCTGCAGCACTCTTAACCTCTGATCTATTATGTTCGTTCCTAACTTTTCTAATGATTTCACCACAAAAGTTTCGATATCTCTTAAAAGATATGTCCATAATTTTGTTTCCGGGATTATTTCTACAATTCTGATGTAGTTTGTCCCGATGCTTTATACAACGCAACAGACCTGGTGTGAGCCATGGTTGTTTCAATGTCTTGCGACAGGAAATATTCTTGATCACCGTATTTTTATCAATCGACCGCTTTAGTTCTGATACTAAAATATGTGTTGCTTTATTGACATCATCTATTTTTAAGATTGTGTCCAAGTATAATTTTAAGTATATTTTTTTAAGTATAATTTTAACGATCGTGATATATTCTTACTACCCTTAATTGATTAAAACCATCCACTCAAATAATAATTTAAATTAAATAGCAAGCCATAAATTGGACGCAACAGAGCGTTTATCAGTTTGCCTTAGTAAAACGTCTCTAAGTTCATAATTTCTTAATTAAACGCTTTTAATAAAATTTCTTACCGCTGCCTTATCCACTGAAGTGAAATATCGCCCAGTTGACAAGTAAATGCACCGCGAACGACCTCAACTTTATTTTAATTAGACTTTTGAAGGCTCCACAACCTCGAAGCTTAACCAAAGAATTTAATTAAGTTTCAAGCTCACCTGTGAGTGAACTTATTATTTGTGTTAAATATAATTTAAATTGGAATTGAAGCTACCTTTCAAAACCTAATCCCTCAATTCGAATCGTGATAGTAATAATAAAGTGCTTAGAAATCAATAAGTGCCTAATCGTGAGTAGGTACCGAAATTTGTTTGTAACCGATGTTTTGGCAATGGAAGATTTGTTAATGACGCAGACGACAGATTTTTCTTTATTATCTAGATACCATATCTAATACTCACACATTTGACATATATACACAACGCTAGCTTATTCATTCGCACTTCCGCGTCCACCGAAAAAGTAAGTGTCTCGTAGCGATTTCAATACAGGCTTAGATTCGTCATATTTTAAACTAGCTTTCCGGCCACGGCTCCGCCCGCGCGTATGACGGTTATCGCGCAAAACCATTAACCTTTCTTTGCTCAAAACTATCCTATGGCATATCTTGGCTCTCAAACTGTTTCCTTACCAAATTTCATCAAAATCCGCCATGTAGTTGTTAAGTTTATTCGTTTCATACAAAAATACATAAATCCAAAAATACAAATCTTTCCTCTTTATAATATTAGTGTAGGTGTAGATACCAAGCGTTAATCCTCGGTGTAATTTTGTATGCTTATTGTTAAGCCATTTATGATTATGGTTTGTCAATTTCTTTATTTTATTACTTATTTTATCTCGAAATGTTAAAATAATTATTCCTAAAATAAGACGGAACTTCGTTTGTATGGAAACCGCTACGAAAACACTTCCATTAAAAATCTAAGAATGATAGCCTTAAACAATGATACATACATGTTTTTGTTACAGTTCCGCTTTGCTATGAAAATCCACGCAGCGGCCGTTGTTTGCGGACCTCGATGCTTCGGTGGTAGCACGCCTTTGCCATCATTTGGACATTACCTTTATTTTCTGTTTGCACCCACGCTGCTTTACAGAGATGAATATCCAAGGTATTAACTATACACATATAATGCTTATCAATCATCATCGATCAGTCATTCCAAAACGATCATCATGTCTATTCGTGTTAAAGTTCAAATAAAATCAGTTCACAAATTCATAATTACAGGAAAAGTTTGAACCATGAGTGGGATATGATCTCGGAACTGATCATTCCACGAACTGTGACTTTATTTTGTAGATTGTTTGATCACTATCTCAATTGATGGTAGTGATGATGCGGTCGAAGATGTTTACTTAGAATAACTGGCTCTCAAGAAAAGCTGCTGGAATGAACCGCTAAGAGCTTGGCGACAGTTTTTCTACTTGCTGGTGGTTAGCTAGCCAAGCGAATGTTTGAAAAATTATTCTCTACCACCATTCAAAATTTAAAATATGAACGAAAATATTTTTTTCCGGTGTAGTTAACACCGGCTACAGAAAAAAATATTTTCGTTCAAGCTCATTTTACTGTTTTTCTGTTCGTTAGTTTATGTGGGTACGAAAATCTAAAAGCACTGTATCGGTTACGGCAGTTGTTCTGTCAGATATATGAAAATTAGAGAAATAAACCTAAACAAGAACCCGATGATCTGATTTTGTTATAAAGATACGATTGTAGATCTATCAAATTGACTTAGCATTACAGAAAATTGTCTTATTCTAATCTTAGGGTCATCGTTTAGGAGGAGTGATTTTTGTAACATAACACACCATAAGTTTGTTTTAGTCAAGAAGTTTTACTGTTTTTGAAAAAGTATTAGTTGCAGTGTAGAATTTGATGATTTTGATGATGCTGTCTGACTATTATTCTTGATCACGTAGGTAATACTCGAGATTCGAAGTTTTTACGATATATTGTATATATTTTGTTTTTTTTTTATTGCTGATAGGTGATGCCTTTGACCACAATCTCACCTGATGGTAAGTGACGATGTGGTCAAATAGGCTTAACCTCGAATTACTGGCTCCCAAGGACAGCTGCCGGAACACACCGTTAGGTGCTTGGCGACAGATTTTTTACAGATGGTGGTCACCATGCAGTGAAGCTCAAGACTGCGGCGGGATTCGATACATGGACCTGCTGCGAGGCATTCCACAGCCAATGCCACTGAGCCATCACTACTTCAAAATCACTGAATTGATAACATTAGAATCAGATACAAGTCCTCTTTTAAAATTTTGACCATTTAGGTAACGTTTACAGAATCATGCATTTGTGATCAATATATATATTTTTTAAATATGTGAGAAAAGTAAGTTCTATCATACTCGTAGTGTAGAATTGTTACCAAACATAGCTGCAAGCACGATAAAACTGTTTTTTTGTTTATATTTCCCGCCACAAAAGTGAGTTACTCTCAATTCAAACAAGGTATAATACTTAACCTGTAAACATTTCGCACTTATATATTCTCAAATATCATCCATAATGTTTATGTCAGGTTCAAGTTCGCTTTCGAGGTCATGCCTGTTAACACGTTGACCCCATGTTGACCGCACTGAACAGATATCATATTCTTTTATGTACAAGGTATATTTTTCTCGCCCTTAATGATAGGGTATCTAATCTCAAAACGCATTCATCCACCTAAAAAAAGCTGTGTATTTGACCCCGAGTTTCAATAATAAATGTGATCTCGCGTGTGACTGGCGCGTATATCATTCAGCGTAACAAATCATGTTTATTTTTCATTTCATATTCAGGACAAAAAAGATTAGATGGGGCGTGGTGGTATCTCATTTCGTCGAAGTGGCTGCGATCGTTTTTTACAACAGCTTCCTGTGGGAGAGGTTTATCCTGCCTTATTGGTCGGATTTCGGAAAGAGCCCCAGTGTAAGTACCTTTTTTATGACACAGTCGATGCTACTTACCATCTATGAAGTCACAGAAATTCTTTAAGCTGGCAATGTATTAGTATATTCCTGTGTTGCGGTTTTTACTTAACTCAGGTAAAGTTTTTTATTATTATTACTATTTTTTACTTAGCCTAGGCTTTTTTTTGGTGCAAAATTTTGGGCCCCGCATTTGACCCCCTAAATTTTCAAATGTAAAAAATCAAAATTTTATGATTATTTATGAATAATTTTAGAAAACATTTTTTTTCCAAATAATTTTTCGTTTTTTTTGCTATGGAGGCTTAGCCAGGATACATGTATTCCAGTAGTGAGTTGAAAGGTTGCGTTACTGGTACCGATAATGACGACCAACAGCGCAAAGTAGCGCAGGTTCAGGCTATCACAGCGAAGTCAGTACTGCAGTTGGCCATCAAGCCAGGCTGGAATAAAGGCTGAGACCGATGAACGAGGCCTTTATAGCGTGGAGCCGTAAGGGCCGCAATGCAATATGACCAAGCTCCTTGCACCTTGCAAATCAAGGCTTGTGTAGTGCTTTACTCAAACAATGCGCGTAATGTAACTAAAAGCGGCTTATTATAAGTACTAAGACTTTATTTTGCACCTGACTATTTTTGATACAATAGTTGACAATAACGAAATTTGTAAAGGAAATTACTGGTAGCTAAACCTCATCAGGATTAAATAAGTAATTATATAACCTAGGAACTTTTCTACAATATATGAAGGGATTTAAAACAAACCTTAGAATTATACCATAATATAATTTGCAATTGTGTTATAGTAGAAAATTAATATATATAGAAAGTATATTAATTTTCTATATACTCCTATATGAAGCGGATACAATAAACATTCTTTCAGTTTTCTTAGAACTTTCAAAGTTACTGCAAAGGAGAATGCTTTTATATAGGTACTTAAAATATAATAGGCGAAGCGAAATTAAATGAGCTTATCCTTCTTCATGATTTATTGAATAAATTAATACCAAAAATGATTAAGCAAGGGTAATATTAAGTTTCCTTGCTTAATAGGTACACTTTCAGTTTTATCTGTCCCGTCACGACCATTTTGCGTGATCCAAAACGATATAACCAACCTGACTAAAGTTACAGGAAAATTGAATATTTTCTTAAGTTATTAACACATTTGCTGAAGTTAGGGCATTTCATGATCTCTATATTATACCATAAAAAATAATGTAGGTAGTTAGTTACACGCTGTGTCATGGTAGAACCTTTTATCAGAGCTTCATCGCTGAATCATGTTGGTATTGTTTTTGATTACGAATACCTACTACACTCACATTCTCGTCACAGTCAGCCTATGCTAATGGTTTCACCCTATTTTTGAATAAATATGTTTACCTAAGCACATCCAAATAAAGAATGGTTACATACATGCAATAATCATCATCATGCTTTTAAATCCCCGACTTACGCTACACGACGTATATGATTTGGGAGAGCCTATTGCCATCTACCGGGCACAGCTCTATAGTCTAGACTGCTACTGAAAATTTCTTTGTCCAGGGACTCCAGGGTATTGAGCTCAGGGCTTAAAGATTCCAAAGTGACACATTGCATCAATCGGCCAACGAGGCAGATATAAAAAGAAATTATGTTGTATATATTTTTAGGCATTAGGTATATACAGGGTTATGCTAACAACCACCTAAGATTGTCTTCTTTTAACCATTACAAATATATTTGGTTGTACGTTTTTATTATATACTAGCGGCCCGCCCCAGCTTTCCACGGGTATTCAACAAAAAATGTAAATTGAAACACATAAAAAGTAGTTATTGTGACATGACTGTAATAGTTAAGATATAGACTAGACTTTATTTTTTTTTCCATTAAACTTTGCTGAATGTCGGTAGTCGTAAGTTTATTGGCTCAACCATCTCCAAGTCGTACGTGGAGTAGCGCGCACTTGTACCAGATGAATAAATATACGGTTATTTATTCATGTGCTTGTACCGTCAATATGTACGTGTACCTGTTTTGGGGTTTTTGTATTTACTGCATATTTATTTTATGGGTGTACCCTGTTGTGGTGGTTTAGTTCAGGTTTGCGTTTTTTTTTAAGTATCCATTCCAAATTGTAAACCAGTGTACGAATAAAACGCACCATAGGTAATAAACATCTGATATAGACAATACCTAGGTATGTACGGTACGTTCGGCCACGAAGTCTCTGTGCCTACGCTACGTACCTTGCTGAGCTGCGAAGCTCGCGGACGGCATTGTCTATTTCATTTACAACGATGCATGGAACTAAATATAATTAAAAAAACGTAACCGATTTCTAACACTTAAAAGTATGAAACCGGTACCATGCTGATTCAATACACTGACTTCTGGTCCGACTTCCACATTTTATTTCATATTTTGCAGTGTTGAGAGTCGGTTCCTTTTCTTATATATTTTTGTCATTCTTTTTAGTGATCCATAGTGCCTAAAAGGTCATTCACTCTATTTAAATACTGTTCACCATTACAAGAAACGAAATTACTAATAAATCATCTAGGTACGCAAAGACATTTTTCAGTTAATTGAAAAATGTTACTTAAAAGGTACCTAACCGATTTTATTGACATTTAAACCTTGGAGGTATACTCTAATCAACAAAAAATAATCACCAAAATCAGTAAAAAAATAGCGGAGAAAACGCGTGACAAACGTACACAAACGTACAGTGAGCGTACTTCCTCTTTTTTTGAATATCTGTTAAAAAAGTGTCAGACACTGCTAGAAAAGTTGGCTTTGGTTGGAGTAAAATGTTCAGGTTTTGAGTTAAGTCGTAACTTAAGTTGTTTGTTAAAAACAGATGTAAAAATATAACTTTACATATAAAAAGAAATTAGAGGGTGTTACTATACCTTATATGTAAAGCGATAGGGCCGCAGTCACGCCTTTTAATCACTCTAGTAGCCTATTACTTATCCATCTTACAAAAATTAAATATTTACGTTTCGCAGGCGTAAGTAAATTAGCGCTACTTACAGTAATTGTGGAATGACAAAATATTAAGTTGAAACTTATCACATATATATTCTGTACGTTTCTCGTTTATGCTAAGCGTGCTAGGGCACTAACAAACAGTTTGACTGACAGACAACCAGTAAAAGACCATTAATAGACAACGGCATCGAAAAAAGATTTTACTTTAATTTTTTTAGTGGTTGAGCTTGAAATTTATGACCTTTGTCGGTGACACCGTGCAATTCAAACAATTCGTCATGATAAAGGTCAGTTAAATCGCTCGTTTTGTTGAATTTATACAATTTTAAATGACTGAAAATGAACGATAAAAATGTTAATTTTTGTGATAGTTTTCGGTTTTAGACAGATATTTTTAACGATGATATTCCTTTATTAATAAAACACTCCAAGTTATATACAAAACAGCCGCTACAAACATGTAGCAGGCGGACAGGCAGTACAACTGCTTAGCAGTAATAGCGCTCACCTAAATATGTATTGGTTACATAGGTATAACAAGCACTTTTCTGAATTGGCTACAATTATAAAACCTATGGTTCCTTATATTAATCTCGTTGGTCTAGAGGCATAAGCGTCTTGTGAGAAAACCGAGAAGTACCTATTGGGTTTGGTACCTGGGCCAGCATCAAACCACACATGTTATTGGTTATTCTTGAATTCTAAGTAACAGTCCGGAGAACGGAACTGTACCAGATAGTTGTTAATAATATCGCCCACTATACATGTGGGAAAGGTCTGGCTATAGATAAAGGTCTCTGCTCTCCCACATCTTGTGTGTTTATACATATGTGTTCATACAGTACTGCCCACTATATACATACAGGCGTAATTTTAAATTAGGTTTCAATAAATTATGACTTTTATGACAAGAAAATAATGCCTATATTTTTTTACCTTGCCCTCTTTCACTGAGAACGATACAGAGATGTTTCTCTTGCAGATAGAGGAAGGTACAGTAGTCCAGAGAATGAAAATGATGTATATTTATGTATTTATGAATGTATTTTCTTCATTTGCCTCTTTTCAGTGATATATAAAGTGATGTTTGTCTTGCAGATCGAGGCAGGTGCAGTAGTTCGCGGAATGTTCGCCTGCGTCCTACCCGGAGTTATATCGTTCTTGTGTGGGTTCTACTGCTTGCTGCATGCCTGGCATAACGCCTTCGCTGAGATGATGACATTTGGAGACAGGCTGTTTTATGAGGTATATAACTCCCACCTTACGAAAATAACCACTGTTCCCTATTCTCCTATTAGATGTCGTATAAGGCAACTAAGAAGTTTGTGAAGCAATGATGGCTGGTAATAGTGTAAAAATGCCGTGCTGCAGGTTCATGGATCGACCCCCACCGCCGGTTTGAGCTTCACCGCATGGTGGAAGGAAATTTTGCGTATGCTCACCTGGCTAGCTACTTCCTTCAAGTAAAAAAGCTTTTCCCAAGCACCTAACATTGTGTTCCGGCAGCAGTGCTTGTGAGCCAGTAAAATTACAGATACAATGAGCCCTAACCCATTGGCATCGGCGATAATGATAACAATAGAATTTCACTCATAACTAGGACATAGTCGTCCTGATTACGCCAACTTATTAACAACTGCACGTCTCAAGGTGAAGGGCACAGTGAAGTAAGCCACTTGTAAAAAAATGCATCTGTTATAGGTAGAGGTTAGTCCGCTTAACATCAGATGAGCCTCGTGCTTGTTCCGTCACAATCACATAAAAAAATACATAAGCAAAAAATATGACTACTACCCCGCCCCAACCAGTAGCGGGAGAAGAGTGGGAAGATAATGACTAGCTACTGCCAACGGCTTTGCACTTATGAATATTGTTATGTCGCCTACCCTCGGGAACTTCTTAGGATTTTTTTCCAATTTCATCAGGATCATACAGTAAAAAGTAGATAAGTACCAGATGATACCACTTAAAACACCAATGGCATCTGTTAGCGATGCATTACGGTATGGCTTAACTGATAAACATTTACGTAACTTTTCTTTACCATAAGAATGTGATATTATTTTACTGCAACGTATGTAATTTATAAGTAATTTAAAGACTTGGGTGTAACCTAAACCAAGAGAATACTAACTTTTTATAAAATTGTTATGTTTGCAATAACGCGCCTGCTATGCGGGTTATATTACAAATGCGGATGATAGGAAAAATTTAAGTCATGTGCGGGATTATAACCCGCGTCCATCCACCCCTTTAGCCGGGGTATGCTCTAACCAATAGAGCTAACATGACAATGACGTCATAACTCAAATCACCTATCGTTCTTTAACCATCGTATCGGGATGGAGCGACATCTATAGTACAACTTACGTTGTGCTACAAACAAGACCAATTTTGCAATTGGTTTTATACTCGTAAATGATGACGCAACCTTGTAATTTTAATATTGTTATATGTTTGCAATAACGCCTGCTATGAGGATTACATTACAAAATTACAAATATACGATAGGAAAAATGTCATGTGCGGGATTCGAACCCGCGTCCGTCCATCCCTTTAGCCGGGGTATGCTCTTACCAATTGAACTAACATGACAATGACGTCATAACTCAAATACGATGGCTAAAGAACTATAGTGAAAAATTTGAATTATTATCGAATTTGAATCGTCATTGTCATGTTAGCTCAATTGGTTAGAGCATACCCCGGCTAAAGGGCTAAAGGGGTGGATGAACGCGGGTTCGAATCCCGCACATGACTTAAATTTTTCCTATCGTATAGTTGTAATTTTGTAATATAATTATAACTGCTACGATTTTTTGTAGACTTCTACAAATACATGTAGCAAAACTATTCTACGAAATGTAAAAATACGTTATAGTCATAGTTCATAAACATACTAAAAAATCAAATACACAGATTCGACGCGCTAGCAGTTTGTGTCGAACCCATATATACTTCTGGACTCATCTATTGGCCCACCTTGTATTTTCAGTTTCGTTTGGTCCTAGCTAAAATTTTATATTAGGTCGAGCAAAAAGTTTTTATGCAGTTTTGAACCTGGCACATTCACAATTTCATTCAATAGTCTTTTTTTGAATTTCGAACACAGAATTTAAACAAACAAAAGACAATTTGGAGCCTGTTTGTTGATATCAAACAATCGAATACTAAGAAAACTTGGTTTTATTGGTTTACTTGGATTTAATTCTTGAAAAAGTGATTGATATCTTTGGTTTTGCAACAAACATTACTTATTCTTAACATTAAGGTGAGGTTCTATCAATAATCTATGGATACTTCACCTGAAGTCGCCGCCCAAGCTGTGGCACTTATTCAGGGCGGACACAGCCAAAGAAACGTGAGTGCTCAACTTAATTTAAGTCGATCTGCGGTCCGAAATGTTTATCGGAGGTACCTAGAGACTGGCGGCTTTGTTCGTCGCCAAGGAAGGCCACGATCTCGGGTCACAACTGAAAGGCAGGATCGATTCATCGTGACGACCAGCTTGAGAAATCGTCACCTTACCTCCATTGAGATACAAAACCAACTTTGCGACTTCCACGGAGTATCTGTGAGCGCTCGAACTGTTCGGAGAAGGTTAAAAGAACGCGATATGGTACCACACAAGCCAGCTAATGGGCCCAAACTAACGCGAGCCCACCGAACAGCGCGCCTTCATTTCGCACGCAGTCATTTAAATTGGACACAGCAAGATTGGAGCCGTGTACTCTTTTCTGATGAGTCTAAAATTGTGTTACATGGCAATGATGGAAGGAAGAAGGTCTACCGACGTAAGGGAGAGCGTTTCGCACAATGCTGCTTTGAAGAGAGGGTTGCTTATGGCGGTGGCTCATGGACTGTCTGGGGCGGTATATCCGCGAGCGGCAAAACTCAACTTGAGGTTGTTACAGGACCACGGCTGCCAACATTAAATGCTGAAAGGTACATTCGTGAGTGCTTAGAACCTCACGTGATACCATACGCGGACTATGTGGGCCCAAATTTCCTTTTTATGCATGATAATGCAAGAGCCCATGCGGCCGGCATCGTCAGGGAATATCTTCGGGATGTGAACATCACAGTTATGGACTGGCCAGCCAGAAGCCCAGACATGAACCCTATTGAGCACATGTGGGACGAGCTAAAAAGACGTGTTAGGGCTCGTCAGCCAGTTGCCCAGACGATGCAGGAGTTGAAAACTGCCATAGAAGAGGAATGGGAGATGATCCCTCAAAATTTCATAGAGCGGTTGATAAACTCTATGCCTAATCGTATGAGAGCTGTGGTAGATGCCCATGGAGGCAACACGCGTTATTAAATTAAACCTTTATTTGAAAAAACATGTTTTTTATTCAAAAATCAATTGCCTTTAACAAGGCGCATATCCGACTTGTTAGGCGTAGCTCCATGTCGTATGGTATTCTGAATTCAAATTTAAAACAATACGATCGAAAAAGATGGTAAAATGTATCAGGTTTAAAATTGCATCAACAGTTTTTGTTCAATCTAGCAATCATATTTCGGTAGGGGCCATCGAAACCTAAACTCTAAGGTGGGCCAATAGATGTGTCCAGAAGTGTATAATTGCTACGAACTTACGTAGCATATGCTACGCGAGCAGCAATTTGTTACGTAACCGCACGATAATTTTATTTCACCTCACGAAAGTTTTTTTTTTCGAGAGTGATGGAATAACAACCTGGTTTCCCTGATGTTAATAAGAATAATTTATTTGCTCAAAACACGAGTATGCATACATACAATATGACTAACACATGTGAATGTTAAAAACAGGTAGAAAGAGAAAGATTAGTGTGCTTCGATCATGTATGCAAATTTGTGGAGATCGCAAATTTGGAGAGATAGAGAGAGAGAAATTGTGGATTAATCTACAGACCCTGTCCATAAAACTTTCAGGTCAGGTCCTACGGATAGAATACGAGCCATCAAACTATACGGCATACCAAAGCAATAGAAGAAATTTAACATTATTCGAGACGTTTCTGGGGTAATCTTGTTTTGTCACGCACCTGAAATACAATGCGCATATTGAAAAGGGACGCTTCCTGTAAGAGATATTATTATTGCTCCATGGTAAACTCGTTGTTTCGAAGACGATATACACTTTTATCTCAATGTCACCTGATGGTTAGCGATGATGTGGTCGTAGGTGGTAACAGATAAACAGGTGTATTCAAAAATTTACTATAGAGCTGCCGGAACACCCGTTCGGCGCTTGGTGACCGCCTAATAATGATGTGGCTAGTGCAATGACTTCACTTACTTGTGGGCCGTATAATAGTTTCTATATATATTCAATGAAAACAATTACATAAAGTTTACTCTTGTAAAGTGCGTCAGAACCTACAGAGTTTTTTCTTGATTCGTTTAATCACGCACTTTCTGCGACGCATTGCGTTGAAGTAATTTTAAAATGTAATAGAGTAATCTCTAACGCCGCAACATTATGACTGCTAATGTGTAAAACTCAAAACGTCAAGGACAAAATACTCTATTATGCGTTTTGCGTTTCAGATCATAATATTTGATGGTAAAAAATGGAGGTACAAACGTAATAAATTGCACCTACTCGTAAATTATTAGCGTAGTGGACAAAGGTGCTTATATAGTTCAAAAGTGGAATTGGTAACATACGAGCAAATGAATAAAGTAAGGTACCGAATGATAGCTGCACTACTACACACGTGCGATACAGTATAATATAATATAGTCACTGACAAGACGAGCTGGGGATTTAGTGGCCACAGCAGCGGTCGCTCAAGTGCGGAACAGGTCTGAACAGCTCAGTTAGCGGGCAAAGTTTCCAAGGCGTTTTTTTATGCTAGATAGGATTTAGACCACTATCTCACCTGATGGTAAGTGATGATGTGGTCGCAGATGTTGTTCAGGCTAACCTAGAATTACTGGCTTTCAAGGACAGCTGCTGGAACACACTGTTAGGTGCTTGGCGACAGATTTTGTACTTGAGGGTGGTAGCTAGCCAGGTAGCCAGGTGGGCATTAGCAAGTGCCCTACCACCATACTATAAGGACTGCCATCCTAAGACAACAACCAGGACCGACGGCTTAACGTGGCCTCCGCAACACGGAAGCGCTCAGTAGTAATGTCACTAGCGGTCACCCATCCAAGTCACGACCGCGGCGTACGTTGCTTAACTTTGCTGATCGGTTAAAAACTTCGATAAGAGCGCTTTAAAATTTAGTTTAGTTTTAGTTCATCAGGAATGTATTCCTCTCTTTATTTATGTGATACAAAGGAGATGCCGTAGATTTTTCTCTTTCTCTCTAATAAAAAGAAGGAAAGAGAAAGGTAAGGACAGCTGCTGGAACACACTGTTAGGTGCTTGGCGACAGATTTTGTACTTGAGGGTGGTAGCTAGCCAGGTAGCCAGGTGGGCATTAGCAAGTGCCCTACCACCATACTATAAGGACTGCCATCCTAAGACAACAACCAGGACCGACGGCTTAACGTGGCCTCCGCAACACGGAAGCGCTCAGTAGTAATGTCACTAGCGGTCACCCATCCAAGTCACGACCGCGGCGTACGTTGCTTAACTTTGCTGATCGGTTAATAACTTCGATAAGAGCGCTTCAAAATTTAGTTTAGTTTTAGTTCATTACATTCCTTTCTTTATTTATGTGATACAAAGGAGATGCCGTCGATTTTTCTCTTTCTCTCTAATAAAAAGAAGGAAAGAGAAAGGTAACAGGATTGGTAATCGAATTTACTAATCAGATTTTAAACATCCACAGTGAAACATAAAATAATAAAAACCGGTTAAGTACTTAATAACTATGTAGGAAATACATGTTATGTCAACCCGAATTAGCGTGGAGTAAAAGAAGAAAACGAAGAGACTACGAATTATCATCAGTAATTTTCTTACAATTTTTACAGGAATGGTGGACAGCATCACGCTTCTCCAACTACTTCCGCCTGTGGAATCGCGTTGTGCACTCTTGGCTGCGTGATCATATGTACAGACCGTTGGCACCGTACGCCGGCCGAGCTATGTCTACGTTCTTGGTATTTTTCGTAAGTGTGACACTCTTATTAAAGTAGACGTTATTATTACTTACTATACACATGAAAATAACAGAATCAAGTCAACATGCTATGGAAAGTAATTAAAAATAATTCCTTACATCGTCATACGTTTCTGAACAGTTGTTATAATAATATAGTACAATCTATGCGCTACGCGGTAGCAGTCAATTGTTAGCGGTTGTACCTGTAATTTGTGTTCTCTAACGGAGTTTCGTAGCATGTGCTACGTAATGCGTTTAGCTTTTTTCTTTTTAAAAGGGTGCCCTGTTCAAATTACTTGTAGAGCTAGACTTTATTTTAAAACTTTTCTTAGCTACATTTACAAAGTAAACTTTTTACGTAGCACCAACACTTCTCGAGGTAAAATGTGTTTATAAAATGACATATTTTTATCTCATGGAACAAATTTAGCTTTAACTTTTTGTTTTTGATGATATCTTCAAATATATGTAAATTTAAACAAAACTAAAGAAATGTTAAATAGTTTCAATATTGTTAGGTTTGCAATAACGCCTGCTATGCGGATTACATTACAAAATCACAAATATACGATAGGAAAAATTTAAGTCATGTGCGGGATTCGAACCCGCGTCCATCCACTCCTTGAGTCGGAGTATGGTCTAACCAATTGAGCTAACATGACATGATGTCATGACTCGAATATTTCCTATCCTTCTTAAACCATCGTATTGGGATGGAGCGAAATCTATAGTACCACTTGCGTTGTACTACAAACAATATTAAAATTATAAGGTTGCGTCATCATTTACAAGTATAAAACCAATTGCAAAATTGGTCTTGTTTGTAGTACAACGCAAGTGGTACTATAGATTTCGCTCCATCCCAATACGATGGTTAAAGAAGGATAGGAAAGATTCGAGTCATGATGTCATGTCATGTTAGCTCAATTGGTTAGACCATACTCCGGCTCAAGGAGTGGATGGACGCGGGATCGAATCCCGCACATGACTTAAATTTTTCATATCGTATATTTGTGATTTTGTAAAATGTTAAATAGTACTAATAACCTTATATGTTTGTTAGTTTAGATTTTTTTTAATACATAAAAACAACGACATATCTTTGGAAATATATTTGTTATATCTGAATTATTTAGTATATATGTATTATTTTCTCTTATTTTACTCATTATACTCACTTAGAACGGATCAATTATAGTAACGATCACATCACAGCGTGCGCTGATATTAACCTTATTTCGATAGTTTGTTTGGTTAGCGTATTGGCCGCCAACGATCTGCTAATTTAGGTCGAGGCTGGCTCATAATGATAGTATATCTACGCATATGTTTCAATAGATAAACAGTTTTTATGCAGTGATGGCTCGTTGGCATTGGATATGGACCGCCGCGCAGCAGGTCCATGGTTCGAATCCCGCTGCGGGCTTGAGCTTCACTGCATGTTGGAAGGGCATTTTGCGAATGCCCGCCTGGCTAACGACCACCCTCAAGTAGAAAACCTGTCAGCAAGCACCTAATCGTGTATTCCAGCAGCTGTCCTTGAGAGCCAGTAATTCTAGGTTAAGCCTGTTAACTCTTTGACCACATAAACACTTACCATCAGGTGAGATTGTGGTCAAAGGCTTACATATCAGCAATAAAAATAAAATAAAAATGTCAATATTGGAAAACCGGACGGGTGAGTCTTAGTAATAGGACACCATAAGTAGTCTTGCATGGAATGAAGTAGAAAAATTTACTTTACATTATGATATATGTCTGAAGACATTTTTACAACTTTCTGAATCAGAATGAACGAGCGAATAATCGTAGCGAAGTAACCATTTCAGAGTTACTTACTAGCTTTTAGGAGAAATATAATAAATACATGAAATAATAACATTAAAATAAATCATGAAATTAAGTAAGGTTAAAACCAGACGTGGTTCTCCTAGTACTGATACTTCGTGGCAAATAAAATTAAGTGTTGATAGATTTTCTGACAGCTGATTCTGTTAACAAGGTATAACTTCTAATTTCAAAACTAAATGAAAAAGTTCTCACTTGCCTCTAAATTCTTTGCTTTATATTGTATCTTATACTTATCATACTTACAGGTATTCGCAGCCATAATAATCCGTCTGTGTATGTGCGTGTATTATTTAACATTTTTGTCTATAAAATTAATCTTAGGAATACAAAGATTGGCCCAAATGAGCACCATAATCTTATAATTATAATACATTTTTATTGCGTCGACTTTCTGCGCCGATTAGAATTCCAGTTATGCCCGGAGACGACGCAACAGACACTCAAGAGAAAAGTGTACATTTAGCCTCGGGAAATATAAAAGTAATATTTTTGAGTGGTCTAAATATTCCAAATATTTCTTGTGAAACATCCCTAGTAGGCACACAGTAACACGAAATTGCCCACTTCCACCAAACGCCCAATAAAACGAAAAGCCAAGTTGCATTAAGGAACGCTATTTATCCTTATCTTTCTACCGTGTTCTAATTAAATTCTAAATTGAGTTGTAATAGAGTGTCTCGACTGTACAGCACAAATTAGTCTAATCTAAAGTCATGACCCTCGTATAATTACTTTGCCAATTTGATATGAACGTGAGGTAGATGCACTCATAAACATTAACATGTTTATATTTATATAATGTTATTATCTAATTAACTAAATAACTGTATTATAATTAACAAAATATGAATAACCTCTTAATGAGTATGTTCTTAAATTAATGCGCTTGTTTTAGGTATCTACTTCAACATTGATCCATGATTATCTTGTTTGAAAGGTTATCAAATAAACTTAGTTGTGAGTAGAAGCGTCAATAAGGTAATCGTAGGTTCGAATCTTATAGTAGGTATGAGTTTCACAGTTCTCTCAATGCTTGTCTGTTGCAAAGCACCCAAAAGCGAGATTAAGTAGCTGCCCTGATAGCTATATACCGTCCAGTCTAGGACGAGCCTGTTACTAACAACGACCATAACAACCCTTGCTAACAGATAAAACATATTAATAAACGTCAGCTATTAAAACTTACTTTGGTAATGTAAAAGCTTTGAAGTGTTACGAGAACTTTCAATACTTACAACCTTCATTTTTTTATTCAACTACCAGAATGGTCTACTTTTATGATTTTCTGACAG
The DNA here is from genome assembly GCA_963890685.1 of Plagodis pulveraria. Classification (NCBI taxonomy): domain Eukaryota; kingdom Metazoa; phylum Arthropoda; class Insecta; order Lepidoptera; family Geometridae; genus Plagodis; species Plagodis pulveraria. Next base: position 15,368,202 of record OY982957.1, read on the forward strand.
CTTATTCTGTTAATAAGGTATAAACTTCTAATTTCAAAACTAAATGAAAAAGTTCTCACTTGCCTCTAAATTCTTTGCTTCATATTGTATCTTATATTTACCATACTTACAGGAATTCGCAGCCATAATAATCCGTCTGTGTATGTGCGTGTATCATTTAACAAAATTTGTTGTCTATAAAATTGATCTTAGGAATACAAAGATTGGCCCAAATGAGCACCATAATCTTATAATTATAATACATTTTTATTGCGTCGACTTTCTGCGCCGATTACAATTCCAGTTATGCCCGGAGACGACGCAATAGACACTCAAGATAAAACGGGACATTTAGCCTCAGGAAATAAAAAAGTAATATTTTTGAGTAGTCTAAATATTCCAAACATTTCTTGTGAAACATCCCTAGTAGGCACACAGTAACACGAAATTGCCCACTTCCACCAAACGCCCAATAAAACGAAAAGCCAAGTTGCATTAAGGAACGCTATTTATCCTTATCTTTCTACCGTGTTCTAATTAAATTCTAAATTGAGTTGTAATAGAGTGTCTCGACTGTACAGCACAAATTAGTCTAATCTAAAGTCATGACCCTCGTATAATTACTTTGCCAATTTGATATGAACGTCAGGTAGATGCACTCATAAACATGAACATGTAATTTATGTATGTTATTATCTAATTAACTAAATAAATGTATTATAATGAACAAAATATAAATAACCTCTTAATGAGTATGTTCTTAAATTAATGCGCTTGTTTTAGGTATCTACTTCAACGTTGATCCATGATTATCTTGTTTGAAAAGTTTTGATCAAATAAACTTAGTTGTGAGTAGAAGCGTCAATCAGGTAATCGTATGTTCGAATCTTATAGTAGGTATGAGTTTCATAGTTCTCTCAATGCTTGTCTGTTGCAAAGCACCCAAAAGCGAGATTAAGTAGCTGCCCTGATACCTATATACCGTCCAGTCTAGGACGAGCCTGTTACTAACAACGACCATAACAACACTTGCTAACAGATAAAACATATTAATAAACGTCAGCTATTAAAACTTACTTTGGTAATGTAAAAGCTTTGAAGTGTTAAGAGAACTTTCAATACGTACACCATTCATTTTTTTATCCAACTACCAGAATGGCCTACTTTTATCGATTTCAAACAAGGCCCGTATGCCAGAATTACTCTCAGTTCTGAATCTTGCTTCGTAAGTAGAGATTGTATTCTAGAATATAGCTCAAAACCCAGATTCTTGGATTAGCATCAGCACAGATATATGATTAATATTATTCTTTCTAGAACTGTGGGACTTTCTAGTCCCACAGTTATTATATGCCCGCTCAGCAAAGATTTCATATTATAATACTGTAGAGTCAACCGTAATTAAACTATTTCATACTTTTTCGGGAGTTAAAGATTAACCATTAGACCAAAAATAAGCTTCAATTATAAAAAGGCTTTGCACTTTTCTAATTATACCTACATAACTAGCCAGCTAGCCTCTCAGCATTATGTATATTTCGGTACTCAAGTACTTAAATGCCAAAGGTTAACGTAAGCTTAACCTTTGCGTACCGGTATTTTGCGAAACGCTAAGAAAATACTGGCAAAAGTTTCTTAACAATGAAGGCCAAGAATTTAACGTTTGAGTAACTTGCGAGAGGTGCGGTGGCATTGCCACTATTTTGGTCAGTATGATTTTAATTGCTTTATTGCATGTAAAACTTATTCGTTATGTACTTATTCGTTATACGCTTAGGTTTTAACCTGTTGTCGATTTTTTTATTGTATTATTTATGTATATATCGTTAACCGTGTAATAATAATGTGAAATTGATATCAATTTGTTTTGTCTTACTTTGATTGTACCATTTATAACAAAAATGCAAAATAATAATTTATTTCGTACACTCCAACTCGAAAGTTTTAATGGTCTCCACTGAAGATCCATCCATAACTCAATAGGTTGCCTGCCTCATTATTAAAACTTTAGTTTATGGAGGAGTTTGGAGGAAGGGAAAATTGGTTTTCATATAATCCTACAAAAAACCCATATTACTTCTAAGCCCGATTTCAGGCACTCAAGTGGTCCAAAGTTATCTTCTTATCTTTATTCCACTTATGTGGGGTCAGTACTTACCTATATATTTTCTTTAACACCACAAAATTATAGTGACTCGTTAAAAACTTTCACTTGTTTTATAACCGGCCGCTTTCCTGACGGCAAGTATTTTTAAGATTGCTCTTTTTAGTTTTATAAACGCTACCTTTCAGAGTAAGCGCGTAAAACTTGTAAAGACCTCTGTTGTGCACCTAATGTGCATGAGAGCACCATACTAACGTGCTTGCTGATCAGTGCTTTCCCATTAGGAATATATCTTATTCATCTTTTACGTTTAATGAACCGAAAGATTAGGAATAGATCCTATATTCTTAAGCCGGAAACAGTAAGGCTGAAATAGATCTAGAATTCGCTTAGAACGCAACAATACTGGAAATTTGTTTTCAACACCCTTGCTCGTAAAGTGAGCTTTATTATATCGTTCTGAGGGCCGTAAACCGAACTATAACACCCTCGTGCATAATAATATTATACACTAGTGCGTAATAGAATTATCCTTACAAAGTTAAGTTAGTACCTAACAGCAAATTATATGCGAGTAAACAGAGCATTTTCAATTTAACCAGGTAATACAGATTTGTAACATCAAAGAGGTTTATATGTAATAATCAAACAAGACATATTTGGCGCGCGCAAAAAAAAATAATTGCGCGCTATTTTCCATAATTTTCGTATGTTGTTTGTATGAAGCTTCATACGCACTTTTTCAACACCCTTGCGAGGAAAAAAATTATATAGTGCACAAATGCGATACAAACAACATACGAAAATTATGGAAAAAAGCGCGCAATTATTTTTTTTTGCGCGCGCCAAATATGTGTTGGTTGATTATTACATATAAACCTCTTTGATGTTACAAATCTGTATTACCTGGTTAAATAAAAAAAATATATATATTACACAATTGCTCATTATACACTTGGCTGATTTACGTCCTCGCCTACGGTTCGGGCTGCAACACACAGCCTCGTGTATAATGAGCAACTTAGCTTACTTGTATCATAATCTACTATTACGCACAAATTACAATTATTACGATTTTTGTAAACCTATTTACGTTATCATTTCAGATATCATCAGTAGCACATGAAATTGTCCTGGCGCTGTCTTTCGGGTTCTTCTATCCCGTGCTGCTTATGGAGTTCGGAGTGTTCGGTCTCTCGATGCTGCCTCTCACGTCGGCCAGTGGACGTCGGTTCCCGAACGCACTGAATCTAGTCATGTGGCTGACATTCTTTATTGGAAACGGTATACCTTTATTCTTTTATTTTTGGCTTTTTGTATGTGTTATTGTGACGGAACAAGTGCGAGGCCCACCTGATGTTAAGCGGTAACCACTGCCTATAGCAGATGAAATTCATCACAGGGGACGAACTGCACTGCGTCCGTCACCCTGAGACATACAGTTGTTGAGTCTCATGGTCCTGCAATATTAGTGGCTCTCAAGGACTGCTGCTGGAACACACTGTTAGGTGCTTGGCGACAGATTTTGTACTTGAGGGTGGTAGATAGCCAAGCGGGCATTCGCAAAATGCCCTACCACCATGCAGTGAAGCTCAAGCCGGCGATGGAATTTGATCCACGATGCTGTACCGCAGTCCGTAGCTATAACCGATAGGCTATCATTAACATATTTACGTACTTTGCGTTTGGTATAAAGGATAATACAACCATAGGTCATACAATTAATTAAGCAAATAGGAATTGTTAAAATACATTTAATTTCAGGCACATTCACATATCAGATTTAACCACTTTATGCCTTAAGGTGATGGGTGCAGTGCAGTGGGCGAAATGCATATAATATTATAGGCAAAGTTTACCGAATAACAACATGTGGGCCTCGTGCTTGTTCTATCACAATTATATATATATCAAACATGTAGAATATCGGTATAATTCTTAAGCTTCAGAGTAGCAATATAAGCACTGTTTGTGAGAATTCGTCCGTGGAAGTACTAACACCATACCTAGGTATATCCACCAGCACGCAGTATTGTTCACAATAGTGTGTTCCGGTTTGAGCGATATGGGTTCCGGTACAATGACAGACACATGAGATTTGACAACTTTATGTGTCAGGGTGATGGGCGCAGTGCATTTGGCACGTGTGACTAGATGCATCTCGTCACACGTGCCAATTGTTATAGGCATTGTTATAGGCAGAGGTAACCGTTCACGACAGGAGGTCCTCGTGCTTGTTTCATCGCAATAGCACAAAAAAGATAGATCGCAAAAACCTAATCGAAGTCATTGACCTATATATACTAGACGCGACATCTCAAACGTGAATATTCGACCAGTGCAAGTATGCCGGCCGGCATACTCTCCCCCACACGCAGCTGGGCACTCGTGAGATTACACGCGCTTTACGTTCGAAAATTGTGAATTATCAATTGTTTATCTTGAATACACGTGATAGATTTTATATCATTGGTCTCCGCTGCTACACCACGATTGCAGATTGTTAATACTCCCATACCACCTCCCACCGGGTGGACTGACGACATCGTGAAAATCGCGGGTAGCCAGTGGTTACAAGTGGCTAATTGCCGGTCTTTGTGGCGTTCTATGGGGGAGGCTGGATTAAATATTTGGTAGGTACCTAACCTGGTGATTTAATAATCGTATACCCTTAAAAACTTTATATAGAGCTACCGCATAAATACCCATCGTCATAACAAGTGTAAGGTTAAAAACACTAAATATGTTTGTCCGACGAAAACTTTCGAATGCCTCATCTGATCTCTATGTTCGGTAGCTTACATAAATAGAATTTACAAGTTCACGAACTTTATCTGTCGGGAAATTGCTGAGATATAAGATTTTAAAAGAGGGTTGACATTATCACTGACAAAAACAGCTCAAGTGCGATATCTTCGAAAGGGAATAAACTGAACTATTGAAATTTAGCACAGCAAAATATATAAAATGCAGTAGGCAGCACAAAATCTCAAGTGGATAGTAAAAATATACCGGGTATTTTTGCATTTTACGATCTACTACAAGTCAGAGACGAATTACTTAGCATTCCATAGATTCACCGTACGGGTGCCGGGTCCGTTGCAGAGGATGAGGTCAGAGGGGCCTGGGACTTGCAACTCAGGAGTAGGGTTAAGGGTGCCCCTTTATGATATATCAATTCTCCCCTTCACCGCTCAAGCCTCCTCCCCTACCTTACCAAATTTGGTAAGATCCTACTAATGCCGCCAATATAAAATCAAGATCACCGAACTAGGAAAGAGTGCTTTGATCTTTGTAGAATGAGACTAGACAGGATTGTGCCTTTTAGCTGTCACTCTTGACTCCAATATCGATTGGTGCACTGGTAATTAATAAGGTTGGTACTTACTAGTATTATGTAAAGCACTGTGAAGTTAAGATAGCAGTGCATTGGCGTACCTATAACTTCACAATTTACTTACCTGAAATGCAATGCAACTAACTAGGTATCAACCATTTGGAAAACCACTTATAAAATACGTTCTATATACTTAGTGCTTATTGTGCAAAGGTAAATTCGAGAGTCGGGTTAACTTTTTGTATGTTTGTACACTTAATTCGAGTTTAACTCACGTTTCCTCGTTCGCGCAAGTAGGTTTTAGTCAATTCAATTAAATTTTGTTTATTAGAATGTTGTACCTACATTGTACAGAATACTTAAAAAAATATTGTAGGTTTCATGTACTCTAGATAATACTCTAGTTAGGTTTCGATTATCTTTATAAAGTCATTAAAATTATACCTACTTCCATGTCATCTTCCAAAGAAAAATCGTTGTCCCTTAGGTCGCGACCTCAGAAAAGAGAAAGCAATTTTATATCTCTATGGTCGCGACCGATTACTAAAATATTACTTTTACAGTACTGTCACGTGGTCGTACGTGGCTTACAAGGTACACAATTTCCACAGTCAAAGAGTTTGACTGTTGAAATTGTGTACCTTGACAGTGGCAAGTTTATGAAAAGGTATTCAAGTATTCCCTGACATCCGTTCCTCGTGAGGGGAAATACTGCCAATAATGCCATATGACTGGTCCTTTAAAAGTAACATGTTAGCAATGTTTAGGACTCCCCAATAAAATACTTACGTACGGGGTAGATTGCACTCGTAGATACACGTTGTCAACACATTTTTTTTTTTTTATGTCACTGTGACCGATCAAGCACGAGGCCCACCCGATGTTAAGCGGACTAACCTCTGCCTATAATAGATGCATTTCGTCACAAGTCACAAATTGCACTGCGCCCGTCACCTTGAGACATAGCTGTTAAGTCTCATGTGCCTGTAATTTCACTGGCTCTCAAGGACTGCTGCCGGAACACACCGTTAGGTGTTTGGCGACAGATTTTCTACTTATGTTTAGGCTAAGCCAATAATAGACAATACTTTTTCCGTATCAATCATTATGAATCGCTCGTAACGGAGCTTGCTAAGTCATTCTTTACCGATCAACGTCCGCTGCGGTCATTACTTAGATGGGTGACCGCTATGTTATTTACTAGTGAGTGAGAGCTTCCGTGTTTCGGATGACACGTTAAACTATCCGTCAATCCTTGCTGTCGTCGTAGAATAGCAGACGTTATAGTATGATAGAGTTTTTTTTTCCAAATTCCCGCCTGGCTAGCTACTATCTTCATGTAGAAAATCTGTCTGACTTATCGGAGTTTCAAAAAAATGTATTACATCTATTATCTATCGCGTGCTATGCGAATATCATATTTATTATTAGAGCACTAGTGTTTTTTCGTTTTTTTTTCTGTGCCGGGCGGGATTCGTAAAAAAATTGGGAAACCAATTACAACATTTCTTTATATGGGGTAGATTGCGTTCTTAAAATAGCACGTCGCCAACAAATTTTGTTCATGCTTAGCCAAATATAGACAATAGTTACTTTTTCCCATGACAGGTTCATTCCAGTTTTTTCCAATAGCAGGAAAGTGATGATGGAGTTGAAGATGTTGTTTAGGCTAACCTAGAATTACTTGCATTTAAACCGTAACACACCGCTAGGCCGAATGGTTTAGCCAAATAATCTATTAAACTATTTGTACTTTTAAAAAATATGTAACTTAATGGCAGATTTTTTATAAGAACTAACATTCACATTTTGAAATAACTACGTAGGGCATACATACCTACTGAATGTTTCTGAAACTGGCCTATTACAAATAAAAAAAGCTGTTCAGCTTCTGGAACTCTCTAGAAACATGTTTACAACTTTACGATTTCGGAGACTGTCATTTGTTTTCTATTTGGGGCAGTGTTGCCAGACATGCGATAATTATCCTAGATCCACGGTATTTTTGAGTGTCATGCGATATAAAATAATAAGTACGTATCGCACGATATTTTATCCAACTTCTACGATATTTTTTCAAATACTCGATATTTTTTGTGATGAATTGAGATATCTGTAACGGAACGCAAGTTTTTGTAATATTTTTCTATAATCTATGTAAGTCCAGAATCGAGTCGATTGTGGAATATGAATCATTTTTTTACAAAATGCTTAAATTGAGTTATAAAAAAGCCGACACCGCCTATACCAACTACTATTAATGGCATAGTTTGGCTGATCAGGGTGTAGAAGGCATAAGCTGTGACAGTGGTAGCGCAAAAACCTGCTGAATTGATTTTATAGCAAATTGTATGAACAGGTTAGGAATTTACTGCCCTAAAATAAAAAAAAACAGAGCCTGTTAAGGCCTTCTTGCCTCATCTGGAGAAATTCAATCATTGTGTTCTTATTTTGAGAAATGTATTACTTTTTGATTAACATTAAAATAAGATGCATATTCAATTTAAAAAAAAATACTTTTTATACACCTATCTTAAAGATTTAATTTGTAGAACAGATAACAGAAAATACCTGCGTGTTTACTTAAAATTAGGTGGGCGCCAAACATTAAAAATACCTAATATGATAAAGTAATAGTCATATCAAGATATCGTTAAATAAATTAACGATATCTGTTAAGGTTACACACCCAACATTTTTGCCGTATAATATATATAATATAAAGATATTGTCTTTTTAGACTCGGTTGAGTAACTTATAGAGTAAATTTGCACTTGCGATAAAAACACGATAATTTTGCATCAAATCTCGGATAATTTTTAACTCGCGGATCTGGCAACACTGATTTGTGGCGTTGTTTGGAAAATTATTGTGTGTCGCTTTCACAATGAATGTACTCGTATCTCGCGAATTTTCGTAAAATTTTCGCTTAGTATTTTTTTTTTAATTTTGTAGCTGAGGCTCAAGTTATCAAGAGAGTTGCCAAAGACTTCAATTGGCCTAATTTGGTGATGAATCCCCAAGTCGCCGCTCTGTATTCATGATTTTGAGAATTTAAACGTGGACGTGATCATCTCCATGTCATTAAAGTCAGCTGACAAAAAAACTACTTGGCAGCAAATTCGTACTGTATTAGGTATTGGGATGAAACAAGTGAAAAAAATTTGAATGTACATATCTTATCTAATGCAAAATGTAAATGGAGGACATTCATTGGCTGCATATAATATCGTGACAGATGACGAAACCTGGGTGTACTGCTTTGAACCGGAAAAAAGATGCAAGTCGGCAGAATGGATCTTTCCATTTGAATATTTACCGAGAGGTAAAAAATCGAAGCATTGGTAAGAAAATAGTTGCGTCTTTTTTCCGCAAATCAGAACATATGTCCTGATGATTTTGCATATGCAAAACTCGGTATTTTCTCTTATAGTCTTGCTCATGCGTTGCCGAATTGGAAGGACTCTTCACTACTTTCTTGTATATTATCGCTATCTTATACGGATTATTTGAAAAATCAGATATTCTTTTTACCCACACCACGCCCGGGCTTCCCTGGTAAAAGGCTAACCTATCAGTACAAGGCGGTTGAGTTCGAAAAATAACACATCCCACGCATCTCAGTTTTAGTACAATACGAGAAATTCGAGGACTCAAAATATCAAATCTGCGCCATCGCCGCCAAAAAAATCCTATTTAAATTGATTTCGTAGTTACAGGGTATTATACTGACGCCTTCGAGAAGTCTCGGGATCTTAGGAATCGATCATTCGAATGAGGTTCAGATACCGTGTCATTGGAGATCAACGTTAGTTTTGCCTCTAAAAGGCTTGGTGTGCACCTTCATAATTAACAGAGCCAAGCGCTACTCCAGGTCGGATATAAGACTTGTCCTTTATAAGTAGGGCCATACCCTACATAAAGTAAACTGGTCTTATATCTGGAGCGGTACACCACCATGCCAGCTTCAACAACTACACACCGTACAGTGACGATCCAGTAGACTTTTTGATGATCCTGACCTTATAGATATAAAACTCAAAACCACTATTTTTGTTGAACTATCGGCTCTACATGTTTTCAAAATCTATAAGGGTGCATGCTCCGAGAAACTTTTTGACCTCATCACTTCTTTGCGGATTTATTATCGCACTCTTCACTGCCTAAAGCTTCATCCTCATTTTGTAGGCGCGTTGACAAAACAGCAAATGTGAAATTGCATGCCCAATGACATTTTTCCGCGAAGATATCATATGGGTCACTTTAAGTAAGGGGTGAAGGGGACCTTCCGTGCCAGCAATGCATAAGCAAGACGATTACCTAACAGAACCCCGAGTGTTGTATTATGTCTATAGGTGACGCGACGGTGACCGCCTTCTATTAGGCGGACCGTCTGCTTGTTTTACATCCGTATTATAAAAATACGTGTATATTATTGCCTCTGTATAAAGTGTCGCATATAAATATCAATACTAACTTGCCTCGAGACTCCTATGATATATTCCGATATGGTATTATCGAATCAGATTCATTCAGACCACTGTCGATGCAAATTGATCAAAACGTCGCGTTTAGCCAACATTTTTATAATGGAGCGCGAAAAATATTTTATGTGAAAATAAAATAAATGTACTTTTCGCTATCCAGATTTAAACATAAATGATAAACCAAGACCAGCATGAAAAGTTCAAGTGTATAATCATTATGGACTGTTTCCGCAATTATCGTAATATTGCCAAACACAATTATCGCAATATTGTCAAATACGTTTACTGACCGCAAAACCAATTGGACTTCAATGATAAACAGATCAGTCCACGCTCAAACAAAAATAAACACATCCTCGATGATTTTCGCAACACATTCTCGTTGATTAGTTTTCACTGTCGGTATTGTTTACTAACAGCCTCATGGATGTGCAAAATTTCACTGTAGCACCAATTTCAATTTAATATTGATGCAGAATGTATTTTCGTGAACGGATCAACTAACTGTATGGATTAGAAATATTAGTTTATTTTAAATAAGGGGGAAACTTATATGAAAAAACTTATATGAACAAGCAAGAAGCCGTGGAAGGAAGGAAGGATCATGATTTTATATATTGTAATAGTTTAAAAAATTAATTAGGACCCATGAACTTACCTTAAAAATTGATTACTAAAACCAAACATTACTCATTAAATCATAGATTGTAAGACGAGTGCATAAAGTCAATTTAGCCGAGATTTTACCAGCCTGAGCAAAAGGCGCGTTCTGATATTTAAGTCGAAGCTGAAATATGTTCGGAGCACGAGTTAAACATTCTGCTTTTCATTTCAATCGCGAAGAAATTAAACAAGGATATTGGTATAATAAAGAGATATTACATAATTATACCTGAAATTTGAACAAGGTTCAACTTCGAGTGACACTGTTTCTAAAAAATATGTTTGGCCTGTTTATAATACCCTTGATCTATAGGTATGAAAGACCCGCGCACTTTCCTAATTAAACCTCTTTACTACAATAAAATTTTAAATTAAATAATTATTTTTATGCCCTTGTAGAAGCAAGCTTTTCTGCACTAGGGCACTAAAAGTTGTTTTAGCCCGCTTACTCCGGGTATTATCAAGAATTTTACTAGCATGAGAAGTCAAATAGTACCTAGATTGTACAACGAGAACTCGTTAATAAACGAAGTTATTTTAGCCGAGATGTTTAACTGATATGTAAGTCTAGGTTAAAATGGGCTAAATATACGAGTTATACACTCTGATTTTCACTTTAATAGTGGACCAATGAAAGATTCTTAATATAAATTGTAACTGTACCTACAAAAATATAAACCCAATATGTGAACAATGTTCTAATTTAAGTGTCATTGTTTCGATAATGTTTATGTCTTAGTCTGTAATAATACTCTTGATCTACGGGAATTATGAAAGACCTACGTGAAATGGGCTTTTTCCAGAAATTCACTTAGAATTTTTTTCTCTATGAAAGGAATTTCTGATTTTTTCCAGGAATCCCCTTTGCATCTTCTTAGAGTTATGACGGGGATTTTTGGATATAAAATCTAAAAATCCCTTAACTATTTATCTACAACGTTACGTACGATATTAGAAGGGTGTGGGTACCTAGCAAGATTAAGATATTTTAAATAAAGAATACTATAAAATCTCAGGATTTTCTATGTAGTTCTAGTTATGTGAAGCATGATGACCGAGCGGTAATAGCTATGGACTGCCGTGCCGCAGTACCCTGGTACGATCTCCATCGCCGGCTTGAGCTTCACCGCATGGTGGAAGGGCATTTTGCGATTGCGCGCATGGCTAGCTATCACCCTCAAGTAGAAAATCTTTCGCCAAGTACCTAACGGTGTGTTCCGGCAGTAGTCCTTAAGAGCCAGTGAAATTACAGGCACAAGAGACTTATGAACTAAGTTTCAAAGTGACGGTCGCAGTGCAATTCGTGACTTGTGATGAAATGCATCTGTTATAGGCAGTGGTTAGACCGCTTTACCTGGACCTTGTGGACCTCGAGCTTGTTCCGTCACAATAACATAAAAAACACAGCCAATTATTTTTATACTTTTACCAGTGTAGACATAAAATCTCTGATATATTTAGGTATTATGATTGTTTTTTCCAAAACCAAACATTACGAATGAAACGTTATTTTTCATACCGATAATCTAGCCTTTGACCACTATGTCACCTGAGGGTAAGCGGTCTGAGATGTTGTTCAAGCTAACTCAGAATTACTGACTCTCAAAGACAGCAAGGTTCTTAGTGATTAAAATTCTCCTTGAGGATCGAAGCTAGCCGAGTAGGTATTCGTAAAACGTGGTACCACTAAAGTCAAACAACCAGGACCGACGACGGCTCAACGTGCCCTCCGGCTGCGCTCAATAGTAAATGCCAGATACTCGTAGATTTTGTCTTTCTAAATTTTCGTACAAAGTAGCCAGCGAAATACTATCTAACTTATGTAACTTCTGTTGAACACACGGGCTGTTAAAGGCGCTCTTTCATAAGGGTATAGTAAAAGCAACTTTTTGTTCGCAATTTAAGAGTTATTATTTTCGAAAATATAAGTAGGTACCTATAGGTCTACAAGATGTGTGAAGTAATTTGCTTTTTTCTAATAATTTTAGTTAACTAGATAAACAGAATCATAAAAACACCTCTTAATTACGTAATTGGAACCATGCGAATGCTTTGATTCTTACTAAAAAAGGACGAAAATTTATTTACTTATCGAGAAAGGATAAATCCATGATATGGTTTTAGAGCCTTTTAAACTATACCTACCTATAGTTATTAATTGGAATAAATTAAAAATGCGTAAAAATCTGATCTTAATCATCCTGAGCTTGCCCATACAGTCAGTACCTCAAGGTTATTGGCGTGATGCCAAGCCCTCTTATAACAAAATAGTTTACCTTTGCGCGGTACTAATGACATTAGATAAACCTAAGTACCTACCTACCATAAAGTTGTGAAGTGATTATGAATAAAGGGGTACTTATTAATAATATATAAGTAGGTAATAATGCCAATGCTGCTCCTTTCGCACTTATTTATACAGCGGGTCACAATTTCTTTTTGCCACCCCGTGACTTGTATTAAAGTTCCTTATATTTTACAGGGATCCTCTGGAGTCTCTACCCAATGGAATATTTTGCCCGGAAAAACTGCCCGCCTTCAGAGAACGACAGTTTCTTCGTGCCCAAGTCATGGTCGTGCCCAAAGATTATTCTGAAGCCGAATTGGACCTTCCAAAACCCGTTAACTCTACTCTTCTAATTATAAAATATTGTATGTAAGAAATGAACTAGTGACTGGCTATATTGAAGACATGACGACTGTGATTACTGAGATTATTCGATAATAGGCAATACTTATATACTGATAATATTATCGGATACAGATATTTGAAATTACCTATACTTGTTCGATATAAACACTTCTATATGAGGCCTAAATGACGCCGTCTAACTAGCGGCCTCAATGAAATTCAGCGTCAACGTCTCATACATATAATCACGCCTATATTCCCTAAAGGGATAGGGATAGGAGGTGTGTAAACCGTCACGTTGCGCCAATTGGGTTTTTGTCCCATATAATAGAGAGCGAGCGTATTGCCATTGGCCGGGCACAGTTTCAGGGTCTTACAAATCTATCAGTTCTGTCTAACACACTGGACGATACACATGAACATATTACGAATAATAAGTATGTTTACGCGGGCAACATATAAAACAGGAACACAAGAAACAGGGTTCCTTGTGTTCCTGTTTTATATGTTGCCAGGCACTAAGATGGTATACAGCCCTGTTGTACGTCTCATGCACACAACACCCTACATACTCACATCAACGTGAGAAGAGGCATGCTGCTCATTTGGCGCACTTTTCCCTTAGTCGCCTCTTACGATACCCACGGGAAGAAATGGGGAGGTGACATTCTAACCTGGCACCCCACGGGGCTTTAACGTCTCATACAACATTTAATGATCTGGCTGGCTGATGATAAGACCATTCATAAAATGAGTATAGTTCAGGGCAAAGTCATCTCTATAGGCGCTGGTGCCCACTACAACTCGCGAGCCGAGCGAACGAAGCGAACGTTCCGCGGTGACGACTTGCGATGCGGCAGATAAAGTTGCGAAAATTAAATGAGAAGGCTAGGCAAGTAGTTAAGAAGCCCTCTAAGAAGAAGATTTCAGTGGCGCTCAAAGACAGCTGCCGGTACACACTATTAGGTGCTTGGCGACAGATTTTCTACTTGAGGGTGGTCGCCAGCCAGGCGGGCATTCGCAAAACGCCCTTCCACCTTGCGATGAAGCTCAAGCCCGCGGCGGGATTCGAACCATGGACCTGCTGCGCGGCAGTCCATAGCCAGTGCCTGAGCCATCACTGCTCCAAATACGTTCTGATTGTTGAAGATGAAATAGAGTTTTAACGAATAAAATATTTATTTTCTTTAATACCTACTATTAAGCCTCATTCCCCAGTGACTTCCACACTCTAATCAAAGTGTCCGGAAGTCTAGGTAGTTCACGTAGTTTGATGGATCGCACTGTTTGGAAAAACAAGTTCACATAATCCGATCGATCGTACCATGCGGTCGAACCACGTGGCCAGATAAATTTAATGATTTGCCTAGGCAAGTATTTCAACGTTATCGATAGAAGTATGTTTTATTGATTAACTGAATATTATTCAAGATCATTCAGGCCGCTAGTCGAACGGCGCCTTTGAGCAAAATGGCCAGGCTGTTAATTGAATGCTAATGATAATGTAACACCGCTTAAGGTTGATGTGGCCGGTCACTTCTCCATACAAACGTCGTAGGGTGATCACTCCCTTATATGAGATTTTAGGTCCAGACTTAAGTATAATACCGATTGATATCGTCATTATCTAGGCTTGTATGATGCCAAAATTTTAAAAAGATGATTAAGTTGTAAGTTATGATCCTCGAAAACTTTATATGAAAATGTTTCGAGGCTCATAATTCTCAAGTTAATTATTTTATTAAAATTTCGGCATCATACAAGCCTAGATAATGACGAGATCAATCGGTTGTATGCTTTATTATGGGCCTAAATCCTCAAATAAGGTAGTGATCACCCTACGACGTTTGTATGAAGAACGGGCCGGCCAGTTCACCCTTAAGTGAGTTAGTCATGGTCTTGTGAATAAACTTAATTCTAAAATCAATCCTCAAATTGTAATATTGCTAACTCGACGGCGCTTCCGTGTAAACTACGTCACTAATAGGCTTGGTTCAATCCGCACTTTAGGTACAAAGCTACAGGTACATCGGCGAATCCATCCCGTATATTCTACGTTAAGTGCCGCGTCAGGAGAGATCAGAAACGTGGCAATGAGATTGAGAGACGCCTTTTTGGAGAATATAAATATTATGTATGTACTCCATGCTTTGCGAGCTGAAGTGCACTTTATTGTTTCGTAGCTAGAGTCGTTTATTCATTGAAATAGCTTTGCGGAGTGGTCCTTCTGGTCCTTTTTATTATTTGACTATAGGCACCTGTGCAATGAGCTCCGTTTGAACGATTTATGTTTTGGCGCGTATGACGTGTCTACTTCAATTATATAGAAGTCTGGTCCGATTAAGTACACAGATTGCGCAAACTTTAGGTTTTGAAGCTGTTAGTATTTTAATAAAACAAACGACAAATGCTTGAAGATTATGTACTTGACTAAATAACTAAAATGATGATGTTGAAGATGCGGTCTTTTTCTTTTTTATATGTTATTGCGACGGATCAAGCTCGATGCCCACCTGATGTTAAGCGGACTAACCTCTTCCTAGAACAGATGCATTTCATCACAAGTGACGAATTGCACTGCGCCCATCACCTTGAGACATAGTTGTTTAGTCTCGTGTGCCTGTAATTTCACTGGCTTTCAAGGACTGCTGCCGGAACACACCGTTAAGTGCTTGGCGGCAGATTTTCAACTTGAGTGTGGTAGCTAGCCAGGCGGGAAATTGCAAAATGCCCTTCCACCATGCGGTGAAGCTCAAGCCGGCGGTGGGGATCGAACCAGGGACCTGAATATGTAAGGTCTGCGATGGAGAATGTTCACCAAAGATACCTTATAATGACATTTCTATGTGTTTTTCTTTTTGTAATCCTAAGTAATAAATGTTTTCAAAAATGTAAATCATCCAAGGCACGCATAACTAACATAATTGTACAAATGACTTGATGATAATATTAATAATAAAAGATTTCTTTATAAGTTTAAACGTGTTTTCTTATCATATAGTAATAAACATTACTTTGTCATTGGATCAGTCAATGTAAATCAAAACATATTACTGAAACATTATACTTTATTGATATAATTAATAAAATATACTTAAAATAACTGTTTGCTTGGTTCATACATGTAGTTTCTCTTGTACAAATGCAGATATTTTTGGCTTTTATTGATCACAAACATTAAACGTGTGCAAATATTAATCTAGAATTTTGTATAACTACTGAAATAACGAACACACAATAATAATATTTTACTAGACATCAATATACATGGATATAATCTCAAATTGACATTCATATAAAAGATTGAAATTGTTGTACATTCTTAAAAATAAATAGGCTATTAATTACAGCAAGGAGTATTGTAAAAACTAATGATAAGATAATAAACAATGAAACTTGAAGGAATGTATAAAATCTATTAAAAAAGTTCATTCGAATAAAACTGAAATCCGAAAAATCGGCAGACAAGGTTCCAGCAACAATTTCAACCCACATAAGGTGAGGTGTAACAAATTCAATATAAAATAGCACCGTGTTATATTTTAGATTTTTTGGCAGTACAGAAACACACGGCATAGTATACTCTACTTAATCAATAAATTATATAATTATCCTATCTCCTTGAAAAGACAACATTGCTCATAAAAACTGGACACAATGAACAAGTAAATATAAAAATTTATGGCACACATCTGCATCCTCCTAAGATACTCACATGCAACACATTTCTTAATCTGTGTTGCTCAGTTTTGATATCATATAGCTTTAATTAGTAGATATACAGTAACATTTTTGAAGTTCGTAAGAGTCAAACGCTATAACAGGTTTTATTTATCGAACCAAGAGATTCGAACACAGTGATCATCCGTCGCTGCGGCCAGAACATGTTCTACAATCAGAGCTATTAAAACTCAAAATTGAATTTTTAAGTCCATATCCTCGGTCTATGACTTAATATAACTTCAGAGAACAATGTTGTCTTTATATAAACCTTACAAACGTGGTCAATTCAGTGTCCATCTCACAGCCCTTACTGACTAAATAGTGCTACAAATATAACAATAAACCTAAGATAAACCATCAAATAGTAATTAAACAACTTCAAACAACACTTTGCAAAAACTGCAGTGATCACTGCGCGTTATTAAACGAGCGATTTAAACGCGATTAAACCGTTTAAAGTTGTTTAATTAATATGTATAAAGGTCGCGAAAACCTAAGACAACATTATAAACCATAAACTTAACACTAAATAAATGAACTAGTGCAAAATAATATGTATCAATTTAACGAGATTGTCTACGTAAACATGAGATGAAGCAATGTTTTTTTTTTTTTTTTCAAATTAAATGTTCTCTATTTCATGTTGCCTAAGTTACTTTTCACAGTATATACAGGCCTGCGGATCTGGTCTGCTTCAATAATGCGAATTATCATCACCATCCATGTAATAAAATTCAAAAGATCAAATTATAGATAAATTTCAAGCCATCAAAAATATTTATATTATATTAAATTTAGACCAAAGCTATAAGGCTGACGGTCACTCAGCTGTAAATAACTTTTGAGCTGTTGGTAAGTGTTGGTCGAAGAACTAAAACATGTAAAAGTCAGAATAGGAAATGGCATCAAGAATATGCAGACCTGAACACACCATTAGGTCCTTGGCAATAGATTTTCTACTGAAATTGATGATGGTAGGGTAACTCAGTATCATACTACCAACGATGGATCCCCTAAGCGCTGTCCATAGACATTGCCACTGGGCCGTCATAACTTCGAAAATTTATCAGGAACACAATTCAGTTTAACTGTTGAATAGTGTTTAATTAAAAAGAATATAAATTTCTTCCCAAAAGATAACATAAATGCTTACATGAGATGCTTGAAATAAATCTCATCCCGAACCTGAATAGAGAAAGTAAAAATAATTTATTAAAATTAAATTTATACTGGCATGATGATAATTGTCTTGATGTTTTTTTACAATAGATATGTTTTAAAGTTACTTTATTTCTGAAATTGAAATCTTTGTATAGCTACAAGGGTAGAATAATAGTAGTTAGTGTAATATTGTGATTAGCATGCACTTACTTTGTTGTATAAAGGGCATTTGCGTACAATTTAAATAATTACGTGTGGATAATTTTTAGGTTTGGTACGATGGGTCGTATGTCTAATGAGGGTGATAAAACAAACTGCCGTTATCATGATCACCGCCAAGTGTTTGAAATTTCTGACCTAAAGTAAAGTAAATACACGCCATAAAATCCTTTAAAGTTGTTTAATTTTGAATGTGTATTAATCGCGAAAACATTAGAAGCATGTTATCCTATAGTTGCAAAAAGATGAGGTTTTATTCTGTTATTAACTTTAGACTTTAGATGTTAACTGTATAAATTATGTCATTATTAGCAGGATATTTTTCAGACTACAAAATAATTAAGACATAAGCCAGACATACTATCGACGTTATGGTACATGTCATAAAGAATGAAGATACAATTTCTATGACTGAGAGCTACAAAAATTAGAAACAATCTTATATTAAATTAAAAAAATGTAGACAATCTCGAGTTAAATATTAACATAAAACATTTCACCCAGTCTCAGTAACAGCGACTCAGTAAAATAAGAATCGATTACAATATTATCATAAATGTTTCTAGATAGTGCTATTTCTATATAAAAATAAAATAAGTATTGTGAAATGTATGAAGATATAAATTCGCGTGGCGTGAAAGAGTATAAAAATGTCGATTACATAAAATTGAGATATTTAGGACAATTTCGAGGCAAGGAAATATAAAAAAGTATTGAAGCTTTTGTCTCTATTTTTGTCTCCATTACCTGTCATTCATAACATAACTAATTTTTACTATTTTGTGTTGTTTCTTTTTAATAATAACTCAGTAATTTTCAGAGATAGTTCAATATTTTAAGAGAACTTTGCGAGATTGTGATAATTGATTTTTATGTAATCATACCACTAGGTTTCCTTGCCTCAGTGTCAATTTCGAAAGATCATTAGATTGCCGGTGTGCGGTCCAGTTCCTTGAATAGAGATGATGACATCCTGGAAAAAACAAATAACATGTCATTAATCAGTGAGTTTGTTGGTATAAAAACCACATTACAATTAACGATACAATAGGATTATAAAAAATTGGATTTTTAGGACTAAAGAAAACAATCGAACGCATAATTGTGTCACACCACTTAAATGGTACGGTAGGGTTGTAAAGCATAGTTATCCTTTGGTTAACATGGCTATAAAACTTTGCGTAAACAAATGTTCTCAGAAGTGTTTGATTCTGGTTCAATAAATAAATACAATTTGCAGTCTAAAATTTCATATATGAAAGCTGAAATTTAGAAGTTTTAAATTCACAAACGTCACAGCGAAACCATAAAAGAACATGAAAACCTGATGTTTGAATATCTTCGAAGAAGACTTCGACCTGGCAGGGAGATATTGGTAAGCATCCAGATACCAACACAAACTGGTGAAGTGCGAATCGTTCCTCACAATTTTAGGCCTCTGCATTTCAACAGACCGCAATAACGAGGGTTTTAGATTTTGATTACAGCTTGAAACAAATTACATATCAACGGTTTCAGTTACAGAGTGAAATTGAACAGTAGTTGTGGTGTCTCTTTTGTTTTAGATGAAATAATCATCATGGTTGGAAAATATCTGGTGGATTCTCCCTTGTAAACACCAACCGTCCTCTTAACATTAAACACTCACTTGATACTCACATGATTTATGATACTAGCATATATGGACATTGGCAGAATTGTAACAATACGCCACAGAAGCCATTAATATAAGAAGTCAAGTCAAATGTGAAATTCTAGATTCCTAACTAGGTAGTTTAGTGTTTGAGATCGAATAAGTAACAAAACTGACCGCTCAAATTTTTTTTATATTTTTTGTGCCTAATCAAAGTGTTTGCATACAACTACCTGAAGACAGAATATCTGAAACTGCGGCAGTAGGTTGGACCAGACGGACTCTTGCTAAAGAGAAGAAAGTGCAATTATTATGATCAGATGCGACACAGACCTTGACTCTGCAGAAATGGACGCCAAGCACTACATGGAATTACTTAAGGAAAAACGACATCTCTCTTTCTGGAACCGGAATCGATATCTCGAAATTTGATCATGTCAATTAAAATATTTACATTGGACATATTATGATGGACGCCAGTATAGCCCCGGAGGAGTAAGTAGGTACATTTGAGGAACACTACGTTCTTTTTCATATTTTTGTTGATTTACAATGTTAAAGGGTTTTCAACACTTCTTCTATCATTTTACCGTGTAGCACCGAAGCACATATACTTACCTAAGTATAATTATCGCTAGTTTGGTTGCAATATGATACGCGATCATGGGATACGTAATTATTGTTACGATACGCGTATTGTTATGGATAAGAGTATCGTGATTACATTCACAATTTAATACGTGATTTGATACACATAATTAGATACACCGTGGCTCATCTCGAGGTTGATTTGCACCCATCATCAAACTCTTGAAAAGTTTTTAGGTTTCCGTATCCAAAGGGTAAAAACGGAACCCTATTACTAAGACTCCACTATGCGTCTGTCTATGTCTGTCACCATGATGTGAACCGTGATAGCTACACAGTTGAAATTTTCACAAATGATGTATTACTTTTGACGCTATAACAACAAACAAAAAATCGGCCAAGTGCGAGTCGGACTCGCGCACGAAGGGTTCCGTACGCACACAAAGCATTCCGTACCTTTCGTGAAAATTAAAAAAAGGATTATAATATAGCGTCTAATGTTGTATAGATAATAGCAAGCGGAACACTTCGTGAGCGTGTCCAACTCACACTTGGCCAATTTTTGGTTGTTCACCCGCTAACATTTTTTCTCGTATATACGATACGGATTCGGTTAAGTATGGACGTGATTTTTGGCGCGACATGGCTAACGAAATGGTCGAATACCCGATAACCCGGCTTATCGGGTATTCGACCTTTTCGTTAGCCATGTCGAAACTTGTATCATCTTTGATGTTCAAAATCAGGCATATGGTATCGAGTATTTATATTAGATCTTATTGCAAGCTTTGTTGTGCCACAAATCACGTTCATACTTAATGAATGATACTGTATCTTGTCAACGTGTCGTGCCCGCGTGTCAGTACAGTAATAAGGACGCTAGAAATTTCCTCCGTTCCTCTTATCCAAAACCCCTGACCATCGTATTTTTTCCTTATGATTCACTCGATTTGAGCATCAAAATACGTGCTGTTTACATGGTTTCATAAAATGTCAGGAACTAAGCCATGCTATGATCGCAAATCAAAACTTTGTATACGTGTTGATGCGTCCATTGTCAAGATCGTTTATATATCCCCTTTGATGATGTACCACCGGCATCTTCGTGTCACAGTATTAATATGAGTTCATGATACGCACTTACCTACTGCCGATCACGATACACGACATGTCAACAATTGGAACGGAGCTACGGAGTGGGTCATAAGTCATAATCGCATATAGTTTTCCGCCCAAACTAACGACAATGATTCACTTCGATACAATAGGTACTAAAATGATACAAGTGGTGACCTGGCTATACGATACGCCTAATTTCGATACGTGATATATACCCGAGATGATATAATTAGACAAAGCTGCAATAATGAGAACATTACATTCTTAAAAAATAAGCCTGTGCATTTTTATGCTGCATGTGGAAAATTATGACTTATGAGAGTCTATAAATTATTCCATAGAGTCAGTATCCTAGTTTATATGGCGAGATAAGTGTTTTTATTGTTCAATAGAATAGCAGGGTTCACGAAGTTTTGTCATCAATCGTTGTATTCCACTAATGACCAAAAAAAGCAATAGTCATAGCCTATCTATATATATATGACTACGCCAACACACCAACTATATTGAAGACCTGGGCACGCTCTTTAGGGCCGAAATTTCGTGCTCCAATCGTATTACTTTAACCGTCATAGGGGACGGTGCGTGGCCATCTGACTAGACTTCATCTGATCGAAAGAAGTGCTTTTTCAAACACTTAACTCTTGAATCATTTCTATTACTATTTCACTACCCTAGTGCTTGGAATCATATGTCTAAATATGATTCCAAGCACTATATAAATATGCAGACATTCACTGACGCACTGTCATGTATAATGTACCATTTGATAATTAAATACTAAGAACAAATTAAACTTACTTGTTTATCATGTGCTGATATATATAGGTCGGAATAACAGTGATGTTTACAACGGATGGGCTTTCAGCGATAACTTTCGATATTTCCTTATCTTTCATGCCGACAACATTGATTGTGTTTACTTCCAACAACTGGTGGTCAGTCAGCACTCCGTTGCGAGCAGCTGATGAGTCTTTTACAAGGCTGAGGATTGTGCCATCCTTGAATTGGAATCCCACATGTCCTAGAGAATCCTTGTGCAGTGTTATTGTTCTCTCGAAAGGTCTGTAATTAAAGAGATGTTTTTATCATTATCACATAGTCAATATAGTTGGATAAATTATTTCTTGTTGCATTGCAAAGTAAACAAGTGCTGTTTGTTTATTATTGTGATAACAGAACAATACGTTAATCACTCAAGAATATGACGCATTGATGATTGTTATAAGAATATATTTCCGAATTTACTTTAATAGAAATATTATAGTTTTTTTTTAATGTTATTGTGACAGAACAAGCTCGAGGCCCACCTGATGTTAAGGGGACTAACCTCTGCCTATAACAGATGCATTTCGTCACAAGTCTCGAATTGCACTGCGCCCGTCACCTTGAGACATAGTTCTTAAGTCAAATGTGCCTGTAATTTCACTGGCTCTCAAGGACTGCTGCCAGAACACACCGTTAGGTGCTTGGCGACAGATTTTCTACTTGAGGGTGGTCACTAGCCAGGCGGGCATTCGCTAAATGCCCTTCCACCGTGCGGTGAAGCTCAAGCCCGCGGCGGGATTCGAACCATGGACCTGCTGCACGCAGTCCATAGCCAATGCCACTGAGCCATCACTGCTTAAAAAATATAAAATAGTATTTTTGGTTGCCATAAAAGAGCCTTAGATTTAAACTTTCTTATTCTATGAACATCATTTGGATAGTTCTCTATTCTCTATCCTATTATTGTCTGACTAGAATTGTAATTGAAATGAAAATTGAAGTTTTTCAATGCTGTAGAGTAAGTTCAAATACATCAAAAGTAAAGTATAACTATATCCAATTTCCGGTTAGGCTCCATATCTACCAGAGATGTTTGAGGAAGATGAGTGGTGCAATTTATCTGCACACCTTTGGTGGATATGCAGCTTTACCTTTGTCATAAATTAACTAAATTATAATAAAACGAAAGGTGACTCCCGCTCCTGCTAGTTCCTGGTGCAAAGGATGGACATTGCTATCCAAAGCGGCAATGCAGCGAGTATTACGGGCACTTTTGCACCTGGAACGCTAAGGGGCGGGTTATTTGATTGACTCTAAATTGTATGTAGTGGTCAAATTTACTTATTTAATTTAATAGTTAAAAAAAGTATTTCTTAAACTGTACATGTATATAAATAAAACAAATTAACTGTCTGAAAAAAAAATATAACATGTTATTTTTCATTATTAATAATGTAGCAGCCCTAAAGTCAAAATTCCAAGACTCTATTTTGGAACAGATTATCTGCCAAGCATAGATGTACCTTTTACATCTATACTTGGCAGGTAGTCTGTTCAGAAATGTTCGTCGTCCAATCTCCAAAAACTTTTTTAGAGATTTAAAAATTTCTTTGCAAATTATTCTCAAGTTAGGGATAAAATATCAAAATGAAGTTAAACATTCATGACCATTCTAGCTAAAGCACAAAGCTATTACTCTAAATATTCTCCCATTTTTTTGCCTCACGCACACATCCCCCTACACAGAAACACCTAAACCCACTATCTAAGGATAAACGCAAAACAAATAAAATATAAAAATAAAATAAAAAAACAACTGCAAATTATTTAGTTTCCTTAAACATATTACTGTTCCATTGAAATTAAAACTGTAAGTTATATTATTTATGGAATTCGTATCTAAAGCCCTTCATTTTGACGCTACAATTGATGGGTTTGTAAGAAAAAATAAATTATTTCAGAATATAGCGTCTAAAATCCGCCAGTTTGTTTAATTATCTTTTTATGTACATAATGTCACTAGCGCCATCAAGACAAATGTAACGGCATCTCTTAAATTAAAATCGGTTAAGCCGTTTAGAAGTTATGGTGGAATAAAGAAACACACCAACATACATACATACATGAACCCAGAAAATATAACTCTACTTTTTTTGGGCGGTTAACTTTCATGTCTTATTAATACACACTTTATGACAAGACTTATTGTACCAACCCTATCTGAAAGGGCGGGAAGATTATGATAATAAGGAAATTATATTTGAAGCCCATTTATCAAATTAGTAACAAAAAATGTTTCCATGGGTGCCTTTGTAACTTATTATGGGTTTTACCTGGTTAGGGACTGACACTGTGATAAAAACTTCTAATCTTATGTATGATGATATGTTATGTCATTGCTTTTTGTGATTATTTATCTTCTCTTCTTACCTTATCTTGTGATTTATCATAATAATTGGTCTCATATATTATGTATATGCATGTAATCTTTTCTTTTGTATATACTTAAATGTAAACTAAATTTATGCCAGAGAAACAAATACACTTCTTGCTGTTTTGCAATGCTACTATCGAAAATACAAATGCTAGCCATTTTTGGACATCAGAAAACGTGCATAAAACATATTTTTTTTTTATAATGTGAACATTGTCTCCAGAACTCCAACTTCATGGATAAAAATTAGAACATATGAACAAACATATAACATGTAAATATTTATTATAAAACTGTATACAAACTTCACCCTAGTGTAAACTGCAGGCGGAAATATACTTCACTCACTTTGAGCTAAATATGCCAATTAGAACATATATATATATATTATATTATACCCCTTTAAGGTAAAGCTGAACTGTAAAAAAAAGCAATCAATACGAGTATTCTACATACCTGTCTCTTACCGCCATTACAATTCCATTAGATGGAGCTTTCTTCAAAAGAGCATGGCATTTGTCCATAGACATTCCAGCAAGCGCTACATTGTTAATCTCCAACACTTGATCTCCGAACCTCAACCCAGCGAGGGCTGCTGGGCTATTAGCAGCCACATAGCACACAAAAACACCATTGTTGACAGAGTGGAGCCTCAGCCCACACTTGCCATCTCTGTCCTTGCAAAGCACCACTTGCCGTATGGCTCCTGTGACTGTTGCTTTCAGCAAAGAAGGAGACTGGTATGATATTGGAGCAATGAGGTTGGATGCTGGCCCACTAGGTTGTATCTAGAAAAGGATGTCATTACTTAATATGTAATTTACTTATATGTACGTTGATGAACAAGAGATAATACACCGCTGGTTAAGACAAACCCTGATAAAACACAACATAATTTTTTATGGGCCCCATGCCTGAATGCGTAGTGAACTATATTCTTGCGCAAGGCCCACAGCAAACAGTCAAGGGTTCTAAGTTTAGTATTTAGAATTTCGCATTCACTGTACCACACACAGCTCATGGTCAATGTTTCATTTTAGAACATATTTTGTTAAATTCAACTACCTAATCCGCATAGCAGGCGTTATTGCAAACACAACAATATTAAAAATCAACTAAGATTAAATAGTTTCCGAAACCGCTAAAAAAACCAACAACTGCTATTTGTGTGTATTTACATACTCATTTAACTCTATACTCATATCATATATCTCAAAACTTCACTGTGAATGCAGACCACAGAGCTCTAGAACACACTCTTGTGGGCCTGGCGCTTCAGACAATAATATGCAGTTAAATAGCAGACATATATATATATTATAGTAATTAAACAACTTTAAACAGTTTAAATCGTGTATATTTATCATTATTTTAAAACGTTTAAAGTTGTTCAATAACTATGTGTAATAATCGCGAAAACCTAAGACAACATTATCTATATATTATATTGACTTTGGCGCCTCAACCAATTATGCATTTAAATAGCAGACATCTATATATTAGGTCCTTACATATGAAATTGGCGTTTTTCGTACTGGCCACTTTAATCACGAATTTCTCCTCTTTGGTAAGGAATTCCAAATTCAAATTTGTACAGCTATAGACTCATGTATTTGTGCTTCGATGATCGTCATTCATTTGTTTTTTTTCTTCTGTTTTTTTCTGTTTGCGTCACTCATTTTACAAAATGGAAAACCTTAAATATCGCATTATTTACGAGTACGAGTTCCGCCGTGGCACTAGTGCTGCGGAAACAACTCGAAGGGTGAATGATGTGTATGGCGGTCGTGTTGCAAAAGAAAACACAGTTCGTTTTGGTTCCAACGTTTTCGTTCTGGAAATTTCGACCTGCAGAACAAGCCCCGTGGACGGCCTGAGACTCAAGTTGATAATGAAGAGTTGAAGGCTATTGTGGAAGCGGATCCATCGCAAACCACGTCCGAGTTAGCTGCAGGCTGCGATGTTAGTGATAAAACTGTTTTAATTCACTTGAAGCAAATTGGGAAGATTAAAAAGCTTGAAAGGTGGGTACCTCACGAATTGACTGAAACAAACCGGCAAACGCGCGTCGACTGCTGCGTTACATTACTAAACCGGCACAATAATGAAGGTATTTTAAACCGAATCATTACCTGTGATGAAAAATGGGTTCTTTACGATAATCGGAAGCGCTCAGCGCAATGGTTAGATCCTGGCCAGCCAGCCAAATCCTGCCCCAAGCGAAAATTAACCCCAAAAAAGTTACTTGTAAGCGTTTGGTGGACTAGTGCCGGTATTGTTCATTACAGTTTTTTCAAATCTGGCCAGACTATTACGGCTGATGTCTATTGTCAGGAATTGCAAACCATGATGGAAAAGCTAGCGGCTAAACAACCTAGGCTGGTCAATCGCTCCACGCCACTGCTGCTTCACGACAACGCTAGACCACACACTGCGCTACAGACGGCTACTAAATTAGAAGAGCTTCAATTGGAAAGTCTAAGACATCCTCCGTACTCCCCGGACCTTGCTCCAACAGATTACCATTTTTTTCGAAATTTGGATAACTTCTTGCAAGGGAAAAAATTCAACTCCGATGGGGCAGTCCAAATTGCCTTCAAAGATTTTATTGATTCCCGTCCGACTGGTTTTTTTAGTAAAGGGATCAATGAACTACCTATGAGATGGCAAAAGTGCATAGAAAATAATGGTTCATACTTTGATTAATTAAATATATTATATTAAAAAATATTCGACTTTTTGTTCCTCCCATACAAAACGCCAATTTCATATGTAAGGACCTAATATTATAGATATTTTGAGACAAATTACTAAGCATTCCATGGATTTACTGTGTCTGCCACCTGTTATTGATGGCCACCATGTAGGGTTATGGTTATAGCTGCATACATGGCAGACATCCACACTACCCTTTACCGCTCAAGATACCTTCGCCTAGCGCTATGTGAGGAGATCCTACTAATTCATATTAAATAAAGTCAGAACAATGCATAATTATTGACACATATATTATAATAAATAACATAAAGAAAATGGCTATGAAAGCAAATGAAATAAAATCCAAAAGACACCTCTTAAGTTATTTCAACCAGTATTCTGGCAATGCAGATTGTCAATATGAAAATCTATTGTCTTTCTTAAAAAAAAATTAAGGGTCCGTTTCAGAATGGTCTAATAAAGTTTCAGGTTGCGAACCAACACATAAAATAACTGAATGATAAGAATGACAGTTAACGCATTTAACCAATGCATAGACTAAATCGATGACTGTGAAACGCAAAGATAGTGTTTTATTTATTAAATATGTTCTAGGTAGTATAACTGGAACTTACTCGAACATTCTGAAACAGGCCCTTATTAATATAAAGGCCCAAAGGTGATTAATTATTTAACCCGGTGAGCATTGGTTGGATGTAATACACCCAAGGTGTGATCTGATGATGTCAATATTATGAATTTAGTGCACTTAATACTGATTTGGGTTTGAGCGGCTATGCAAGGGAAGTTAATGTTTCAGAGTAGTTAATGGGTATTGTAACACATGCGGTGTAACTATTTTACAACTGCACTGGGTGTAAATATTTATCACACATAAATACTGCTTTTTTCTTTATTTTACTTTTTCAATTAAAAATTATACATAAGAATTCTATCACACCTGACCTATTACATATTTATTTTATGAATTAACTTAAGATTTACATCTTATGCAATAAAATTTATTATAAAATGGTAACTTTCTCATAGATTTACTTTCGTAACCATTTTGAGTTCAAGAAACACAACCTAACCCTTGGTTGTTTAAAATTTTTAACCTTACATATGCACTCCAGGTTAAGAAAAATGTCAAGATGTTGCCTTCTACCCATTATACCCAGCAGATAGCTGTAGGCTAGCCCTCTATTACATATATCTAACAAAACATGGGTGTTTAGACCCCTCAGCCTAAATCTTTGGAGTTTGACCAAGTGGTAATAGCTATGGACTACCGTGCCGCAGGTAAAGGGATTGATCCCCGCCGCCGGCTTGAGCTTCACTGCATGGTAGAAGGGTATTTTGCGAATGCCCACCTGGCTAACTACCACCCTCAAGTAGAAAATCTGTCATCAAGCACTTAACAGTGTGTCCCAGCAGCAGTCCTTGAGAGCCAGTGAAATTACAGGCACATGAGACTTAACAACTTTATCTCAAGGTGAAGGACGCAGTGCAATTTGTGACTTGTGATGAAATGCATCTGTTATAGGCAGATGTTAGTCCGCTTAACATCAGATGGGCCTTGAGCTTGTTCCGTCACAATTACATAAAAATGCACATCATATGTGGTGTTATAAGTTTTTTTGTGAATATAATAGGAAACTGTAGCAATATCTTTTTAGGCATGCCAAAATACTGAGGTAAAAATGAATGAGTGAATAATCATGGCAAATAAACTTACTGTATGTATGCCAATTAGCACATTTCACAACATTGATTCATAGGGCTGACTCACAGAAATGATACCTATGATAGATTGTAAACTTTGTTAAGGGCAGGGCTCTTGTCTAAATATTATGGTTATGGGCTTGAGCAAATAGCAAAAAAACACCTTGGAATAAACCTGTTCATATTGACAAAGCAAAAATTCAATATAATAAAAATTAAGTAAATCAATCATAAGTTTTTGTGCCAAGTGGCACAGTTACATTTTTCTTTATCTGTAAATTAATGTTTTCTTTTTTAGCTCCAATTTCAAACAGAAACCCAACTACACTACTAAAATCTAGATAAGACATTGTGCCCTCTAAGGCAATGTGAGTGAACATAGAAGTTACCTATTTAGACTAAAGTGGTGCTTCGAATTGCTACTACACATATATTTTAGTGCAGTCACTGTAATTAACAAGGATACTCACAGTTTGGACCCGATACTCGGGCATGTTTTGAGCAATAACATCAGCAGATAGTTCAAGTCCCATATAATCACCAAGAGCAGGATATACATGGGCGCTAGGAGCGCTTGGTGCAACGGCAGTTGATGGGAGCGCGAAAGAAGGCGAGGCGTGGTACTGCGTTGCATGATGGTGAAGCTGCGGAACATGCTGAGCCATTTGAGCCCGCGCCATGGTATCAACTTTCATATCTTCTAAGGACGGGTACAGCGACATTTTTGAAGTGATTTCTCAACTTTATTTAATGTAGAAACACGAACAAGCAGCTACAGACCACTGAGCAAGTAATACGTTTTTTATTCGCACAAGGTCAGAATCAGAAAAGCGTTGGGGAAAACGTATACGAAGTTACTTTATGGGGAAAACCAGCCAGAAGAGTCACGTAAAAACCACCAACAAACCAAAAATACCAAAAACTTGAGTTTACGTCTGGAATTTTTTTTTTTTTTTTTTTTAAATAACTTGGCTTTGGATGCTTGTCCTTATGCCATATCATATTGTTTTAATTTCATGTCATGGAGCAGTCAGGTTCCTGAATTCTCTTCACTAAACTTGTCAATGTCAGTGTTTTCTTCAAAATTAATCGGTTGTTCAAGTCTATGGTTTTCTTCACGTGTATTTTTCTATTTGTTTGACATTTTCTCAGTTTACGTAAAAAAGTTTATATCTTTTCGAGCGTTGAAGATACATAATTATATAATGCGACAAATGTGTTCACATTGTTCAACATTTCTTGAAGGTGGCGAGGTACATCAGGAGAAATTTCCAAAAGGTCCGATATCAATAAGAATCTTTGTAGTGCAAAATGACGACATTCCAATATCAGATGCTGAAGATCCGCTTCTGGATAACCACAGAAAGTGCACTCTTTAGACTGAACTACTTTTATTTTATATAAGTGTACTGGGGTTAAACAATGACCAAATCTCATTCTATTTATTATAGTAATAAATCTTCTTTCATTTGCATCTCTGTTTTTGCTATACCATGGCTTGACAGGCAGTTCCTTTTGTATTCCAAAATACCATTGTCCTTTCTCTGTACTAATATCTTTCCAATAGTTACTCCATATATCCCTCTTTTGTCCTTTAAAATGAGCATAATAATCAGTAAAAGGCACTCCCAAAATTTCAGTATGATCTTCATCTGGTTCTGAATTAGCAGCTTTATCTACAATTTCATTACCTTCTATGTCTTGATGAGATGGAACCCATTTAAATTCTATGTTCAAATTGCTGCTGGTAAATAACAGAGATCTAATGTTATGTATTATATGGTTTTGCTTATATGTAAGATTACACTGTTTTAAAGTAATTAATACACTAAGGCTGTCTGTTAGTATTATAAAATTATCTATTGTTCTAAAGCTATGTATGTACAGTAATGCTCTGTATATAGCATAACTTTCTGCAGTGAATATACTGCAGTTGTTATCTAATTGATAAGTTCTACTAGTCTTTAATTGAGGATCATAGTATGCACATTTAACACCTATCATAGATTTTGATCCATCTGTATATATTTGATATTTATTAGCTTTATCTGCCATTTGTTCTCTGAAGTGATATTTATTATCTATTTTTCTAAAATCAATATTAACACAACTATGTACAAGAGCATCTACTGTACAAGAGTATAGTGGCCATACATTTGACTTATATATATTTATAGTGTCCTGTTTCACTCTGTGCATAATTGTACTCATTACAGGAAGCCTGTTAGATTTGATATCTGAAGGTGTTATTGCAAAATTTGGAATTGAGCTACTCAGCACTGAAGGCAAGGTTAAATTCTGTAGCAACATGGAGTCATATTGTGATAAAACTTTTATGCAAAATCTATGAGCTGTACCCAGCCGCCTGATAGTGAGAGGTTCTACACATGTTTCTGCCTCCAAAGCATTAATAGGCGTTGTTTTCATTGCGCCACATATAATTCTTAATGCTGAATTTTGTATTACATCTAACTTTTTCAGTAGAGTAGGACTACAATTGAAATATGCTAAACAACTGTAATCAAAATGACTTCTTACTAAGCTTTTGTATATCATACTCAAAACATTTGGGTCTGAACCCCAAAAAACACCTGCTAAACATCTCATAATGTTGACACCTTTCATTGCTTTTTGACTAATAGAATCAATATGCTTATCAAATTTTAATTTATCATCAAGAAAAATGCCAAGAAATTTTTGATGGCGATTATGTGGAATATTTACATTATCATAAAATATATTTACAGGATCATCACTGCCAAAAACTAATACTGAACTCTTTTGACAGTTAATATTAAGTTTTAATTTATGTGTGTAATATAAGTATAATTGCTGAAGTGCCACATTTACATTATTTTGGGCAGTAACAACTTCCCTATTCATACAATAAATCAGAATATCATCTGCAAATTGGAGTATTTTTACTTCACTTTTTATATAATTACATATTTGAGAGGTATACAAATTATATAGCAGTGGGGATAAACAACCCCCTTGCATAAGACCTTTAAAAGTTTTATTAGGGCCATGTAAAATATTATTGAATTTAACAAAGACAGTTTGATCGTAACAAAATTCATAAATCCATTTTATCAACTTTCCAGGTATGCCAATATCATGGAGCACATACAACAATTGTTGTATATCAACATTGTCATAAGCACCTTGCACATCCAGGAATGCGCAGACTGCTGAAGAATTTGATAGTATACATTTTTTCATATCATTAATGAAGTATACAAAACTATCATTTGCACTTTTACCCCTACGGAATCCAAATTGGAATTCAGGTAATAAGTTATGTTTTTCTACAAAATGATCTAACCTGGTTTTTAACATTTGTTCAAATAGTTTACCCATGCAAGAAGCTAACGAAATAGGACGGTATGAGTTATAATCATCTGGAGATTTGTTAGGTTTCAGTATAGGTATAACACATTGAGTTTTCCAAGAAACAGGAATGCACTGTTTACTCCATAAACCATTAAAAATATCTAATAGTATTTTTTTGCTAGACTCATGTAAGTTTTTTATCATTGTATATGGAATTTGATCTAAGCCTGGTGTAGTATTTTTTCTAGAATCAATAGCAAAGCATAATTCTTCATATGTAAATGACTTCAGCAAAAGTGATGCTTCTGGTGTATTTCCTTCAGAATTAAATAGGTTATACAAATTAACATCAGAACTTTCAGATGAAGGCGATTGACACAACTTTGAAATAAATTCAGGAATCCATTCATCATTTTTGTACCTATTTTTACATATATACATACGTTTAAACTTACGAATATTGTTCCAAATTTTAGATATAGGAGTATATCTGTTGAGTGATTCACAGATAACTTTCCAACTATTTATCCTAGTTTCTTTTAAAACAAGTTTTTTTAATGCGTTTAATTTTTTGTATTCAATGAATGATTCTATTGTAAACTGTGTTCTATATATTAAAAGAGCCTGTTTTGCATTTTTGACTGCCTCTGCACACTCGTTATTCCACCAAGGAGCAGGTGGCTTTATGAGTTTATCTTTGTTGTTGTTGCCTATGAAACATGGAATACATTCAGTTTTTAACATATCTAAGATATCACAAAATATATTATAGGTATTTAAGGGATTACTTAAATCAGTTTGAAAAGTCTCTATAACTTCTTTTGATCTTAAATTATATTTCGTCCAGTCAGCTTTGTGGAATAAATATTTGACTATATTATCATTACATTTATACATTAACGGGGAAACAGTTAAGTCAATAAAGGTAGGGTAGTGATCACTGCCTAATAAATCATCGCCAACATACCATTCACAAAGGGGGGCAATAGCTGGACTGGCGCCTGAGACATCTATGGCTGATGGTGTTTTATTAGGCCTCTGAATAGTAGTGGGATTTCCAGTATTTAAAATACACAAATTTAATTCATCGAACATTTCATATAGCTCCTTTCCTCGTGACTTTGTTGTGGCACAACCAAAAGCTATGTGATGTGCATTAAAATCTCCAGAGATAAGACAAGGTTTAGGCAATTTATTTAATATGGTTCTTAATTTATTAAGGCGAATTCGTTTCTTTTTTCTAGGAGGACAATATATACAAGCTACTGCAATGGGGCCAGCCTGCGTCTCAACAGACACCGCTAGCACTTGAATGTCCTCATAGAATGGACAGTCAATAATCTTGTATTTAATTTTATTTTTAATTAGTATACCAACACCACCATGTTCATTTTTAGCGTTTTTATGTATAAAGTTATATCCCGGAAAGTTAATGGGAATGCTTGTAGATTTTAACCAAGTTTCGTTAATAAGGTACATATCTATATTATGTTTGTGCAGGAATGAATGTAACAACGGTTTTTTATTATTTAAGCTTTGCATATTATGTTGCACTATTCTAAATAAATAGTCCTCCATTGAGAGGTTTACAAGTTTTTTAAAAGGATTTCCTTTATTTTTGAAGCATTTTTAGGAACATCTTCAGACATATTCCCTAACAAAACCAGGGTCTTAACCATTGCATTTAAGATTCTGTCATCAATAACAGTGTCATTATTAATTTGTTGCTCTACAGTTTTATGAGAGGTCTCGGGTAAAGTGACAGGGCTCTTTGTTTGTGGAGGCTTAGCAATCATACCAGTAGAGACAGGCACAGATTGAATACGCGGCTGAGATTTTGGCATAGCTGGAAAATTTTGTACATAATTGGAGCTAAGGTTTTTGGCTACATTTGCATATGATTGCTTTTGTTTAGCAATACGCTCCATCTTGATAGGACATGTCTTAGATATAGCTAGGTGGGCACCACCACAATTACTGCATTTAAATTCAGCTTCATTTTTGCAGTCCTTGTAGGAATGCTCACCTGAGCATATAGAACATACCTGTAAATGTTTACATATTTTCGCCGAGTGATTGAATTTCAAGCAGCGATAGCATTGCATGACTGGAGGAACATACATACTCACTGGTATCCTCCAGTGATCCAAATAAATACATTGCGGCAAAACACCTGTGACAAAAGTGACTGTGACTGTATTTAAGGGTTCTAAGTTTCCTTCATTTCTTTTCATGAATCTTCTTACTGCAACTATTTCGTACTCTCCGGATAATTTACGATACAATTCCTCATTGCTCAGCTCTGTGGAGACATGTTGTATAACTCCTACTTTCTCCACAAAGGACGAGGGTATGAAAGCTCTTATGTTTACTTTTTCTAGGGATACTTCATTGCATAAGAAGTCATTGGCATCTGTAGATTGCTTAAAAGTGATTTTAAGCTTTTGAGCGCTGGCGCGGCTCATTTCATACTGGCCCTTTACGTATTTACCTATAATTTTTTGGATGGTAATGGGGTCTTTATTGCCTAATTTTTCCTCATTTGTGCTTTCCAAGAACACTGCATATTCTTTGTGGTTACTTTTATCAGGGTATAGCCTCTTGTAATTAGGTTTAAAATATGGTTTGTACTTAGCATCCTCAGTTTCGGAACTGCCGCTGGCCAAGTCAAGATCCACGGAGCCGTTCTTCCTTTTGCGCCTTTTTACAGTGGAGAAACCACTATCATCTTCTCCTTCGCTTTCCGCTGGCATTGTTAGATATAAGAGATATCTAACTATATGATGTGAATATAATTTTTTTAAACAGAAAATTTAAATCGACCGCTCTTTTCGACCTTCCCGCCAAAAGTCCACGTCTGGAAATGAGTCAGCAGTGTTGCCAGATCCGCGAGTTAAAAATTATCCGTGATTTGATGCAAAATTATCGTGTTTTTATCGCAAGTGCAAATTTACTCCATAAGTTACTCAACCGAGTCTAACAAGACAATATATTTATATTGTATACTAGCTGACCCGGCAAACGTTGTCTTGCCATATAAATAATTTAAAAAATAAGTGTTGATCGTAGAAGGGTGAAAATTGAGGATTGTATGTATTTTTGTAAGTTGTATCTTAAAAAAATAGAAATTAAAAATGTTGTCAAAAAATAAAATAAAAAATTTAGGGTGGACTACCCCTAACATTTAGGGGGATGAAAAATAGATGTTGGCCGATTCTCATAGATACCGGATAAGCACAAAAAATTTCATCGAAATCGGTCAAGCCGTTTCGGAGGAGTATGGCAACGAAAACTGTGACACGAGAATTTTATATATAAGATATACGGCAAAAATGTTGGGTGTGTAACCTTAACAGATATCGTTAGTTTTTTAACGATATCTTGATATGACTATTACTTATCATATTAGGCATTTTTAATGTTGGGCGCCCAACTAATTTTAAGGAAACACGCAGGTATTTTCTGTTATCTGTTCTACAAATTAAATCTTAAAGATACATAAAAAAGATACAGATATAAAAAGTATTTTTTTAACTGAATATGCATCTTATTTTAATGTTAATCAAAAAGTACTATCTTTCTCAAAATAAGAACACAATGATTGAATTTCTGCAGATGAGGCAAGTAGGCCTTAACGAGCTCTGTTTTTTATTTCAAGGCCGTAAATTCCTAACCTGTTCATACACTTTGCTATAAAATCAATTCAGCAGGTTTTTGTGCTACCACTGTCACAGCTTATGCCTTCTACACCCTGATTAGCCAAAACTATGCCATTAATAGTAGTTGGTATAGGCGGTGTCGGCTTTTTTATAACTCAATTTAAGCATTTTGGAAAAAAACAATTCACATTCCACAATCGACTCGATTCTGGACTTACATAGATTATAGAAAAATATTACAAAAACTTGCGTTCCGTTACAGATATCTCAATTCATCACAAAAATATCAAGTATTTGAAAAAAATATCGTAGAAGTTGGATAACATATCGTGCGATACGTACTTATTATTTTATATCGCATGACACTCAAAAATACCGTGGGTCTAGGATAATTATCGCATGTCTGGCAACACTGTAAGACCAGTAGTTACAGGGATGGTCGATGATCATCGATGTTACAACATAAATAATATCGTAACATCGATGTCACAGCATACATGGATAACACATGTATTTTTTTATAGATGCTACATGTACAATGTCTGCACACCTTGCTTGGACGGCTACTTTTAAATTTTTTTGCAGAAACCCATGAGCCATCGGTTCCCATTTCAGATTTATAGGAAACTACAGTTATTAATGATGCAGCCGAAGGAACTGAGCCTTTTGGGTAAGGGGGCTCCTCCATTTCGCAAATTACAATTAAAATAATCTACAGGCGACAATCACATAAACAAACGTAATATTAATAATTATGTTAATGTAATTTCTTATCGATAGTGTCAATTAATCCAACACCGCATGCCCTACTAATATCAGTTTTGATGGGCTGTCGTTGTCACTTCAATTCTCATTGCAGTTTTGACTTAACATCACCGCTGGCTTTTGATTTAATGGGTACGTACCATTTGAGTGAGATTCGCTAAAAACGCTAAAAACGATCACACTCCCAAAAAGTTTTCCACATGGGTCTTGGCGTTATTTTCGCCTTAAACTCTACATCTAATGTCAAAAGTGACAGAAGTGGCAAATTTTAGTGGCATTCTTAGCGTTCTTATCCAAAAATGGAACGGGGAT
Source organism: Plagodis pulveraria (assembly GCA_963890685.1). Lineage (NCBI taxonomy): Eukaryota > Metazoa > Arthropoda > Insecta > Lepidoptera > Geometridae > Plagodis > Plagodis pulveraria. The sequence continues at coordinate 15,405,540 of OY982957.1, forward strand.
GACAGTTAGAAACGATCACGTGATCACAACCACAGACGCAGAATGTGATCAAAATTATCGAAATTTACGTTCTTAGCGACTATGGAACATACCCAATATAGGGCCATTTGACGCTAATTTTGTTACTTTCGATAATTTTGTGGGTGCAAATATATCGGTGTTGATATCGATATTATTATCGACAGCTCAACATCGATGGCTGATGAGATGATTATCGAGCTTAAAACACTCATGTTTTTTGCCAACACCATATATAAATTAAACACGGTAATATTATTTAAAAGAGGTTTGACGCATGTTACTCGTGTTTAAATTTTTTAGAGTGAGCTTTTGTTCTGTCAGAACTGTTATTATTTAATAATAGTTTATTAGCATTCATATTCACTCATTCTTTAGCATTTGGACTGCCTATGAGTCTGCAATGACATAAAGGGATCTAAATGCTTTTATTGTAGTAGCTGTAGTGCTGTATATAGTTTGTAGTATTTTGTTAATAAAGGCATACTGCCGGAAAAAAATAATAATTTAAGTGTCAAAATACTTTTGCATTTCGTTAGTTTTTTCTTTTGATACCTACCTTCTTATGTCCTTATAATAATTATAACTAATAAAACGTAGTGCTGATGCTTATTTCACATTACTTATTACAATTGAGTTTTCATTTAACTATATCATTCCAAAAAAGTAGTGGCTATTCATAACTTAGAAAAGGCACACCACATCATGTGAGGTGAATAAAATACATAACCCTTACACTTATTTTGCATCTGAACTTTAACGGTACCAACCCTATTGATTAAAGTGGTGCTACACAGTCGGAAACGAGCCTCCCATCATGGTTGACAACCATGGTTTACGACTGTGGAGATGGTGGTTTGCGACCAAATTAACGCCCTCGGTGAGCGAGCATGCGTTGGCGACCGTGGTGAGCAACCAATATTTCTGACTGTGTGGACGCCGGTTGCACACCACGCGAGGGCAGTACGCTGCAGCCAGCGAGAGCGCACGCACAACGCGTTTCCCTCTTTGAGATACTTAGGTTTCAAAGCCGCACCCATATAAAATACATTCTAAATTTTGGAACGAAAATAAGATACTCTTAAGAATTGAGCTCAACGCCTAATGATGCAATGGCAAAATAAATGATTTGTTATCTTACTCGTAGTAGTTATGTATTTATTGAAATATAGTTTATCAACTGTATATATGTAGTAATTAAACAACTTTAAACGGTTTAAATCTCGTATATTTATCATTATTTTTGTCCCGACGTCGGGACATCGTGTTCTAGCCAGGCGGGCATTAGCAAAATGCCCTACCACCATGCTATAACGACTGCCATCCAAAGACAACAACCGGGACCTACGGCTTAACGTGCCCTTCGAAGCACGGAAACGCTCAGTAGTAATGTCACTAGCGGTCACCCATCCAAATCATGACCGCGCGTGACGTTGCTAAACTTTAGTGATCGGTTGAGAACAGCTAAGTAAACTTCGCTACGAGCGCTTCATATTGTATGTATGTAGGACATTCATTCCATATTATGCCCTATTATCTAGCGTTAATTATGTACGCCCGCGGCTTCGCTCGCGTGTAGTTAAGTTATACCTATCACATATAATACCTACTTTAGAAACGTCCTAATGTTGGTATATGAGTAGATATATATACATATATTTATAAAATGATAATATAAAATGATATGGGCCTACTGCTAGCTGCGAGGGCATTATTACGTCTAGAATTAACACCCAATTTAGAAAGTGAGCAAGAGGGTAAGCTCCTACTTTTCACTACGGACAGTGCGGCAGTAATATATGCACTCAGAAAACCAGTAACCAGGTCTAGAGTTATTGCTGAGTGCCATGCTGCCCTACAAAAATTATCAAACAACTATAAAGTAATAATAACATGGACGAAGGAACATAACACGTGCCCGGGTAACACCATGGCAGATACTCTGACCAAAGACGGGGCAAAAAAACAGGTATGTGATGACGCAAAGAGCCTTTGCAAACCATCAGTAATGGAAATACGAGAACTAATGCGTCGTCACACCGAGAGAGAACAACAAAACCTGTGGGATAAGTTAGAAGACTGTAAACATGCTAAGGCCATGTTTCCAACTATAAACAAGAAGCTGACAAATAACCTGCTAAAGCTACAGCGGGATGAATTGCGCCTTGTTATAGGCCTCTTTACGGGTCACTGCAACCTGAACTACTTTCTGCACAAAACGGGAGCAACAGACAGTCCTCTATGTAGAGGCTGTATGCGTGAAGAAGAGACCGTGGAGCACGTCCTATTGCACTGTGAAGCCACGGAACAAATAAGAGTTGAAACGGGTCTATGTGAGCCATTCTCACCATCGAAATCCTTTCCACCACCACACACGTCACTGGAGCAGCTATGCCAGCGACCCAGAGTCCTTCTCCGCTACGTAAAGGAGTTGAGATGGCTTGTGTAAAAGCTCGCGGGGGAAATGCACAATACACCCCAAGCGGGATGTCAGTGCAGGACATATCGCCCCCAATAAGAATAAGAAGGTACCTTCTACATAAAATATAAATACTATGAGTGCGTTCGTTTTGGCTCGATTGCGTTTGTAGCAGTTTCGAAAATGGCATTTGTGTATTAGCGTTCGGATAGAAGCTTTTGCTATTTTTGACCACCAATTACTGCATGCTATCCGAACGGCTTAAAACATACTTTGACAACCGACAATGTTTTAACCATTTTGCACAGTACGAAACATGGAATCAATCCCTAAAATTAACAAAAATTAGGTACCTGTATTATTATTATACTTTGTTAATGGCTTCTGCTAGTTACCTATATAAAAAACTTGTGAAACTCTCAATCGCGCCAAATACAACTGTCAAACCAGCAGTTATCAAAAAACGATCACAACGATCCCACGGTAAGACATGAGTCAAAAATATCACTTTTCTCTGTCATTTGTAGCGTTTTCAAAGCTATCCGAACGGTGAGCGAAAACGATATTTTTGCTCACGAAGTCCCAAATCGAACGACCTGTGTGATAATTTTTAGCGTTTGTGAGTGTTATTTTTGGAACTGATAGGCTATACGAACGCCCCAGAGATCGAGTGAGGCATGGCGCTAGGCTCGCGAATGAATGGTGGGATCGATGATCATCGAGCAGCCATGGGGTGCGTTCCAGGGGTGCGTTCCCGCACGCCTTCGGCCAAGACAAATTTTGGTCTAAGCGCGGATATACGCCGTTCCAGCACTCCAATCGAGCTTAATTTGATCCTGGCAAGATTTGATCATACCCGTTCCGGGCGACCTGTCAGGGCTAATTTTGCTCTACTTGGTCAAAATTTTTCTACCTTTTGAATCGGCCAAATCTTGGCTAGCTGTCAAATGTGACAGATTGTACAATAAATAATAAATTGTGTACAAGCTAAGCCAAGGATTAGTGATTTCTATGCTGTCTTTGCTTAATTACGTAATGGAGCTCATTCTAAAACATACAGAAAATATTTGATCACTTAAGAACATCGCTGTCAATTTCATATTGTGACAATAGCGCCAAAAGGTCGTTCCAGGTACCTTGGATCAAATCTAGCTCGACCAATATTTGGCCCGGCCTTACTGGAACGCACCCCGGGAACGCACACATGAGCCAACTCTACTGTCAAGTCATGGTTTGACGTTTAGACCGATATTTTTTGTTTACTTTTGTTTGTCTATTCGTATTTTACGTATTTTAATATAAATGTTCCAATTACATGACAATTATCAAATAAATAACAAATTATTGATCCTACAGATATTCAAATATAAATGTCACGATTGGTAAATTATACTTACTCCAAAATTGATCGATATAAAATTCTATTATGACTACAGTGGAATCAAGCAGCAAGAACCGCACCAGGTAATTTATTGTTGTTGCAACTATTAACAATATTACAGTGAGTGTGAAAATTAAAACTACGATAGAGATGTGAACCGAGATACACATCCGTCAGGTTGGGGCAGATTAATTAGGTAGGTATTTATGAGGCTCCACTGACGAGCTAGGTACTCTGCGGATCATTCAATCAAGCTCGCTTTAGAATCGGTATACACCACAGTGTACCTTCATTCTTGTCTTACAGATATACATAGTTACTATGAATATACATAACCTAACCACACGAAGTTGTATCACAAGGAAATGAATCGTTTTTGAGATGTAAATAATTGAATCAGCTGTCAATTATGTGCAATTGTGCATGGCATAGCCTACTGGATTGCTAATACTTGCATAGACTCAGTTTTAAACCGAATTTGGGCACCCACCTTCCAAGTTGTCTTCTCTGCCCTAACTCTAGAGTATATTAGTTTACTTATCATTAAGTAGCTGATAAGGTCCTTCTGCTTGTCTACTAGTATAGACTTCAAACTTCTCCAGATAAAATGTCACATAGTCAACCAAGGCAAAGTGTTTCATTTCGTATTTGGTAGGTTTACTGGGCACGAAAACAACACCAGAAAATATACCCCGAAAACTAGATAGCTTTTTGTCATTTCTGGCATTATCTGATAGGCTATAGCTTTTTTCATAATTCTCATTCATTAAACTGCAGAAGTTTCTGATTGGAGCCAGTTTGTCAAGAGAGAGTTGTTCTTGTCTGGTGGCATGACTACCAAATTGCATAAATCTGAGGATAAACAAGAATTTGTTATAAGACATTGTGTTCTGAAAGAACTTTATTCCTCTACCATCAGTAGCCCATAAATAGATCTTTGTAATTCAAGTGGGACAACCGAAAAACTCCTGACATGAAAAGTAGACCAAAAAGGCAAGTAATTCTTCATAAGCGAGAATTTCACAATCATGATCTCTTTGGTAGTTGGGTTGAATAGACAGTATGTATTCATTGGTATAATCCAGAATTAGTTCAATAACTTCTCTTAAAAAGACACTCAAGAATTCTTCACTCATTGTAGTTACATTCCTTACTGGCCCTCATGGTCTGGCAGGCAGTTGGCAGTTGACAAATGATTACTGAGCTTGTAGGATTTCTTTGGTGGCTTTGATTTTTATTATTATTATTATTATTATTATTTGGACTGTAATAAGCATCTAAGGAAGCATATTTGCATCCATCAGTTCATAAATCTGACTGAATGATGTTAATGTCAAATAAAGTTTAGGTATGGTTGGTTGCAAAATATAGCTAATTTTCTAGCATTAGTCTTGATAAGTGCACTGATTTTGTATCATGTGATAAGTCATGAACATCTGTTCTTTTATTTTTTATTTTTTTAATAAAGCATATTTATTCAAGGCACTTTGTTTACATATTATTCTATAAAGATATGTTAGTAATAAAATTCTTACACTGTTGTTAGTTAGTTTTATTTTATTGCCTTGATCCCATGCGGGTATATATATGCCTCCTTTCAAGCCTCCCTATTTTTTGCACTCTCCAGCCAGTTTTCGCCTGCAACTGTGCAATTTTATCCATCCACCTCATTTCTGGTCTGCCCTGGTTTCTCATTCCCGGTGGACCTCTCCACTTAGTAATTTGCAAAGTCCATCGTTGGTCTGGAGCTCTAGCCACATACATGTCCAGCCCACTGCCATTTCATTTTTTTTCACATGAGCATGTTCAAGAACATCTGTTCGTTTTGTCCTTTTTCTGATGGTTTTGTTGCTGACTTTATGTATCTTTCTTAGTTTCAAGATGCTTCTTTCCATGGTGTGTTGTGTTGTGAGTAGTCTGCATCTAACTTTGTTAGTGTACACTCAGGTTTGGCTTGCATAGGTGAGGCAAGGTAAGATACATACATCCATTATTGTCTTTTTTAGCTCCAAGTCATAATATAATATAATAATAATAATAAAGCATATTTATTCAAGACACTTTGTTTAAATATTATTCCTTAAAAACATGTTAGTAATAAAATTCTTAAACTTGTTAGTTAGTTTTATTTTATTTTATAGCCTTGATCTCTATATGCCTCCCCCATCTCCTTCCAAGTCTCCCTATTTTTTGCACTCTCCAGCCAGTTTTCGCGTGCCACTATGACAATGTCATCCATCCACCTCATTTTTGGTCTGCCCCAGTTTCTCATTCCCGGTGGACCTCTCCACTTAGTAATTTGCAGAGTCCATTGTTGGTCTGGGGATCTAGCTACATCAGAAAAAGGACAAAACTAACAGATGTTCTTGAATATGCTCAAAAAATGAAATGGCAGTGGGCTGGGCATCTCTCCTCTTTACAACACTTTAATTATAAGAATGATAAAAGAAATATTGAATCCAATAAAAGGTCAAGTCTGTTAGAGTACGTCATGGTCCAGTTGCAGTCAAAATATTTCCTTTCATTGAAATTTCATTAATCATATTTACTTAGCAGGTGTTTCACTTTGAAAACTATTACGAGTTTTATCCATATTAACTTATTAGGAACCGGCTAGGACCCGCATTATATTTACCGGAAAGATTCTGACTAGTTTCGGACTGTTTTGAAGTCTTACGTCTGGGAGTATTCGTTCATCATACGAACCGCCAGGGAATGGAACACCCTGCCTGAGTCTGTGTTTCCGTTTAAGTACAATATGGGGGTCTTCAAGAAGCAAGTGAAAAGATACCTTCTGGGTAAGCGCGCTCCATCATCGATCGCATCATCACTTACCATCAGGTGAGATAGTGGTCAAGAGCTACCCAGTTCAGTATAAAAAAAAAAGAGTAATGATTGCGCGAAGCGACGAGCAGGGGCATCAGCGTGTAACTGTTATCAGGTGTTAATGCAAAATTTCAATATAATGACATCAGTACTTAAATAAATGAATTATTTATATGAAAAAGTGGCAACTTAGTGTTATGTACATTAACTTTCTTAGAGCACTTTTTATTTCATCGCGTTTAGGTATCGAATTTTGTTCTCCCGGTTTTAAGCACTGGGTGGCAGGGTAAAAACAAGGGATACCGGTTCTCTTCCAATAGGTGAAGAAAATTGTGTAAATGTGATATTGCCTTAGCATTGTGATGATGAGCGATAGTGTTTGGAATCATATTTAGAAATAATATAATTATTGCTATGCATTCGGTTCTGCCCTCTTTCATCTTATTTATCCAAACTTCAAATCATTACAGTTTATGCAGAGAATGGGAAAGAAATCGCCGAAACAAATTCAATGACGCTATCACTAAGCTCGGTGAAGTTGTAAGAGCTGTAAACAAGGCAAATGAACAGAAAGAATTTGAGTCAGAAAATGAAGACAATGTAAAGTATGCAAAGATAGAAATCATACAGAAAGCTATTTTGTGTCTAACAAAATGTGCTCAAGAGAAAACACAACACAGTAAGTTTAGGGAGAGGTAACTGATGTATTACTTACAATATTTAGTTTCAGTATGATTTTTAAAATGTTATTCTATCTTGGTCAAAAACTTGAGGCCCACCTGGTGTTAAGCGACAAACTCTGCCTGTAACAGATGTGTTTATGGCAAGACCTAAGACATAAAATTATTAAGTCTCATGTACTTTTAAATTTACCAGCAACCTTCAATCCAGAACACAGTATACTGCTTGGGGGTAGAAATAGGTATAGTGGAATTAATGCCCCTGATGAACTCGCAAAAATATTCTAAACTAGCTGTACCTGCGACTTTGTTCGCAATTGCCGTACCTGCAGGCTAATTATTCACTTCTGAGCATTGTGGTTACTTTGGATTTGAAAACTCCTAGGTTGTATTACTTTGTGCGTTTCTTTGTAATTTCGATTTCGCCGGCGTCTTTTCGCCGAAGTTCTCCTTGTATGGCGGTAGAATGAAAATATATTAGACTGTGCACTTTCATTGCGAAGTATCCGACAAAAGATAGATGGTTAAAAAAACTGATTGTGGCGAATGTTTCAGATTTTAGAGCTTTATCTTAGCAAGGTTGCAAATAAAAAATAAGGGTGCCAGGCTGTTTGTGGGGTGCCTGGCTATCTGTGGGGTCACTCGTCACTATTCTAACAAAAAAGAATGATTGAAATCGGACTACGTGTTAATAAATTACAATTAAGTGTACATTTTGATTTTCATCCCCTTTCCCGAAGGAACCGTGCTGAATTTCGGGATAAAAAGTATACAATGTCCTTCTTCGTAGTATGAACTCAAATAGTGCTAAGATTCACTGAAATTCATTCATGGCGTGATGCGCGGCCATGATACAGACAGATAGAGACAAAAAAAATATAGTTTTGGCATCAGTATCAGCCAGAGTGCTCTCAAAAATTATTTCCAAAATATCTGCAATGTAAAGAATTGGACCTGTTACAGTTTTATTGTAAGTGTAGATAAGAATTAGAATAATTAAACAATGATGTATATAAAATATGTATTCTAATCAATACTTTTTAAAATTTATAGTCATTTATTTTAGGCAATAAACCCATACTTGTCCACTGATCATAACACAAAAGTAATGTGCAGTAATTATGCTACATTCACAACCTGTCACACATTAATTCCATACTATTCACCCATGCATGCAGTTATAACAAAAATTACAGTATTAATTATGAAAAAATTGTCACCAAAACATATTATTTTTTTACTGTTTTGAGACATTTAAATTACTTACTTTAACTTGAACCTTAAAAAATGACCTAACATTTAAAATGGATTTACCTGTTCTAGCTTTTTAATAATATCTACTCAAATTTTCTAACTGGATTATTTGTGCTTTTAAATATGTATAATTTTTTGTACATTACAAAAACAACCTGAATGAAAGATTATATATTGTTAGTATTGTCTTTGCAGAGGCTGAAATTCTAGCACTTCAAGTAAAACTAGAAGCAACCAAAGGTAAACAAACATGTAAAAAGGATGTATCAACACAAGTTCATATAGAAGTAACTAAAAAAAGTAAAAGTAAGTATGTAGGTATTACCTATATTCAGAACAATATATGTGTTAATAAGCAAGGTCTTTTAAACTGAAATAAAAATGTGAATGGAATAGGTGTGTAATTATATAAATGTAAAATTCTTTAAACTATGGTCTATCTTATTCTCTTCACACTAAAATCCACTTTTGTGTATCACAGAATGGCTATTCTAATAATAAGATTATTTTATTCAATAGTTGTTATTTATACATCAGTTTATACCTAGGGTGTTGTAACTTGTTACATGAAGAGTAAATCTGCGTAAAACATACCCCAATTAAACAGGAATGTCAAATTCAAGACATTTGCTAGTCTTATACAAATATGGATAAAAAAAAAATTGCAAATTCTTAGAGATTACTACTCTCTTTCTTCCGTTTATTAATTTTAAAATATAAGTGACTCGGCTTTTGGACATTTAGTAATATCAAAGCATACCGTTCAGTATTACCACACTTTTATGTTTCATGTTGCAGTACCAATCGAATGTAAAAGCAATGCTTTGCCACTGACCACTTAGTGTGAACTGTCATTAAGGGCAATAGCTTAACATTAGGCAGGCCACCTTCATGTCTGTTCCTCAAATTCAATGATATTAATATATCTTAGTTCAACATTGCTAATAATACATTTGGGGTACAATAACACAGCTGTGCTACCTCTGCCATAACCGGTAGGCAGATGTGTGTGATAATCTAAAAACTCAGGTGTCGCGAAATATGTTATGGCCTATTTCTACAGTTTACCTGGCTGTATATATGTTACTGAAATCTCTTTGTTTTTTCCAACCCGGGGATCTAAACCAGGATAGTCGTTTAGATTTGAGATTCCAAAGCAATGCTGTAAGCAACTTGTCCAGTCAGAGAATACATTATAATAGGCTTAACAAATTATCACTTTCATTATTTTCACTTACCAGTATGTTTCAGATGGAAAATATGTGAAAGTCCTAATGATGCAGAAGTCTAAATGTTCCGATATAAAAGGAAAAACGAAATGTTTAAAGGAAAATAAAAAAGAAAATGCTGAAATGCCAAAACTGCCAAACATATTACCTCGCTGCAATATTTTTGATAAGAAAGGTAACAATATATTGTTGTCTTAGGTTCTCGCGATTATTACACATAGTAATTAAACAACTTTAAACGGTTTATATCGCGTATATTTATCTTTATATTTGTCCCGACGTTTCAAACACTTTGCAGTGATCGTGGTCACGGAGTGACAGTCACCCCGCGATAAATATACGCGTTTTGAACCGTTTAAAGTGGTTTAATTACTAAGGTAACAATATTTTAAAATTTTGTTTAAATTGTCAATTCAGGAGAAGTCATTATTACCCTTCAGTATTATTCTATAATATGCAATATATTATATTATTGTGCATACTATTTACAATAAGATTATTAACGCAAACCTAAGCTTACACGATTTTGTTTTATTTTTCAGCACCAGAAAATACTATAGTAGTTCTTCCAGCATCTCCATATATTTTTCCTCAAAGACAATTGCTCTTCCCTTCTGTACCACCAGCATTCGTAGTATTGGACCCCAGTTTGCAAACATTGAACAAATCAGTTCCTATTGTCAGTAGAAATAGCGGTGATATTACGAAAACCACAATGGTGAATATTTTGCCTATATCAGCATATTCCCGTCCCCTATCGGCGACAAAAAATAAGAAAAACGTTAGATTAAAAACTGATTCAACTAAAAAAACTGTCAAAAAACCTAAACTAATCGAAAATGGATCTAAAGAGCTTGTTAAAAGTGATACTCTTAAACCGAAATCCGTATTACAGACAGTAAAAGAAATAAGTAATTATACTAATACCACCACAAATCAAACAACTACATCAAATAATACGACGAATACGATAGCAGCAACAAGATTGCCAAATGTTAAATCTCTTTCAAATTCATCCGAGGATGTACCATCCAACGAAGAAGAAAAGAAACTTAATAAAGACATCAAAACTAATTGTGATCAATCGATCCCAAATAACAATAAACCGAAAAACGAATTATTAAAAAATATGGAAAAACCTCAAAGCTCTGACATCAAGGTTTCACAAATTTCGACACCTGTGACCAGTTCTTCAAATAAAAGTAATGTGCCTATAACTGCCAGCGCAGAAGATAAAACTAAAGCTGGAGAAGAAATCAAAAACAAACATTTTCTTCCAGAAGGGAAAAATAAAGAAAATAAAATACCCACCATACTCGATACAACACTGTGCGATAATGTTGTAGATGGTGGTAACGCTCGTCTAGAATTAGCAGAAGAATTTTTAGCTGCATCTCCTACAGCAGCATTTCTCATGTCGTTTCCTTTAGTCAGTGGGAACAGAGCTGACAGTCCTGCAGAAGAACCCCAAAATACTCCTCAAATCCAACCTAAAGACAACAATCAAAAACTCGCAGAGATGCCACCACAGCAAGGCCATACAACAACTACTACATTTTTAGAAAAAGCTAATATAACCGATACGAAAACGAAAACTAAAACTGTAACTCACATACCAGAAACCAAACCAAATTCTCTACAAAAGCAAATTGATGTCGTAATAACTAAAGCAGCAGAAATAAAAACCACTACTTCAATTTCTTGTAATGTTACAAATGAGAATCCATTTTTGAATCTACCTATGCCGTCATTAATATCATCAAATTGTACTCTGCCTGATTCTTCATTTGGATTAGATTTTGATTGTAATTTAAACAAACCAATGTCAGCACAACCAAGCAGTTATGTCAGTAATAGTAACATATTTTACAAAAATGATCCATTCAGCACAGTTAAGAGTACCATTTACAGCACAAGTAGCATTTCGTCTAGCCACGAATTCAATAGTCTCGGCCTTTATCCTTGTGCTATGGAAAAATACACATCGAAAAGTAAATCTGAATTTGCTAACATGGATGATAGTAGCTTGGCGAAAATGGATTCATCGCGATTGACTTACGATATTGACCTGGGCTGGTCGCACAAAGGATTTGATTTCGTCAATTGTACTACCAGTGCACCTACATTTACCAAAGACAACATTTTGACGACCGTACCTCCTACTCCTTTCTGCACGTCATATAATCCATTCAATCCAGAATTTCATGTCCCTTTGGTATCAAGTGCCAGTAAAAAAGACGTTTCAAATAAAACCAGTTCGTCTTTTGCTGAAACTATTACACATTTTTACTCACAACCTTCAAATTTATGGTCCGAAGAACCATTTTATACAAACACAAATGTACCCAAAACGTTAAATCAGAGACAAGTTAATTATTTACCACTGGAAAACGTGCAAGCCAGCACTAATATAAAGCAAAGTAATGCAAAACAATACGAAGTAAAAGATGCCCCAGTGGCAAATGTTAACAATGTAATAAAGTCAACAAATCATTCTATCGGGCATCAGTTGAATGAAAAGTACACGAAAAAGTCACCTAGCAAAATGCACATAAATTGGATGACTTCAGAAATTAGGCCGATGCAAAATGTATGTAACCCCACACATTCTGATGTTAAAGAACCTCAAAAGCTTTCATACAATCATTTAGAAAGTAACACCAAAAGACATGAGAACAATGAAAGCAATAACTACTTTCCACTGTCAATGCACAACTTTCCCCCACAAACGACGCAAGAGGACTTCCAAGTCTGGCCGTCAGCGAGACCTTTGGGAACTACTGAAATAAGCATTGATCCTCCTCCAATCAATTTACCAACTTTAGTAGGGGATCTAGCATTAGGACCACACGACAGAAAGAGGAATTTAGAGTCAGCAACACGAGCAATGCCTCAACAAGACCTACAAAACTGTACCAACTTTTTCTCTGTTACTCAACTGATGAATCGCTCAAATGATAATTTGCCGACACGGTATCAACCTCCGCAAATAGAAACAACGAAATCGTTCCCAACAAAACAGAATTTATCACACTATAACAACGACAGTTCTCGAAAAGTCATACCGTCTCGAGTTGAAAGCCATGCACATCAACCGTATGTTTTTAACGACCCAAAACTGTCGCATTCGTATGAAAATACGGCTCAGTTTTCACAAAACAAAGCAAAGCTGAATGGCAAACAGGATAAGAGTACTAAAACACAGAAAAATAATTATTCAGCCGAAGCACTCTTGAGAGGAGGAAATTTCACTCAAAAAATCCCAGACAACAAGTTTTTGCCTTCCGCACAAAAATACAGTGACTTTAATGGTCCACAAGACACCAGTGTTGCGCAAGTGTCTCATTTTCCGCCAATTATCGACTACTCTGAGAATAGCTACACAGGTCAGCAATTTTCTGGAACATCATTATACAACACCACTACGAACACAATATCAAATTCATTTTATTCCAATTTTATGCCTGGAAGCAGCAACTTAATGTCTGGAAATTACTCAAGTGGGCCCTTCACCGGCGAATTTATCGATTACAACCAATCGGCAGAATGTAATTATTCTAATCATAAATATGAGGAACTCAAAATGAGAAATAATCCGCCGACTTTTCACGGTGACAAGGCGCCTCCTAATTACAAGAGTTCTCGGAGAGAATCTGCTTCGAAACACAAGTTAGAATGTTCTAAAAAAGAAACAACCAAGAAATACCAAAGTAAAAGAACTAAAGTGACTACTGATGTCGAGGAATGGAACGATCCTGGGCATGCGTTGTGGCAAAATAAAATGTCAACTCGGAAGCCTCCAAATTTAATGACCGAGGAGTTGCCATTCCCGAACTATGTCAGCAATCAGATGCCATCGCAGTACCAACCAGATTTCTTCAATAGTCACTTGATGCCATCAAATATGCAGCCCGTTGGGCACAACATGGACAGATCTCTTGCTAGTTTCCCTATCACGTCACGGGCTAACTTTAACTTGAGCACCATTTTCCCTGAAATCACAATGGTAAGTTACTTCAATACTACATGGTAGCATATTCTTTATTCGTTTTACAGCTGATATTAACCTTTGGAGATGATGTGTTTGAGGATAAATAGGCTTATGAAGCACAACTGCCGGAACACAGTGTTATGTAGTTGCTTTTTTATGTATTGTGACGGAACAAGCACAAGGTCCACCTGATGTTAAACAGTATCTTCTGCCTATAACAGTTGCATTTCGTCACAGTGACGAACTGCTCTGCGCCTGTCACCTTGAGACATACAGTTGTCAAGTGTCATGTGCCTGTAATTTTACTGGCTCTCAAGGACTGCTTGCGGAACACACTGTTAGTGCTTGGCGACAGATATTCTACATGAGGGTGATAGCTAAGCATGTGAGCATTTGCGAAATGCCCTTCGACCATGTGATGAAGATTAAGCCCGCGACGAGATTCGAATGATGACCTCTCTGCATGGCAGTCCCTGTTGGCAATAGGCCACTTGACTGACTTCTTTTTGTTAGCTTAGTTTACACCCTAGTTAATTAATACTAATATTTTTTGTTTCAGAAAGTGCAATAAACGAATATAAGAACCATAACTCATCTATATTCAGTGAATGGATCGTAAAACTATGCCAGATATATATACATACATATTTATACATATTTATATACAAAAATATACTGAAAAATTAAATTTTTCTTTTTATTACCGAAATCGTTGTATTATTGCTATTTTTTTATGTTATTGTGACGGAACAAGCCCGAGGCCCACCTGATGTTAAGTGGACTAACCTCTGCCTATTAGCAGATGCATTTCGTCAACGACGAATTGCATCTGTTGCAAGATACACTTCGTAATTTTCAAAATAATGTGATGTCGCTAAGTTATTAATAATCTAAGTTAACATTAACATGTTAAAATATTATAAATTAATATGAGTAAAAATATTCAAATTCTTTGATTTTAAGATGCTTCTGATTATATAGAGAAAAACAGAACTCTTTGCCACTATTTTGAAAATTACAATGTGTATACTTCTTATTGCAGGCGACTGTACATAGCCTGCTGCTGCAAAAATATTTTTCACATAATCTCAATAAATGCCCTACTCTGTTAACTCATTGATCGGACCTAGGATCTCGAGATTCTATAGAATCGCTTTACGCCACTTACCAACGAAGGTCGTAAAAAATAGTTCTAAAATGTATAATACATACAGGCACGTCCCAGTAGTGCCGGGCTAGGAATAGAACCTTTTATTCCCACAATTTTATTCCTAAGGGTAGTTGTAACAGGCAAAGAAGGCTCCCCCCCTCCTTTGTGGACTTTTTAGAATTATTGTTAGGCAATATATTTAAGTTGGCATCTTCTTCTAAATAATTTAATGAAGCTGGTATTTATTGGGGTGCATTTTGACAATGTTATTATTTAATTTTTAATGCCAGACTTCCACAAAATGTTCGAAAATGTTCCTTATGAGTACACCATATGTATACAAAACTTTTGTCTTCTAGCCATTGAGTTACCATGTAGTCGTTAAGGTCTTGTACTTCTGCAGTTTTTCGTGAGTCCTTCATAATATAACACCAGCCTTCCCCTGATGCGACCTTTTTCAAGGTACCAGTCTTTAGCGCTTCAATTTAGTATTGTTGACAAGCACTTTGTATACGCTAGTAGCTTGTTAAGCGTAATAATTATAGCACAATTGTAAAAAGCCTATTAGCACCTTCGTCTTTTTATTTTTTAGAAGGACAAACAAACAGTTTCACAATATTTTGTTAAAGTAAAAGTATTATTATGTTGTATTAGGTTTTCGCGATTATTACACATAGTAATTAAACAACTTTAAACCGTTTAAAGTTGTTTAAATACTAAAAGTATTATTATTTATAATAATTTTGAGACCAACATCGATTGATTGTTCGGTTTGGATTATTCACTTGATAAACTAAGCAGATTTATACTACCTTGAAATGAGTACTATAATACATATTTTTACTCAAGTCGACGAGAAGTAAGCGGCGCGCGGCGCCGCGGCGCCGCGGCGCGCGGCCGATGACGCGTGACGCTGCGTGACAGCGGCGGGGGCGCAGTGGCGTGGCTACAGTTAAATAATTGTGATCGTGTGACTCGACTGCACGTCTCTCTGTAGTACCTATACATATATGTTTATAGGAGTTGACGGAGGTGCGCGGAGCGCGAGGCCGGCGTGTAGCGGCGAGACAGCTTAGCATCACTTTGTTGAAATACCTATTTCTCTGTGGGTGCTTCTCTACCCGTTCCTCTTAAGTCCAAGTCAAGGGTAGAAATTTAAGAGATAATACATACAGCTATCGCATTTATGTAATAGTGTATATAAACCACTTAAGTACATATTTTAGGGTAGGTATAGGTATAAGTACCTATATCCTGAAATATATGTGGTTTATATATATATATGTCACCGTTTTATTGTACTAACCGTTAGTTTATAATAAATCTAGTTAGATTATAAACTGTCGATAGATTGTGAATGGAAACTAAAATTTACAATCTAACGTTTAAATTTTCGTAAGATTATAAACTGACCATGTCTAGCCGTCAAATTGTAATTATGTGGATCAACAACAATTTACCATAGATCTACGAAAGTATTACAGTGGCCATAAGCAAAATACGTAGGTACAGGTTTTTAATGTATTATTTTTGGCTTATGTTTAACTTACCACCAAAATATAGTAGAGTAACATATAACAGACAAAACCAGTAAATGATCACCAAAATTAAACCCGCATTTTAATGTAATCTTAAAACCAAAGTTTTAACATCTCGCTATCCTATTTAAGCAAAATTTTTCAAAATAAATCATTGTTAACCCAAAAGTAGTAGTTATCTCTTAAATTTCTACCCCGCCTTACCTACAACATCTAACAGTAACATGTAACACCTCAACAAGAACACAGCAGAGTGAAGTGTCTATTGGTAACCGATGTTGTGGTCGATGATGGTAAACAGGTCTAAACTATTGTAAGTGATCTATTTGTGATTTTGTAAGGTCTAAACTAGTTTGAAAAATCCTTTGCCGCCGATGCTGGCTTGAGCTTCACCACATGGTGGCATGTGGTGAAGCTCAAGCGAGCATCGGTGGGATTTGAACTAGGTAGGTATAGACTCTCTGGGCGGTAGTCCATATAGCTATTGAGACGGTTCAGTGTTCCTCATATGAAAGAACAGGCATGTAATTTGGCGAAAAATGATGACCTAAAATATTTAATTAAAACTTCAATGTAGGTAGGTATACCTTTTTAAGTCATTTGATAAATGATTTCTTCAGAGAGCTAGTATTTGAGATAGACTTTTTAGCAAACATCTGGCAATCTGATTAGCAAAAATGGTTTACAACCGACAACTATGAGGGCCTGAAAACCATCGAGCAACTAACCTCGAGAGTGGAATTCATGGTTCGGTCTATCTGGCAACTAGTGTGTTGTATCGGACACACTCCAAATTTAAAAAATCCTTCCTCCTAGTGTTGTGATTACAGTGCTTATGGTGGTGTATATCGATTTTTTATAGATAATTGTCGATATTATGTTACCCTTCTTATGGTAAATTTTTGATTCCAACCATGGAATTTCTACACGGAAATTAATAGTCATCTGGACCATCACTGCTTCTACAAGATACAGTGGAATTTAAACAGATATCGTACAACTTATTAATTTCTATCTATGTAGTTTTGTCTTACATAGTTAGTAAAATATCTACTACACCTATACACTAACTTATTATATAGCCATTAATATTATTATTCAATTTATTATATGTATTGTATAAAAGATCTTTATTTTACTTGTTTGAATTAGTTTTATGTAAATCTAAACACACTCAAATACTTATTTTATACCTAAACCTGTTACACTTCAAAGGAAGCCTATAAACCATTTTTAATATTTTCAAATACCGAATTTCTTAATACTCAGCGATCTAATTTTTTTCAATAATGTCGTAGTTTGATATTTGATCAGGTTATTTAGGGAGTCATTTAATATTTTACTTATTTTAAGAGATCATAGCAATTACTTTATTTATAACCTATATTATATAACTTAAAGCTTATAAAACAATATTTGGTAAGCTAGAATGAGTTTGGTAAAATTATAAGTTAGAATGAGTATTCTATCTTACAATTTTTCCGTTGTTTTCGTCTTTTTTTTATGTAATTGTGACGGATCAAGCACAAGGCCCGCCTGATGTTAAGCGGACTAATCTCTGCCTATAACAGATGCATTTCGTTACAAGTCACGAATTGCACTGCGCCCGTCACCTTGAGACATAGTTGTTAATTACATAGCCTTTGACCACTATCTCACCTGATGGTAAGTGATGATGTGGTCGAAGAGGTTGTTCAGGTTAACCTAGAATTACTGGCTCTCAAGGACAGCTGCCGGAACACACCGTTAGGTGCTTGGCGACAGATATTCTACTTGAGGGTGGTCGCTAGCCTGGCGGGCATTCGCAAAATGCCCTTCCACCATGCTTTGAAGCTCAAGCCCGCGGCGGGATTCGAACCATGGACATGCGGCACGGCAGTCCATAGCCAATGGCACTGAGCCATCACTGCTTCATATTTGTTCTGTATTTTATTTTCTCTTATTGATAGCTGTGAAAACTAAAATATTAACTTACATTATGTGGATTAGCTAAAATGCACTGACTTCATTAAAAATAGTATTAGTAGAATAGACACGGTGAGTGACTCATGTTAATTTATAAGTGTTAATTGATAAGTACCCCGTGGGGTGCCATGCTAGAATTTTACTCCACCATTGCTATCGGTGTCATTGGTGTTGTAAGAGGTAACTAAGAGTAAAATACCGAAAGGTGGGAAGCAGCGCTTTCTGAGGAACTGATATCTTAAACTGCGATCCCCGAGACGCCTGCCAAGCGTAGGAATTATGGCAAACTCTCCCTAAATGGTGGAGGATGTATTCGGAAGTGGACAATCCTGCCAATACAGCAGTTTGTAAGTGTATTTGACGTTGTCATTTGCTAACATTAGGTTTTGTTGCACAGTAGTTTCCATTGTTTACCTACTTCTTACAGCCAAGCATAAATAGAATTCTCACTCAACGTTTAAGATGTTTATAGATATATTACCACGTTGATGTTCTAAATATGCTTTATATCGATATCGATTAAAATTGCACATTCATTCCGTCCCATCACTATAAATCACGTGGTCGTGGCTTAGCCAATTAGAACGTGTTTCGATATGAGAAAAATTGACAGAAATTTGTTTCTTACAAAGCTAATAGAATGGCGCCTCTTCGGGTTACTTTCTCGAAGCTGAAAACTAATAACGCTATTTTCAAAGATAAAACTATAATATCCAGAATATACGTATTTTTAATCAACTCCACCAGATCAACAACACACAGAATACCTATTACTCACGGATCAAATTGACGATGATATCAGACATACACAGAAATTTTTGAATACCTATTATTTCATTCTCGCTCTAAAAAGCTTATTTTATCTACTCAAAACCATGCTCAAAACCGTGAATAAATAGAACCTAGATTGCTATACAAGGGTCGGAAGGAATCAATTCCCATACGAGGTATTTGGACGCCCGAGCGTTAGTCCGAGTAGGAATTGATGACTTTCACCCGTGTTAAGCGCTCTACTTTTCATTTCGAATATAAGGAAAGTAAAAAAATGTAGTTTTACTCAATTATTAATTAATAATAATAACATGAATAGGCAACTATTTAAAATTAAGTAATTGTGATGATGTAATAAATAATATAATGTCTATGATCAAAAGAACTGACAGGTCAGTAAATTTCAGATTTGTTTACAAAAAATAATTAATTTTATTTTCAGATAGTAGATGGGCATTATCTGCCCATCAACCGCATTCTTCCAATTGGAATTTTGCGAGGTATTGTTTGTAGGGCTCCTGTGGGCCTCTGTAGTTAGTTTCATTAGCTTATTAATTTCTAATCGGTTATTTTTTGTTTCCATGGCAACGCTGCCTGCGACACCTGCGCACTACGGACTTCGACGACGTTGTTGACGCGAGACTTCATCCGGGTCGAGACGTCACCCTAGAGATTCTAAGATAAGCTTTGATCAATTTTGTAAACAATGCTTTGTACCCAAACAATGAATGCAGTAGTTGGGACTTTTGTATCGCAAGACAGCCAGATGTTGTGTCCGCAGTGCCCCCAGGCTCGATATTTTAAAGGTCAAAAAGGCCTCAAAATTCACCAAAAAAGGTGTCATAAAAATTTGGAAATTCCCCTTTCGGCGCCAATAAATAGTCAAACAATGAGTAGTAGCAGTGTTGCGAGCCCTGCTACCCCTGCCAAACCGTTTTGGGAGGTTTTAAGCTCGTACAAAAATAATATTCCTATTATAAAACGCATACATCGGGGTGCGAGAATTTCTGTTGCCCAATCGTTATCTTGTTCGATTAAAAACGTTTTGGCTACTAATACTACGCAAGCCTGGGAGCATCTTCTAGCATTCCCATACCACGTATTTCACGTAAATTTTGATCCTTCTAACAAAAAATCCCTTACAACTAGAGTAAAGGAAAACTGCGTGAAATACAGGGCACGGGAAGAGCAATCTTTTGGCTCAACTTTAATAATTCCGCCGCTGCGGCGGAATACAAAAACAAATAATGTCGATTCAGCTACTATTAAAATAGTAGAAAACAAAATTAATGATGGTGACATCAAAAACGCGGCACGCATCTTGTTTTCGAGTGATACAATCGCCCCTTTCACATCTGACACGTTGAATTCCCTAATAGAAAAGCATCCGTCTGCAACTGCAGGTCTCCACGTTCCCGACTCTCCTGAACAAAATAATGACATTGTTGAGGTGACCCCACAGGATGTTTCTGCAGCCGTGGCATCTTTTCTAAGTGGCTCAGCCGGTGGTCTAGATGGCCTGACGCCTCAGCACTTAAAAGATATTTTATCTTATAGTTCTGGTGAGGTAGGCGAGACACTTCTAAGAGATGTGACGGCTTTGGTTAATTTGATGTTGTCGGGTCAGGTCAACAATGAAATTACCGAAATTCTGTACGGTGCGAATTTATGTGCCCTCAATAAAAAAGATGGTGGTATTAGGCCTATAGCAGTAGGCACCACTTATCGTCGCCTCACAGCCAAATGTGGTTGTAGGAAAAAGGTTGCTTTTTTAAGTAATCTTTTTCAACCACTACAACTCGGTTTTGGTTCGCAGGGTGGTTGTGAGGCTGCTGTACATTCACTTCGCACATTTCTTGATCAAAATTGTGGAGATTTGCTTTTGAAGGTTAAAAATGCATTCAACTCATTAGATAGAGGCACCCTTTTGACTGAAGTGAAAGATAAAATTCCGGAATTATACCCTTTTCTTTAGCAATGTTACGGCAAACCATCAAAATTAACATACCAAAACAATGTTATATTATCTTCCGTAGGATGTCAACAGGGTGATCCTCTGGGACCAGCCATCTTTAGCCTTGCCATCCACTCAATAATTCAACGTCTCCAATCAAAACTTAACGTTTGGTATTTGGATGACGGAACCTTAGGAGGCGATGCGAACACGGTATTGAATGACTTGCGAGTACTTATAGATGATTTTCGTCTTATTGGCCTTGAACTAAATTTTTCCAAATGTGAACTTTTTGTTTGTGATACTTGTCCGGATCAAATTTCGATTACTGAAAAATTCAACTTACTTGCGCCTGGTATAAAATTAGTAGAAAAAAGTTCGCTCCGTCTTTTGGGTTCACCGATTCTTGACGAATCTTTGTCACCATTTGTCGAAGAACAAATTCAAAAGTTTAGAAATGCTTCTAGCAGATTATTCAAAATTAACGCCCATATGGCTTTTACTATTGTTAGATTTTGCCTTTTCGTTCCTAAATTTACATACTTTTTGAGGTGTTGTCAGCTGTGGAAACACAGTGAGCTTCTTTTAAGCTTAGACAATTTATTAAAAGATACGTTAATTTCGGTTTTGAATGTTGAGATGGATGATAGGGCTTGGGTGCAAGCTTCCCTCCCTGTGAGGTTGGGGGGCATAGGGATACGGAAAATTTCTAGTGTGGCATTACCAGCTTTTTTGTCTTCTGTACACAGTACACACAAATTAGTAGAAAAAATTCTTGCACCATCTTTAGGCTCTTTTGATGTAGCATATCTGGCTGAGGCCAAAACCACATGGGGACTGGCTTGTCCAAATACTGAGTTCCCAAAAATGTTGTCATCTCAGAAACAGTGGGATCGGCCCCTATGCGAGCTAGCACGGAAAGATCTTTTAAATACGTGTCCTAGCATCGCAGATCGTGCTCGTATTCACGCTGTTTCTGTGTGGGAATCAGGTCTTTGGTTACAAGCCATTCCTTCTTACAAAACTGGTAGCCTTATAGATCCTTCCGCTTTTCGTCTCGCTATTAGCTTACGCTTGGGTGCAAGGTGTTGTGTTCCACATCACTGCCAGTGTGGTACTGCAGTTGACCAACTCGGTCACCATGGCCTCTCCTGCTCTCGAAGTGCTGGTCGAATTTCCCGCCACGCCAGCCTTAACGATATCATTCGCCGGGCTTTTACCAGCGCCAATGTTCCAGCTGTTCTCGAACCGAACGGTCTGATGCGTGACGATGGTAAAAGACCTGACGGCATGACTCTGGTTCCATGGAAGTTAGGACGGCCCTTAGTGTGGGACGCTACATGCGTAGACACTTTAGCGCCGTCACATCTTTCTGAAACCAACGTGGGGGCTGGCGCTGCGGCTACTTCGGCGGAGCAACTCAAGCGGCGCAAATATGCTAACCTCGGTATGGGTTACATATTTGAGCCGTTTGGTGTAGAGACGTTGGGTCCGTGGGGACCGGGAGCTCATCGTATTTTCCAAAATCTATCAGAGCGCTTGGTCGATGCGACGCGTGATCAAAATGCTGGCACCTATTTGGCTCAAAGAATAAGCATTGCAATTCAACGGGGCAATGCTGCCAGCATGCTGGGCACGCTGCCAACTGATAGTGGGCTAGAGCATTTGGACTCCCTATGAGTCCAAATGCTTTTATCGTAGTGTTGTATATAGTTTGTAGTATATAGTATATAGCAATAGCTGTAGTGTTGTATATAGTTTGTAGTATTTGGTTAATAAAGGCATACCGCCATTAAAAAAAAAAAAGTAATTGTGATATTAGAAATATTTGTGAAATTTAAAGTAAAATTTTGCTTGCAATATTTACGGACGGCTATCGTCCGAATAGGAATTTATGACTTTCACACTTGTTAAACACACTACTTTTTACTACAAATATGAGTAATATAAAAAATGTTTTTCTATAATATTTATTGATAACAAGAACATAAGTAGAAACTATTTAAAATGAATGCACTTAAAGTAAAAATATTATAACTTACATCCGTGTTAAACACTCTAATTTTCAATAAAAATATGAGAAAAGCAAAAAAATTTAGTTATTCAAAAACTCTATAAAAAAAATCTAAAATATTTACTGAAAACATGAGTAGAATAAACATATATAGAATTAATTGAGGGATAAGAACAATTTTTAAAATTGAGTAAATTTTTTGTTAGATTTTTTATAGTTTTACTTACCATCCTGCCAATTTATATATATATATAAATATCTATTCTTTTTTAAATTTTATACCTGGCACACAAGCGTCTGCCGCGGAAGCCATACCACATAAGAGGTATTTTATTAAAGTTGTTTTTAAATTTACCCTTATAAACAACCAACTAACTAGAGAATCACATTAATTCTGTTATAAACTAGTTCTTTAAGATTTACATAAACAAAAATTTAGTACTGTAACTGATTACCGCCGAGTAATTAGTTTTTATAATACAGCAAAGTATTTTAGAACGAACATTTTTTACGTCTTATTTTGTTTACAACCATGGTTGCCATGGTTACAGTTACAGCAGAGTACCTGTTAGAACGAAAAAACATAAACATGTTGTTACCATGGCAACCATTGTTTACAACAATGGTTTACAACAATGGTTGCCATGGTTACAAGTCATTCCGGCCCAAGAGAGGGAAGCATTTACTATGAGTTTTTCCCACCCTTAGGTGGAAAGCAGCGTCTTCCACCCGCTATGCAGATCAAATAAACACTACTTTCCGAGTATGAGAAATGAAAAAGCATTTTACTCACTATTGTGGTGTTTGAATTTAGAAGACACCAATATATCCGACCTCCATCTCATATGCTATAGGTGTGTATAACCTCCTTGCGCAAAAATACTCGATACAAACTCCTTTTGCAAAGCATACTCTACATACAAACTCAAAGGAAATAAATATCGTTTAACATGTTGACCATTCTATAATAATAGAAAGAAAATTACTTTTAGTTTTAGTAATCGTGCCAATTTTATTAAGCGTTTCAATTAACTTCATCATCATCATCAGCCGGAACACGTCCACTGTGGTACAAAAGCTTCCCCTATCCAGCCAGGCATCTTCCGGGGATTGGGGACCCAATCCGATCTTTATTAAATACCGTACATATTGGCAGATTCTCCGTGGGGTGAAATTAAGCTTAAAGATTTAGATTTGCACCTCCCCATATCTTCCCGTGGGTGTCGTAAGAGGCGACTAATGGAAAAATACTAGAAGGTGGGCAGCAGCTACTTCTAAAGAACTGCCATTTTACACTGCGATCCCCAAGCCGCCTGCCAAGCGTGGGGATTATGGCAAATACCCCCTTAATAGGGGAGGCTGTGTTCAGCAGTGGAAGATCCAGCTGATACAGTTGGTACCTACAGTATACATATTGGGCTTTAAATGATGGATTGAGACCGGTTCTAACGCGTTTTTTCCCACTCTCGTACGGGCGTTGTTCCAAAAATATGGAAGATGGATTTGCTGCACCCTTCGATCATTATGATCGAAGGCTGCACCCCATCCCCATTCAATTTCCCTTTTTCTTATTTCTAGGTATTGAAATCCTCGTGTTAATTCGCGGGGGGTTAAGCATTTTATTTTATTTTGCGTATGCCGGCCTGGATAGCTTGGTGACAGATTTTCTACTTGAGAGTGGACGCTAGCCAGGCAAGCATTCGCAAAATGCCCTTCTACCATGAAGCTCAAGCCTGCGGCGGGATTCGAACCATGTACCTGCTGCGCGGCAGTCTATAGCCATAGCCACTGAGCCATCACTGCTTCACGGTTTGAACGTGTTGTTCACAAAAAAAATTAAGTGAATCGATTTATGTTAATGTGACGGAACAAGCTCGAGGCCCACCTGATGTTAAGCGGACTAACCTCTGCCCATAACAGATGCATTTCATCACAAGACACGAACTGCACTGCGCCCGCCACTTTGAGACATAGTTGTTAACTCTCATGTGCCTGTAATTTCACTGGCTCTCAAGGACAGCTGCCGGAACACACCGTTCGGTGCTTGACGACAGATTTTCTACTTTAGGGTGGTCGCTATAATGGTCGTTTAAATAATATCTACTATAACCACGCTGATTTCGGTTTAACAATGCGGAAAGTTGGGTAAATTTCCTAACTTCTTATTAATGGAATCGAGCTACCAAACTCTACCCAGTCGCGATAACATCGTGATTAATTAATGACCACCGCGTTCTTCCGCTTTGTTTATATTTCTGGAAAGCTACTGATAAGCTTATTTTTCCAGAAAATTATGTTGGAAATATATTTAACAAACAGTGGTCGTTAGCACTAGTACGAGTTCAGTAATACCAACTGATTGAACTGGAAGCATTTTTAATTCGTACTGCCTTATTTATAAACGCATGGTAACCTGTGCGTATCTTACTCCGAGGATAATCCTGATATTAGGCAAAAGTCATATCAATAAACCTAGCATAAAGAAAGAATAGGCTAATCCGAGGTTTAGCCTTGGAGTAAATTTTACTCCTACGATCAACTTTAGTTTGGGATTAAAATTAAATATAGCCTCAAAACAAAAAATAAAACCGGCCAAGTGCGAATGGGACTCGCGCACGAAGGGTTCCTTACCATGATCTGTAACATAATCTTTTCGCAGTGTCCGATTGAGCTGGGTAGGTACGGTGACAGGCAGCTTCTACCTTTCACCGTTATTAGTATCGAGCAAGAAACGGTAAAAAATCAAGCTTGTTGTATGGGAGCTCCCTTATAAGTATATTTATTTTATTATTAGTATTTGTTCTTATAGCGGCAATAGAAATACATCATCTGTGAAAATTTCAACTGTCTAGCTATCACCGTTCTTGAGATACAGCCTGGTGACAGACGGACGGACGGACGGTCAGCGAAGTCTCAGTAATAGGGTCCCGTTTTTACCCTTTGGGTACGGAACCCTAAAAAGACTTAACATTGGGCTGTTAAATACATATATTGCCTCAGTTAAAATGTTATGTTTTTACGCACAATCTACTATTGATATATGTGTCACCGTATAATTGTACGATACGTTAGTTTATAAAAAATCTAGTGAGATTATAAACTGTCGATAGATTGTGAACGAACATTAAAATTTACAATTTAACGCTTACATTTTCGTCAGATTATAAACTGACCATGTCTAGCTGGCAGTTTATAATCTAACGATATATAATCGCCCGCGAAATTGTGAACTGTCCTCTGATTGGTCGCCGTTATAGGTGGCATGAGTTCATTTCATAGAGTTGCGAACAAAAATAATAGTCAGACAAAAAAAAACATATTCATTTCGAGTTTGTACATTAAAAAAACTAAGGGATTGAAAATAATGACCACCATAAAATGCTTTGTTACCCTTAGTTCTTTTACCAAAAATTTTAATCGGACACCAAATGTAGTAAATGATCACTATATTTTAGCGAGGGGTTCAATATCATTTAGTTTAGGGCAAAGTCATATTTAGGTGCGACGACGAGCGAAGCGAGGAGGAGCGTTAGGTTACTTGTGACCACAACAACGCGCAATCCGAGCGAGCGAAGCGAGCGTGCCGCGGCAGCGGCCGGCGATGCGCCACAAGAATTTAATTTTAGATACTACTTTTGGGTTAACAATGATTTATTATGAGTAATTTTGCTTAAATAGGATAGCGAGATGTTAAAACTTTGGTTATAAGATTACATTAAAATGCGGGTTTAATTTTGGTAATAATTTACTATTTTTGTCTGTTATATGTAACTCTACTATATCTGGTGGTAAGTTAAACATAAGCTAAACAATAATACATTTAATACCTGTATAGTACCACCAACTTAACTGTGCAGTTTTCGAGGGCGCTACTGGTCAAGGAAATCAACTACAAACTGTCACAATTTGAGGGAAAGTTTTAGTTCATTTTTCTGCCACATGAACAGATAAGTTGGTGGGACTGTACCTACGTATTTTGCTTATGGCCACTGTAATACCTTCGTAGATCTATGGTAAATTGTTGTTGATCCACATAATTATAATTTGACGGTTGGACATGGTCAGTTTATAATCTAACGAAAATTTAAACGTTACATTGTAAATTTTAGTTTCCATTCACAATCTATCGACAGTTTATAATCTAACTAGATTTATTATAAACTAACGGATAGTACAATAAAACGGTGACATATGTACCTACATAAAATTGTTTTCACTACGTCGGCACAGCGAAGATTTGAAAATTTTCTAACAGTTTGTATTATATAAACGTCATACATCACAATTAAGATAAGTCACGAAATTAAAAATTATTATTATTATGTTGGTACTCCTAACTAATCAGCCCTTTGCAGCGCTATTCGAAGGAGTAAATTAAGCACAGATACTCCGTTGTGAATCTACGTTAATTATAACGATTCTTATATTACGTTATTGAAGAGTTATTTAATCTAAGATTAACAACTCCAAGCGTAATGAGAGGTTTTTTATTAGTAAGTTTTAAAGTTTAAGTTTTTGTATGTATTTTTCACAAGCCCGGAAAACCTGTATCCACAGAGAAGATACCTTATGGGATATCTTTTTTCTCTATATCAGCCTTATTAATCAAAATACCTACTCATTCATTAGTTAATCCCTTATTAAGCTCAAAATAAAATAATACTAGTTTGTGACAGTTATGTTGTATCTGCAGTTACATATGGCGCTTAACTGTGGTTTATTGTATACTTATTTATTATATTAGAGACTTCCTAATCTTTGTGTCGAAGTGAAGTCAAAGTCAAAATCATTAATTGAATTTTCTACGACGCTCTTCTAAAAGCAATTACTAATATTAATGTTGAAATATTCTATATTCTACTGCCAAGTGTGGGCTAAGATAGTCAAGAGAGTCATCCTAGAAAGGGATCTGGATCTCAAAGACTTACCAGAACTTACCGTTAGGTGCTTGGCGGCCAATTTTCTACTTGAGAGTGGTAGCTTTCAAAGCGGACATGCCCTACATCATGCAGTGTCTTTTTATCCTCTGTTTTATAAGTTGTTTATTGCTGTTGCCACAATCTCACTTGTTGCTTAGTGATGATGTGGACGAAAATGTTAACAGGCTTAACCTAGAATAACTGGCTCTGAAGGACAGCTGCCGGAACTCACCGTTAGGTGCTTATCAACAAATAGCAAAGTGGTAGCTCTCCGCGGGCATTCGCAAAATGCCCTACCATCACGCGATGAAGCTCAAGCCCGTCGCGACGGGATTTGCATCATGGACCTTTAGCGCGGCAGTCTACATTCATTGCTGTTGGGCCATTACTGTTTCCAAATGTCGGAGTTTTCAGGCTGTCCTAAGACCGTAGACAAAATTGACATTGTTTTACGTGTGTTCGAGCCCGTTCTGATGACAAAACTAAGAGATATGCTTATTTTTCTGGTGACTGACCTAGTTACGGGCATAATGAAGTGAGTAGATACTTATGTGGGTTGAGTTAACTTGTAGAGCCAGCGCAGGTCAAAGAAAGGCGCTGGCTGTATATTAGGCGCAACACTTTTTTCATCCCATCTATTCAATAAGGACGACTTGGTTCGCCTTTAAGCACCATACATAAGAAAGCAACATACCGGAAGTGCACCCAAAGGTAGTGTTTTCTATTAGAAACTTTTAGCGGGCAGTACAATGCGATTAAAATAAGAATAGGACGGGCTCTCGGCTAACTTCACTCATATTCACTCTAATAAGTACGACCAGCAGAACAAACTTAAAAATATAGCAGTGCCATATATTTATTTATACGTAATTTTAAACGAGTGACCCGAATGTGTTAATTT
This sequence comes from Plagodis pulveraria, assembly GCA_963890685.1. Taxonomy (NCBI): domain Eukaryota; kingdom Metazoa; phylum Arthropoda; class Insecta; order Lepidoptera; family Geometridae; genus Plagodis; species Plagodis pulveraria. Next base: position 15,434,550 of record OY982957.1, read on the forward strand.
TAATAAATTTTAATTTTTAAGGTTGATAGCACAGACGCCATTTTGGTTTGATGACAACGTGGGCGTCTGGTCAGGGTCTTATTTCTCCGACAGTGTACTACTACGCGACACGTTTCCGAGTACTTATTGATTTGTTTAATTTATTTTGGTGATTATTATATTTGTTTGTGTTACCCGTTACGATGATAACGATGAGTATAACTCAGTTGGCCATCAGGACATGGGGCATCAAAGAGCTAAGCGGTTCAAATTAAGATACCTAAATACAAAATATAAGAAATAAAATCAGTTCAAATTATTTATGTGTTTGCTGTACCTAAAGTCACCTACAACTTCGTTTACCTACCTATGACTACTTGTTCTTTTACACGACTGCCCACATAAACGTGTGTTAAGTTTTCAGGGTTCATGTATGTATGTTTGTGAGTTCCTTTATTTCACCATAACTTCTAAACGGCTTAACCGATTTTAATGTACGAGATATCGTTAGATTTATCTTGATAGTTCAAGTGACACTATGTACATAAAAAAAATAAAAACAAACCGGTGGAATTTAGACGCCATATAGTGAGTAAAACAATTTATTTTTTCTTCCAAAGCCATCGTGATGTGTATCAAAATGAAGGGCTTTAAAAAACGATTCCATAATAGTACATTGTAAATCGAGGGGAGAAAACGATCTATTTCTGTTCGAGAGTTTGTTTAAGCCCGACGCGTAGCGGAGGGCTTAAAGGCAACTCGAGAACAGAAATAGAACTTTCTCCCGAGTGATACATAGTGCTTTATACTACACCTACGAGGAAAATAAATCAATATACGTTTTCTCGTACTTACTTCGAGACTTCTCAGGCAGTAAGTTCTTTATGACTCCATGAGCTGCATTTCTTATTTCTGGTGGCGTCATCATTATAAAATCGTTACTTTCACTATCAGATGACATTTTGGGAAATTATTTAGAATAATTAAAACCGTACTGTTAAAATATCAATTTAATAAAAAACAAAATTTAACCAAACATAACAAATTGCCGCGCTTTTTTTATCATAGTGCAAAAAAAGGTTGCCAACCTCCTTTCATTGAAAATCGAGTACAAATAAAAATTACATCTCTTTTTTCTAATTATTTGATTTAAACCCTTTTTGAGATTGAATTATTTTAAGTAAGCAGCTAAAAACAAAAGAATGCTACCAGGGCAGGTATGGATTTTCATAAAACATTCCTTCACTGCTACGGAGTGAAGGAATGAAAATCCATGTAAATTTCCCCGCCGTACATTTATAAGGGAAAAATGACGAACTTTATAACATGGTTTTTGAACGAGTAATGAGACCTTTTCTGAGTGGGTGTTGTATAAATATATTAACTTCCAGTTTTAATTTCAATGGATGGTTAAAACGCTTAACGAAAATAAATTATTTGCAGTGGAGTTTTTTATTTTCTTTATTAATTTATACATGTTTTATCATTTCTTTTTTTGCACTCTGTACCAAGTTCTAGTTTTGACGTCACAACATGGTGCTAGGCCGATCCTATTCTTATTTTAATCGCATTGTAATGAGTTTTTAATCCTCTTTATAAGTGCGCTGCAATTATCTTTGCCGCGCACTTTTTGAATTTGGAACATCTTAGTGTTGAGCGCCAAAGAAATCGAACGCAAATATTGTTTGAATAAAGATTGGCTGGTACGATGGCCCAAAGCCGCGCCGCCAGGGCGCCGGCTGAGTAAAAAAAAAAAATCTAATTAAAAACGCCCGAACTACAGCCCGCGTTTTCGTAAATTTTCTTGTTGTTGTTGATTGTTAGAAATACATGGTTTTGTTTTGAAAAATGAGTTCTTCAAGTGACAGTGAAAGTATAGAATTGACTGCTGAAAGTATTAGAAATGACGTAAGAAATGTGATAGATAATCTATTAGGTACCTGCATAATCCCGGGAGAAATATATGGTAAGCCTATGGTAATTTTATTGAATGGAGAAATGCAAGAAGCGCCAAGCATTTTTAGTATTTAACCAAAACTAAACAACCTTCCACTCTTTGGAGTAGGTACTCCAATCATCAATCCTAAAATCAACAGTCAGTTCTAATAACGACGTAAACTGTACACATCATATTCGAAATTAATAGCGTCTCTGAAGATGATGTCTGATGGTTTTAAATCTCTAAAATCTTCACATGGAGACTTGAATGAGGCACCCGACAAAGTCTTTGTTACCGAAAAAGTAAGTACTTAATACAATTTATTTAAAAAAAAGTGTTTTCAATTTCGTGGTACACATACGTTTATAGAAGTAACATGATAATTACTACTAACTATGAAGTAACTGACATGTCTGGACACAAGGTGACATTGAGACCCAAACTAAGCGTCAGCCGGTGTCTTGGGCCTTTGATAGATAGATAGATAAACTCTTTATTGAACACCTTAAACTAAAATTAAAAATATTTGACTTAAAAATAGTGAACAATTGGCGGCCTTATCGCTCAAAGCGATCTCTTCCAGACAACCATTGAATGAAGAGGAGCCAGTTTTGATAAGGGATGGCGGTGTATAATTTATTTATTAGTATTGATATTTACACATATCTACAATTTAATATACAATATATATACATACAAATACTGTACATAATACATATGGCATCAAGATATTCATACATATACACTTACACACATAAATAAACATACATATAATATATAAATATAATATTTAAATGTATGGAGTTTATACTAGCACGACAGATAAAGAGCTTTGACTTGGTCTTTAAAAACATTTAAGGATGGAGCTCGCTTGGTATCAAGTGGCAATGCATTCCAGAGTCTGACGGCCTCAACCGAAAACGAACGGTCATAAAACGAGGTTGTGTGTAGGGGGAACTTAAGCATAAGATTCTCTGATGAACGTAAGTAAAGAGAGTTAGAGGCATCAAGATATTCAAAACGATTTGATATACGATGTAACTATATACACCGTGTCCCAAAATTCAACGATAAGCCGGCATCGGTGCATGGACCTACTCATGACTCCTCGGAAAAAAATAAAAAATAAATTATAACTGTTTTTTTTTATTAATTACAGAGACTTTTATAAATTTCATCGATATTCGATACCCATTATGCTATTTTCAACTACCATGACCACAATTTTTGACATATTTTTGATATTTTTTGTGCATTAGCAACCTAAGAAGGACGGCTATCTACCACAATCCTTTAAAATTACAGAAAGTCTGTAGTTATTTTACAAAAATCAGTAAAAAAAAAATTTTTTCTTATAATTTTCATAGATTTTAACATTCTATGCACTTTCTATAGTCTGGGTTAAAAAAAAAAGTATGGACACTACCATGGCAAGTTTTATTAAAAGTTGGCGCAACTTTATAAAAGTCTCTGTAATTAAAAAAAAAAAGAGTTATAATTTTTTTTTTATTTTTTCCCGAGTAGTCATGAGTAGGTCCATGCACCGATGCCGGCTTATCGTTGAATTTTGGGACACGGTGTATATGGAGAATTAGTAAAGTATTACCGTAACCTGTACTTCGATAGATACTTGTCTTATTAACATTTGGTTTTATGACAGGCGTCTTTTATTTTCTCATAGTGGGTGATGAAAAGTAGTATATGTATCACTCGGGCGCAAAATATATTTTTGGCTTGGGTGATGTATTTTGAATCCCTAGCTACGTTCAGTATTCTACTCTAGAATCCCTCACTTCACTCTGGATTCAGAAAAGCGCCCTCGACGTAAAAACATTATTTCTCTCCCTTATGATACAATCTACTTGACTGACGAGACTATTCACTGAATTAATAATATTCATTTAAATAAGTTAGTCAAAAATACATAACACTGTTTTGTTTTGAGGCTATATCACGATCATCCTCTAAGTAAAGCTCCACACAGGTTACTCCGCGTTTATAAGGAATTAACAGCCTTATTAATAAAAAAGCTCTACTCCTTAGTCTCCCTTCTTCCACTCGAAGCAGTCTTACCCATTTAAGCTTTTTGCCTCGAAGTCGAAGTCCTACCTACCAACGCAGTTCCGGTCTGAGGTTGCGGTTAGAAGATAAACAGGCCATCAATATTAGTCGTTAATATTTTGATGACATAATTAGGCATTATCTAATGGTCTATTTTTAATAAAATGTACGTTTAGATAATTAGATCGATAGATGTTTAACCACACGGCGTGGTAAGGTAGGTGTGGCCCACACCCCCGCTTTACTTAGTCAACATGGAAAGGATGATATTAATTCAGCCCGTGTGGTAGGTTAGATAGCTTTAATTCTTTCGGTTCGTTTAATTAACTATGAAAGGAGAACCTTCTCTTAATGTTATGGCCTATTAAATATATACCTTCGATTGGGTTCATGCGCCAATCTCGTATACGAAAGTAAGTAATACAAACCATATATGGTTTGTATTACTTACTTTCGTTAGAAATACCTACTTAGGTACCAAGTATGTTAGAATAGTAGTTGAGTTGAAAAGATTTTACATAGTGTATTTGCCGACACATAAACAACTTTAATCCAACAAGGCCAAATTTTAAAAATATTGTATTTTTTTCTAGGCACCACCAAAGATATTTGTAAAGCAGTCAAATAAATTACAATGATAGGTATTTTTACTTTGTGCATACTAGAATAATTTCTTCTCTTGACGTAGAAAAAAATATGTAATTAGGTATCCACAGGAATTTAATAAATAAGGCGATACATTACGAGATAAACACACTATTCACTAGTTTTACACACTTCTTCTAATCATGCACACTACTTATTTTGTAGTATTATAATACTAAAGTTCTATCACTATCGGACTAGGAGTGAAAGAGAGGCAACGATGTTGAAATCGCGATCAATTTGCTTGAAAAACGAAAGAAAAGTTATTGACACGAATCATCGATAGTGTAACATAACTTGTCCCTTTTGATTTTTTTTATATAATATTCTTTTACACATACATACAAAAATAATAAGGATATTATATTGCAAGCGTAATTTAGAGCAGGGCTTGGATAACGGTATATTTTTCGTAACGTTATCGTCTGAAATACCTAAGAAACGATATGTTTCGGTTTCGTTCGAACGGAACGTTATAAAAAACGTTTTGGAAGAAGAACATAATTTAAATCGTTTTCGGTTAATAAAACGTTTTTAACCGTTTTTTTCATTGTCTGGATTGTTAGGTATGTAAATACGAATTTCATTATTCTGGTGCGAGTGGCTTAACGTAGTTTTATCGCTTATGCTTATACCTATGCGCATTCTTATTTAGGGGTACATGACCTTAACTAAATAAAACTTTATTGTGCTCAAATTCCGCTGTGTAATCATAAAATAGGTAGGTACTCATATTTGTCGCTGACATTCTTCTATCTGACATTTTACAATTTAATGAGATTTTTTTTTCCATTTTATTAGCAAGAAATAAACACCACTACTAAGGCACTGCTTTTATGCGCGTACATATTTATATTTTATTATGCATATATTCAAGCCTGAAAAAAATTGTGTAAGATTTTTTTGTTTTTAATTGCCACACTGGCGGGATCGTCGACATTTTCCAGCTGACGCCATTTTTGCTTGTTCGTAAATCGTATTTAGATTCGAATGTGTCGCCGAGAATTTTTCTTGTTATTGTGAATTTCCTTGTTATTTATTATTATTTTTATCGTTTATAGTTATTTCTAGAGAGTTGTGTTCAGTTTTATTTATTTTCGTAATATGGAGGCTCCCAGCCAGAGCTCTAACCGGGCTCTTCAACAACGATCTTTCGTTGTATCTCCTGTTCAGAAATTTTCGCGTCGACGTGTTCGCAAATTTTAGAGTGCTTCCGAAAATATGATGGTGATGAAGGCGTATAAACACACATTCTATAGCGTGGCCAAATGACGAGTATTGCTCTTTTTTTATGTTATTGTGACAGAACAAGCTCAGGGCCCACCTGATGTTAAGCGGACTAACCTCTGTCTATACAGTCTCATATGCCTGTAATTTCACTGGCTCTCAAGGACTGCTGCCGGAATACACCGTTAGGTGCTTGGCGACAGATTTTCTACTTCAGGGTGGTCGCTAGCCAGGCGGACATTCGCAATATATTCATACATTGACGATTGATACTCAATTCATACATTTCATACTTAAGAACTTACTATATTATAAAATAACAGAAGCAATGATGGTCAAGCGATAATAGCTATGGACTGCCATGCCATTCGTTGTGGATCGATCCCCACTGCCGGCTTGAGCTTCACCCATTGTGAAAGGGCATTTTGCGAATGCTCGTTTGGGTATTTACCATCTTAAGTACAAAATCACCATACGGTGAAGCTGAAGCCCGTGGCGGGATTCGAACCATGGACCTGCTGCGCGGCAGTCCATAGCCAATGCACTAAGCCATCACTGCTTCAAAACTGCTCACTGCTCTTCTAGCTTCTTCCACCCGTTTTTTGGACGAGGTATTTGTTCAACAGTGGACGTCTTCTGGCTGATGATCATCAACAGAATGAATTTTGTGACAGTAACTATTTAATCAGTCAATCAAACTCGCAACTTGGGACAACGCCAATCAATGCTAGCGCATCGGAATGAAAGATGCAATGAAATAGATATTCTACACATACGTAACATACAGTAAGTAACTAACAAGTTCATACATGTCGCGCACGCCAAGTGCAGTTCCCGTTGAGCGAATTAAACCGGTTTTTGAAAACGTTCTCGTTTCGTTTTCGTTCTGAACAAAATGTTCCAAAAATACGTTCCAGAACTGTTCGCAACATTACATAAACGGTATTTTAAATAACGTTTCCTAGCCCTGATTTAGAGTCAACTTTGCAGTTTGTCTCTGTCGAGAAATTTTTAAGAAAGCATATTTCGGCTTTAACTTGTCCGTAGAGTGAAATCTGTTCAAGTAAAGCTATTTAGCACTTGTAAGTACTTTCAAAAATTGAAACCTCGAACCACTTACGTTTATTGTTAAACTTACCCTTTGTGAAATTGTATAATATATTTAGTTCTGTACTCTGAGCCCCAAGACATAGGCTTTGGCCTAGTTACGGTATTATATAGGTTAACCTTACTGTGAAAACCACCAAATAGACCAATGTACTTTTTTTTTTTTTTTTTTTTTTTTTTTTTTTTTTTTATTTATTTCACAAAATCCACAGCCCTTAATACAAATACAAAAAGTTCATACTTAGCTTACCATACAGCCAATAACGGATTTACATTTTATACAATATAAAAATACATAGACAAAGTGTAAAAAGTACGCTTAATTTACAATTAGGTGTTTCCTTAGTTAATATAAAATCATTAAAGTAATATAAAATAAATTGGTGACATATAATATACATAAATATATATAAAATAACAACGCATTAATAAATTAAATATTATACCAATATAATAATTTAGTGTAGTGCATTTAAGTTACATGATTATCCTCCATAATTGTAATTATTTCTTTCTTAAAACTTTCTTTATTATTAAAAAATATATCACATGAGTTGAACTTCTCATTAAAAACCTTGTGTAATCTATTCACAACAGAATACTGTGCATAATTTGTAGATGAGTGCGAAACAGCAAACAACTTGGTATGTCTTGTACGAGTCTTTGGTGTACAAAATGTCAAAATTCTACTAGTAAGTTCAGGACAGTCTATATGACCATTACATAGACCATGAAGGAAGGCCATGTCCATGAGGGTGCGGCGATTTCCAAGACTAGTTAGATTATGGTAGGCACATGATTGTTTATAATTTTCAGAATAATTGTTTTTTTTTAAGTTTAAATGTTTAACAAACTTATGTTGTATACGTTCCAAGTTTCCGATATATGTTATGTAATGCGGGTTCCAAACAGTACAACAATATTCCAAAATAGTCCTGACATATGAAAAATAGAGTAGTTTTATACAGGCAGCATCAGAAAAAGGTTTGGTAACGCGCAATATGAATCTAAGGCTTTTAAAAGCTTTATTTATAATTGTGTCAATATGTTCAGAGAAAGTTAGTTTCACGTCTAGTAGTAGCCCTAGGTCTCTAACTAACTCTGCATTATAAATATTGATTTTATTAATTTGATAGTTAAATTTAACAGGATTTTTCTTTCTAGTAAAAGACACAAGGTGACACTTCGAAACACTTATACATATGTTATTCAGTTCATAGTACTCTCCAAGCCGATCAAGATCAGCTTGAAGATTCAGACAGTCAGAGTAATCTTTGATTTTAACAAATATTTTAGTGTCGTCTGCATACTTAAACATGTCTACATTTAGAAGGATGCAATAAAAACTCAACTCGATGCGATTAAGCTACGGGTAACTAGCTACGTCAGGTGTTGAATTTATTATTATGCTTAAATATAATATACCTAGGTTTTTTTTTATGCTAGATAGGTTAGCCTTTGACCACTATCTCACTCAGTGATGATGTGGTCGAAGATGTTGTTCAGGCTAACCTAGAAGTACTGGCTCTCAAGGACAGCTGCCGGAACACACCGTTAGGTGCTTGGCGACAGATCTTTCAACTTGAGGGTGGTAGCTAGCCAGGCGGGCATTCGCAAAATGCCCTACCACCATGCTATAACGACTGTCATCCTAAGACAACAACCGGGACCGACGGCTTAACGTGCCCTCCGAAGCACGGAAACGCTCTGTAGTAATGTCACTAGCGGTCACCCATCCAACTCATGACCGCGCGCGACGTTGCTTAACTTTGCTGATCGGTTGAGAACAGCTAAGTAAACTTCGCTACGAGCGCTTCGAAGGTAGGTTAGGTATAATAATAAATACAACATAAATACATACATAAGAATTAAAATGGATGAAAACGACTGTACGACAGTATTTTAGTACAGTTCTAAAAATTATGTAAGGATGGACCTTTCAAAATAAAAAATAAAATATTTTTTTTGAAGGGGATGACTATGGGATGAAATTGGGGATGAAACTTTGTATGGAAAGGTCATTGTTTTTGAAGTGATAGTGAAGAAAATTGGTACTGGATTGAGTTATTAAAACATAAACACGTGACAATTGATATTTTTTGCTCGGGTTGATTAGAAGGAGTCAAAATGGGGAGGAAAGTTGGTCACCTGAACCTAAACCGCTGGCGCTCGGCCTGTTCGTCCATCTGTCATATTGATGTATCTTTTGAACCGTAATAGGCAGACACTTAAAATTAAAACAAATAATATTTAATAAAAACTAGTTAACTAATAAAACTTTAAAATAAAAATTAATATTATTATATCTTTGTACAATTACTTAACATAATTTTCTTAATCAGTGGGATGTTAAACTTATAATTCCTTATTATTACAAATTACTTTTTCAAAGCGTGGAGACAACGCTACGCGATGTTCATCGGAATTTGGATGAGATGTCTGGTCCATCTACACAGGCAAATCGAGTATAGTGTTGTGATCCATCACGTGATGCCTCATCACTGAGCTTGGACCGAGGTTACGATGCGATGAGCGCAGCCACTTTCAATCCCTGTCCTATTTATTAAATGGGACTCATAGGAAAAGGCAACGGACATCCACGTAAAGAGATTGGCAGCCAAAAACAAAAACGTTATCAAACTTTCGATATGGAGTGCTTAAGAGCTACACTGCTTCACAATAAACAAACTACAAGAAATCGGGAGGCTGATACGCCACAACGGGGTGTATGGGTACCACAATCAAAGACCTATCGATGCGATTGAAGCATTGATCGGTTTTCCACCATGACGACTTCCACATCCAGCAGGGCATAAATACTGATGATATGATCTGACAACATTGTCCAACAATACAACTTCTAGAAAAAGCTAGACCATTTGTACACCAAGATTCAATTGTAAGCTTCTTGCCATACCCTTACACGAAATGACAAGTGCATGTCAGTACGGGTATTCAATGTACTTTTTGTATTGTGTATATTGTGTATACTGTGGTATTCATGAATTTTGAATCATATAGTAACTTTGTATCAAAGATGTGTTTTTTTATGCTATCGTGATGGAACAAGCAAAAAGCCCACTTGGTGTTAACTATAACACAGCCTATAACAGATACAGTACTTCACAAATGGCGAACTGAACTGCGCCCATCACTCAGAAACATAAAGCGGTATAAGTCTCATGTTGCTGTAATTTCACCGGCACCCATGCCCTTCAACCATGATCCATCACGTGATGCCTCATCACTGAGCTTGGACCGAGGTTACGATGCGATGAGCGCAGCCACTTTCAATCCCTGTCCTATTTATTAAATGGGACTCAGGAAAAGGCAACGGACATCCACGTAAAGAGATTGGCAGCCAAAAACAAAAACGTCATCAAACTTTCGATATGGAGTGCTTAAGAGCTACACTGCTTCACAATAAACAAACTACAAGAAATCGGGAGGCTGATACGCCACAACGGGGTGTATGGGTACCACAATCAAAGACCTATCGATGCGATTGAAGCATTGATCGGTTTTCCACCATGACGACTTCCACATCTAGCAGGGCATAAATACTGATGATATGATCTGACAACATTGTCCAACAATACAGCTTCTAGAAAGAGCTAGACCATTTGTACACCAAGATTCAATTGTCAGCTTCTTGCCATACCCTTACACGAAATGTCAAGTGCATGTCAGTTCGGGTATTCAATGTACTTTTTGTATTGTGTATACTGTGGTATTCGTGAATTTAGAATCATATAGTAACTTTGTATCAAAGATGTGTTTTTATGCTATCGTGATGGAACTAGCAAAAAGTCCACTTGGTGTTAACTATAACAGGGCCTATAACAGATACAGTACTTTACAAATGGCGAACTGCACTGCGCCCATCACTCAGAAACATAAAGCGGTATAGTCTCATGTTGCTGTAATTTCACCGGCACCCATGCCCTTCAACACATGGAACACAAAAATACATGACTGGTCGGCGGTAGTGGCAGTACTTCCCCAGACGAACTCGCACTAGGAATCCTACTGCTACTACTGTAAGTAAATATTTTTATAAATGTAAATAATTTTATTTACAACATTCTGCCAGCCACCGTTTTGTCGCCTTTTTAATTTCCATTTAAATATAATTAAATTATTTTTTTAAATTCTTCAATTAGCTAAAGGTAGTCTTTGCTTGTTCACCAATTAGGTCTCCATAAATAACTTCTAAAAATGTTTGTAATCAATGTTCATTTTTGTTACCTTGATGATATAGTATTATAATTAGTGTTTAAGCAGTGTAACTTTTTTGATCAATAAACAAATTTATTATTATTATTATTTATAATAATCAGGTAACATGTTTGCGCTTTGTATATTAGGGTTAAAATAGACTTGAAAGTTGAGGCACCGCAGATAGTCTACCGTAACGTTGAAATCCGCTTGGGTAGTTACAGGCTTCTGAGCATACAACTCCATATTTCAATCGCAATGTGTAGAAGTAATCCAAGCAATAAAACGTTACAGACGTTTTTGTTACACTAACCGGAGAGGTACCTAATCCTCAAAGTCAACATCGACAGTTTTACGAGCCCTGAAACGGTTTGATCTTTCGTCTGAGCTGATCTTATAGAGTCGTCAACTACTGGAAGAAGTAAGTAGACATAATTAGGTCACCTAAGTTTGTTAAGGTATGCTCAAATTAATGCGTTCAACATGCATCTACGGTCTCATGCAAGTAGCGCCCGCGAATTATAGAAATATATAGAACTAGCTTTTATACACAATACAAAAAGTACATTGAATACCCGAACTGACATGCACTGGTCATTTCGTGTAAGGGTATGGCAAGAAGCTTACAATTGAATCTTGGTGTACAAATGGTCTAGCTCTTTCTAGAAGCTGTATTGTTGGACAACGTTGTCAGATCATATCATAAGTATTTATGCCCTGCTGGACGTGGAAGTCGTGATGGTGGAAAACCTATCAATCGCATCGATAGGTCTTTGATTGTGGTACCCATACACCCCGTTGTGGCGTATCAGAATCCCGATTTTTTGTAGTTGGTTTATTGTGAACCAGTGTAGCTCTTAAGCACTCCATATCGAAAGTTTGATAACGTTTTTGTGCACCTGTTCATCTTACAGCCTCTGACAAAATAGAAGGATTATTAATTTCTCTGAGCTTACAGCTTAACAGATATAGGTATCAAAACATAGCAATACATTTACAAAAATTGTGGAGTTTACTTTACATTTATACAATATTTTAAGCAAATAATCATATTTTGTTTCTTATGTTTTTAATAATTAATTTCGGGTAAAAAATTTTGAAAGATTCATAAATGCCTCTAACTTATATCCATCATTTGATATAAGGAACAAGAAATGCAAATATAAATATAAAAATAATATAATTATGGAAATATATATATATACATATATAGATATATATATATAATGCAGAAATAGAAAATGGTTCCAATAATTATATTGAATTATTATATATATTATTAATATATAATTATTAAAATAATTATATATTAATAATTCAATATAATTATTGGAACCATTTTCTATATAATGCAGAAATAGAAAATGGTTCCAATAATTATATTGAATTATTATATATATTATTAATTATATAATAATTCTTACTTTATTTTATTAATTATTACGATATAATATTATATATAATAATTATATATTAATAATATATATAATAATTCAATATAATTATTGGAACCATTTTCTATTTCTGCATTACACTATTCTATATTTATTTAATGTAAACATTGGAAATACTTAAGGTACGGTCAATTTATCAGAAACGGTATACAGCAGATAATTTATATGTCGGAACGAGTGGCCGAGCACCCTCAGACATGGTGGTTACTTGTCGTATGGCGCGGGTATATAGGGTGAGGAGAACTTAATACCGCACGTACAATGCACTCAGCTTTTTAATAATGATAATCAGGTTACAGTACGTAAGTGGAATTACAGTAGGTAGTTACTTTGAAACAGGCAGTGGACAAAGTATTCCACTGGGTGACGGTCGCTGTCGCGTCCAAGTGCAAAGTGAGCCTTTCGGAGCGAAGCCACGCTATTTATACTCTGGCCCGCGCGCTCCCACTCGCATCTACGTCGGACCGGATCCGAAAACTCGTTCTGAACGCTGATTGGCTGCCTGACGTAACACGCCACCCGGCCAACGACCAATCAGCGAACAGCACACGTCACCCAGTGTTACACAAGAGTTGGCGCCATTTGCAACTCTAGTCCACTAAAATGAAACTAGATGGCGCTTAACTAAATAATCACAATAATTAAAACTATGCGCCGTCACGGCCAGACTGACACTCGCACGTCCTCGGGCGAACTTCTTGATTTTCTGTAACAAAAGGATAAATGCAGTATATGCTACCGCTCGTTCATTCTGACATAATTAAGACACATTTTCAAGTAATTTAGGGTGGTATATCGATTACTTTCTTAAATCAATGATGATGCTCTCAATCTCGGACAAGACACGCAACTACACCACACAAACTACTGACGCTACCAGAGCAGTGCAGCCGGATAACAGTGCCCCTTCGATGACCACCGCAGGAATCCATTCGACCCGGACAACTGGCATCCCTTCGACTCACTCCCTGGACTCACGTCAACCCATAGCCCAGACAACAGCGCCCCTTCGACGACTGCATCGCAGCAATCCGTTCGACCCAGGCAACAGTATCCCTTCGACTATCTCTCTCTCCACGTGTCAAACCACCGTGTCCTCTATCCAGAATTGAGCACATCATATAGCCCAAGCAACTTCATTCATGACTCAATATTAACTACGGAGAACAGAATAAGATGTATGTTAAGGAATTTAATTTCTTACCTACAAGTTAGGTCTAAGACATGTCCGAAGAGGCGGTCAATGTGTCACTATGAGCCGACAAAGTGTCGCTGCAAACTGACATGGTGTCACTCGAGGCTGATAAGGTATCGCTCTCAACATCATCGTTAATCGTGACCGCCGTCACAGGCTCATCTTCATCATCATCATCACAATTTGTCAAAACTTCTGAAATTTCAGAGGATATGCTAAACCGGCATATCCTCTCGGTACTACGCGCAAATTTTCATGAGAGTACTTATAAAGACGGTTAGAGCCAACAATGCTTTTTAATTTGTAACGATCATTTTCTAAAACGTGGGTAACAACAAAAGGACCCCTAAATTTTCGGTCTAATTTGGTCTGGTTACGCTCGCTACATTTGATAAAAACGAAATCACCTGCATGAAATGGATTTACTTTTGCTTTTCGCCTATTAAAACGCAGTGCATCTAAATTTGCAGCCTTCTGAATATTTTCAGAAGCAACATTTCGAATGGCTTCAAGATTTAAACGTGTGTCGAAAATGTTCAACCGCTCGCACGACCGCCAGTGTCTCCAGTTCGTAAGAGTGATATCTCGACTCCACCTCGGTCGTGCGGCGACTGAAATATTCGACAATATGTGGCATGTTGTCCTTTTTTTGGATCAGTATGGCACCGTAACCATCAGTACTTGCATCTGTATGCAGTTCTATTGGCAAATCGGGGTCATAAATGGTCAGTACCGGTTCCGAAGTTAATATTTTGACTATGTTTTTATGAACCTCATCATGTCGATCGTCCCACTTAATAGGGCCTTTTAACTTCGTCAACAGATATAAGGGACCAGCTATTTTGGAAAAATTTGGAATGAAACGCCGAAAATATGAGGCTAGGCCTAAAAATTGGCGTACTTGAGAAGCAGTTTCAGGCGTTGGGGCTTTAACTAAAGCTTCTATTTTCTTGGGGTTTGGTCTCACTTCACCGGCTTGGATAGAGTAACCCAGGTAATTTACCTCCTTTTTCATGAATTTACACTTCTGGACATTAAGAGAAAAACCGGCTTCAGACAGCGACTTTAAAACCATGTCCAGACGATGTAAACCTTCAGATATATCCGAAGAATAGCAGAGAACATCATCCATATAAGCCGTAGCAAAGTCTTTAACTGGTTTCAAGGCACTGTTAATACACCTTTGGTACACAGATGGTGCGTTTCTCAAAACAAATGGCATAGCGAGATATTCGTATTGCCCATCTGATGTCACAAAGGCCGTACGCTCAACAGAATCGGGATGAACCAAAATCTGGTGGAACCCAGATGCCATGTCAAGGGTTGAAAAGAAGTGAGCGCCATTTAAGCGGTCAATCTGTTCGTCAATACGTGGATGTGGATAGTGTTCAGGTTCAGTGTTAGCATCTAGCTCCCTATAGTCGACACACATCCTATCTGTCCCATCATGCTTTTTAACAAGTAAAATTGGGCTAGCAAATGGAGACGTACTCTCGCGAATAACACCAGCATCTAAAAGAGATTGCACTTTGTCTCGTACAATTTCCTTCTCAGAAGCGGATAGCCTGTAGGGATGTCTTTGCACTTTCTTATTGTGATCCACCAAATTAACGGTCATTTCCCCTGTATTCACGCGACGGACAGGTATTCCATCGATAAAGGACTCTTTGTACTTGGAAAGGATTCGAAGTAACTCGATTTTATGATGCCCCTCTAGGTCAGTATCAACGTCAAGGAAGTCAAGGTCGTCGCATGCGTCACAATTTTTCGTAATATTGAAATAAATTTTGTTATCACTAATTTGTACACTCACTCCTTGTTGGAGAATATCCCTACCTAGAATAACTGATTCCGAAATGTTATCAGATGGGACAATGTGGAACAAAACTGTGAGTTCAATACCCTCGATTTTGATATCGCTGAGAATTTGAGAATCGCATAAAATGTTTCCTTGACCTACCCCCGAAAGAAATATTTTCTCATTGCACGCAGTACCGGAAAACCTAGCGATCAAATCTGATTTGATCAAAGAGCATGCAGAACCACTATCGAATAAGAATTGGACGAGCTCACCCGATGATGTCGCCAGCATACTCCTCGCAGTTTGATGGTTGCAGACATGGACCTCTTTGACCACCTTCTCCGGACAGGCTGGAGAAATGTGTCCTGGTTTGCCGCACACGAAGCAGGATCTCTTCTCAGCGCCTTCCTTAGATGTTGATGGAGGATTCGGATCCACACGAGGTTGCTTGCAATCCACTTGTTTGTGTCCTAAAGCACCGCAGCGGTTACAGGTGCCCTTGAATCTGGTGTCGTTAGTATTTTCATTACTCTTGAATCGCTTCGGTTCAAACTCATGGTCACTGCCGTCGTATCTTCTTTTGTTCGAAATCCCGTTAAGTTTCCGAAACAGCTGAGCTCTTGTGATTATGTCTAGTCCGTTCAATTCTTTTTTTATAAAATTGTCTTTGAAGCAAAGGACAGACATAATAAATCAGGTCATAATGTTTTCAGGCATTTTTACGCGGGGAATACGTTCCACTATGCTCCATAGTCGTGTTGCAGCCTGGCATGCTGTCTCCTTCCCAGTGATGCGAAATCTCAGTATGTCATCAAAGTAATCTTGAGGCAGCATAGGTCTTGCAAATTTGGTCATTAGTAGTTCCTTCACACGTGGCCAAGTCATTTCTACTAAGTGTGGTCAGAGCGGTGGCTGCACGCCCTTTCAATGACTGCGTCAAGGCAAGAAGTAAGTCGATGCCTTCTAACTTTTTGCTTGTAACAATTATCTCGGTAAGCTTGCACCAACCCTCAATGTCAGCATCCTCGTCGTCAGGATCGAACTTGATGAACTTTGTAGAGCTTTTGTTTGCCGTCGCCGGAGCTTGTGTAGCAGCCAGTAATTGAGTCAGTAGTGCTTCCATTCCGGCGAGAATATTAGTTGCAGCTGCTTCATGTCGCTGGTCCTCTTGCGACTCCTCATGGTGTAGCCCTTCGGATCCCACTTCTGATGTCGGAACGAGTGGCCGAGCACCCTCAGACATGGTGGTTACTTGTCGTATGGCGCGGGTATATAGGGTGAGGAGAACTAAATACCGCACGTACAATGCACTCAGCTTTTTAATAATGATAATCAGGTTACAGTACGTAAGTGGAATTACAGTAGGTAGTTACTTTGAAACAGGCAGTGGACAAAGTATTCCACTGGGTGACGGTCGCTGTCGCGTCCAAGTGCAAAGTGAGCCTTTCGGAGCGAAGCCGCGCTATTTATACTCTGGCCCGCGCGCTCCCACTCGCATCTACGTCGGACCGGATCCGAAAACTCGTTCTGAACGCTGATTGGCTGCCTGACGTAACACGCCACCCGGCCAACGACCAATCAGCGAACAGCACACGTCACCCAGTGTTACACAAGAGTTGGCGCCATTTGCAACTCTAGTCCACTAAAATGAAACTAGATGGCGCTTAACTAAATAATCACAATAATTAAAACTATGCGCCGTCATATAATATGTTTCAGTGTAAATAGTAAACACTTTCCTAATATTTTTAATAATAAAAATATTTAGAATTTTATACCTTAACCTTCGAGGGATCCTAAATATACCGATAACATTATGTCACTATAGCGATGAAAAAGTACTGTACTGTATCAGCCGGATAGTCCACAGCTGAATGTGGGGGGTTGCCATAATCCCAACTCTTGGCAAGCGGCTTAGTGATCGCAGTATCAGATATCAGTTCCTCAGAAAGTGCTGCTGCATAGCTTCCAGTATGTTACCCTTATTTGCCTTTTACGACACCTACGGGCAGAGATGATGGTGACATTCTAGCACGGAACCCCAAGGGAAAAAGTACTACCACGCCTTCCCACGGGCGACCTTCCCACCACTAATTCTGCAAGTAGTCAAGTGGCCCGTACCATGAAAATCTTTGACCAGTAGGACCAGTATTCCACTAGCCTTTTCAAAGTTTAGTAAGCTTTTAATATTGTTATGTTTGCAATAAAGCCCGTTTGGCGAATCACATCACACAATTAAAAATTTAAGAGAGAAAAAATTATAGCCATATACGCGATTCGAACCCGCAGTAGTACAACGCAAGTTGAACTATAGGTATCGCTCCATCCCGATACGATGGTTAAAGAACGAGAGCAAGAATTAGAGTTATGAGTCACTCAATTGGTTAGAGCATATCCCGGCTAAAATGGTGGATGGACGCGGGTTCGAATCGCGCACATGACTACATTTATTTCTTTCGTAAATTTGTAATTTTGTAATGTAGTAGGTAAGCTTGCCCGCAGCCAACATTTTGAGAGGGCCAGTTGCCACCTACTCCGTAAATTTATGTTAGTATAATAAGAAAAACATACGAAATATTTATCTACTTAGATTTGAAGAATATTTAAAGTATCAAATATCCTTTATCTCATTAACTCTGTGTTCACTGCAACAGATTTAATTTTTCTTATTTGCAATGGCAAATAAAAGAAGGTGTATGTCGACCAGAATCTAATGAGATTCTGGTCGACATACACCTTCTTTTATTTTAGCTAGTTATTTAAGTCTTTTATAAATGAGAATTGCGAGTTGCTATAAATACAGCCCCTGTCTCCTTGTTGAACAAACATCTTTTGGTTCGAACGGTTCGGTAAATACGCCGCCGCTCGATAGATAAACGCTGAATGAATGGATGTAAAGACAGTCCCGTGATTTTTACTGGACGTTTTTGTTGCTCGATCGAATAAAACCGTATATATACCGTATATATCCGTACGGAGGTTTACAGAGCAAGGATCGACTCGCACT
This sequence comes from Plagodis pulveraria, assembly GCA_963890685.1. Classification (NCBI taxonomy): domain Eukaryota; kingdom Metazoa; phylum Arthropoda; class Insecta; order Lepidoptera; family Geometridae; genus Plagodis; species Plagodis pulveraria. The sequence continues at coordinate 15,453,183 of OY982957.1, forward strand.
TGGCCGGTTTTGTAGTTATGTATGATATCTGATATCCGTAACCAGTGTGACTATTATTTTTATAATCATTATTTAAATATTAACTAACAGTAAATTTGTAAGAACATAACAATTTACAAGTTATTAGAGCACCAATTTTTTTGTCCCGTGTGATAATGGGAACTGCTTCCCCCGATTTTAAACCAAAACGTTGTGCTGTAGTAATTTGTAATAGTAAATTACTGCAAAATCCAGTAAGTACCTACGCCTTCCTAGCCAAGTATGACCTCACCTGCAGCATAGAACATATAATAATACTTTCGGTCCGGTTATATACGAGGCAAGGATGGCTTTCTTACTGGTTGAGGCTTGTATAATGCTTTTCTCAAAAATGAAAGTAAAGTAAGTTGTTTTTCTGCTAATTCGGCCTGAGCTTTTAAATCAGGAGGAGTGACATCTATTACCGAATCAGATAATAAAAAAAACCCTTCTTTGAGTTTCGATAGTCTATACAGGACAGTCGATTTAATAATAACAAATATTTTTTAAATATTTTAAGAAAACATCAAATTAATATTTTAATAAAACACCTAACTGCTAAGCCGATGTGACGTCACAAACTTTTGGCTTCGTGGCGTTTGTGACGTCACGTCGGCTTAGCAGGAAAATTAGGCGGAATTGTCACTAGATATATTTTTATATTTTTTAAGTGTTTTATTAAAATATTAATTCAATGTTTTCTTAAAATATTTTAAAAATATTTGTTATTATTATCTTTCGATCTGTCTGATTTTTTGTGAGAATGTTTTTTTTCTCGTGTAATGGGTTTGATTCCCGGTTCAACCATGTAATTATTTAAATATCTATGAATGCAGTTTAAAATGTTTTAAAAATATAAATAATGTCTTCTTTCAGTAAAATATTCCATGTACAATATTCAAGGTACTTTCCCTCCATGTGGCATCGCCGTGGGACACCTTGTATAGGATCCTCCCTCCTATAACCATGTTATAATGGCTAAGCTCTAATATGTGTCTTGTACAATGTTTTTTTTCTAAGTAGATCTCAAGAGAGTACTACTTATTACTTACATACTTACTTACTGGACAATAGGAGATTCCAAATTTAAAATCTCGCTTCATACTGGACAGTTGTGAATTAGTATCTGATATAGAGTTCACTTTCTAGATACTTTTTAGATAATCATATTTCGGCAACAGTATACATACCATTTTTGAGAAAATCTGATTTTCGGATAGCACGAGATACCTAGTGCTTGTAATCATATTTAGAAATAAGTAAATTTTGTAACTTATAAATGTATAGGTTTTATTATTTCACATTGACCTAATTATTGATTATCTCTGAATTATTTTCTTATTATTTACCTATTATGATTACTTGACAATGAAGCGTATGCAAACTTGTTTTGAAGCAATGATAGCCAAGCGGTTATAGCTTTGGACTGCGGTGCGCAGGTAGGAACATGGGTTGATCCCCACTGCCGCAACGGCTTTAGCTTCACGGCATGGTGAAAAGGGCATGATGCTGCCCTGGCTAGCTACCACCCTCAAGTAGAAAATGTGTCACCAAACCACCTAACAGTGTGTTCCGGCAGCAGTACTTGGGAGCCAGTAAAGTTACAGGCACATGAGATACAACAACTGTATGTCACAGGCTGCACCCGTCACGGGCTCAGTGCTGTTTGTCACTTGTGACGATATGTATCTATTGCTATAGGCAGAGGTTACCGCGTAACATCAGGTGGGCCTCGTGCATGTTCCGTCACAATAACAACAAAAAAAGACTACATAATTTTTGCGATTATTAATAAATATTGTTTAGGTTTCTGTTTATTAAAGGTATACTTGCAAATACTTTTTCCAATAAGTCGAGTGTAATTGAAAAACTTCTTGGATGAAGTTTACGTTTAAATAGGATAAAGTTGGAGGTATCAACAGGCGGTGTACACAACTATTCCTCAAGATCAGATGATGCAATAAAAAGTTATGCGTAAGTAATACATAAGTATATAGTAAGCTTGAAAACTTTCTTTCGGATGGTACCTGGTTAAAGTTATTCGATTTTTTTATGACCATAATATATTTTTTAAATACTATATAGATTTTATATGATTGTGTTTAACTAACTTCAAAAAAGGAGGAGGTTCTCAATTCGTCTGTATTTTTTTATGTTTGTTACCTCAGATACCTTTTTACTGGGAGAACCGATTTTGATGTTTCTTTATTTATTTGAAAGCTGATGCTTGCCGTGTGGTTCCATTTAAATTTCATCAAAATCTTTCAAGCCATTTTTGAGTTACACTCCAATAACTGAAAAGTATTTTCCTGTCTTGATGATAAAGTTATTGACAGTGTATGACAATCGATATCGTAGTAGCAAAGGTCACTATAAGGGGGATAAAATTTTTGTTTACCTAAAAATGGAACCCTCGGTCGGTACCATGCGCACAATATTATGATAATATCATCGAGATAATATACGCCAATGGATAATATGTACTTTTGAACTATCATGGTACCGACTTCAACAAGTTATTTCACGCTTTTGAGTGTTGAAGTTAGTTATATATTATGTTAAAAAATTAAGCAAAAATTTATTAGTTTCAATTCAGTACAGCTCGTGGGTAGTTCGCGGCTAACTACTATGAACCTAGGTAGATACATACCTTCTTAGTTAATGTTTGTATAGCCTGCAGCCAAAACGTCAGATCATTCCGCCAGTCAAACCTGACCTAGTGGATGTATATATGTATACCTTAATAGCATATCTGTTGACCCTATTTTATATAATTTAGAGGTCAAATTCGGTGAAACACAAGTCTTATCCGTTGCCCTTGAGCTACAGACATGCGAAGTAGTTTGTGTAGTAAAGATTACGAAGAGTGCCAATTAATTGGGAAAAGAGGTTATCAAATCTCTCAAATCTGATGGTTTATCCTCGTATTCATCTTCAGAAAAATGATAATGTAGCAATAACCTCAATTGTAAATTATATAGTGTATAAATAAGAAACATGCCAAACTTAATACATTGTAGGCAATAGTAGATATTGGTATATAAGTAACATACCTTACGGCCGCGGCTCCGCCCGCACGTATTTCGGTTATCGCGCAAAACCTCTTTTTTCGCATTTAGATAAAAACTATCCTTCCCTGGGTCTGAAATTATTTCCATACCGAAATTCATCCAAATCAGTCCAGTAGTTATTAAGTTTATTCGTTGCATACAAAAATACAAATCTTTCCTCTTTATAATATTAGTATAGTTTTTTTTTTTTTATATTATTGTGATGGTACAAGCACGAGGCCCACCTCAAGTTAAGCAGTATCCTCTGCCTATAAGAGATGCATTTCATCACAAGTGACGAATTGCACTGCGCCCATCACCTTGATACATGCTTGTTAAGTCTCATTTTGCCTGTAATATAATTGGCTCTCAAGGACTGCTGCCAGAACACACCGTTAGGTGCTTGGCGATAGATATAGATAGGTACGTGTATGTTAAGTATGTATATAATTTCTCAAGAAATTGATAGTAAATTTTGTATTTTAATTGACCAACCCAATTATTTTTAAACTAGTAAACCTAAGTAGAGCTGTAGAGCAGAGTAAAATAGCTTTTAAAGCTATATTTTTAAATAGTCTTTGGTACCCGTTTGTATCTATGTAATTATTTATTCAAAATATATACTATATTTTTTACAGACAATGTTTGTTGATTTCAATTAGAGCTAGAAAACTGCATTATAAATCGGCGTTTTCAGTAATTGCTGGTTAGATAGAGAATATATTGCATTATATAGAGATATTTTAGATGCCTAGCTAGTTTAGTATTTAAGTAGAACCCGTAATAAAAATGGTCTGCAATTGTCAATTTTGGTACCCCATTCATTAATTTGCTTAGATAAAAATATGGTACTTTACTCAATGGACTCTAGACAATAAGATCCCACAAGCAAGGATGCTAAAAAGTTCGGTATGTGTTGCAACCTTCCCTGATATATAATTTAATGATTTTTTTGTCCAATATTCATATTTGCGTCAACGTTTTAACAAATGTCATATTTGTTGGTTTGTTTGTAGCTCATTCCACTTACAAGCTATCCATACATAATCCATACCCATGACATACGGACGGACGGACGGACAGTCAGCGGAGTTTCATTAATAGCGCTCCTTTGCCCCTTCAGTACGGTTAGATAATATTTTAAGTAATTTCACAGGATTTCACATTTAGAAATAAAATAAAAATTGTGTGCATAAATAGGCTATATGTATATACATGAATAGGCATCAGGCGCGAAATCGGTGGACACGGGATCGATTCCCGCCCGAAACTAAAGTTTTGTGCTCCAATTTGTAAATGTGATTTTAGCATAGCACGCCATAGTTCTAGTAATCTTAGAAATTCACAGAATTTGTTTCAACTTCTGGTAACGACAGACATTTGATTCAAAAGTAATAATAAAATTGATTTAGGTAGGTACATGCATAATATTAGCATGTAGGTAGCAGTATTATAACAATATACTAACATAGCATGTCCTAAGCACTTGTAAAGAGCTAGTTATCCTTGACCACACTTGGAATATAGTACGAGTAAATAAAGACTAAAAACCTAAGTAGGTATATTAGTATACTTTACATTTATTTTTCATTCATAGATACGCGCAAAGGTCTTACAAACGAGTTTTTCATTCTTGTTCTTTGTAGATTTACGGAAGGAACAACCCAAATAAAGATGTACTTTTTAATTTTAATACTGTTACGTTTGCAATGACGCCTGCTATGCGCACGTAATGTTCTTTTTAAATCAAATGTTATTAAAAATAATTATGCACAGATTTCATAAAGTGGCACAGATGAGATAGAAGTCATAGAAGGATCACGGTCAAGTCATGCAGCTGCAATCAAAATATCCAGTGTGTGCTGTCGACGTAGACAGCACTTGTCCAATGACTCATAGGAAAGCTCTCGTTGAGTGGCAACATACAGCGCAGATCACCGTCATCGTGCAGAACCAGAGAACTCACAACATTCTATTTCATCACTGTACTCTCTGAGCCTGAGTTTCTGCTGCCAGTCTGTCCCAGACGTCCAACGTCGAAAGACGCGCGCGTTCATTCTCAGCCGGTCGTTGCGATCGCGGCAAAAGTTTTCGTCATGGCGGGAAACTAATATAGAGCTTTAAAGCAAAATAAATAATTTTCCGTGTCTAAACATTGCAGTTCTATGCTTGTCAGTAGTGTATGTATCTACAAGTGAAGTGAGTTTTAGAAAATGAACAAAATGAAGTTTTCTGTGTGGATAGTGGTAAGTTCAAATTTCTGCAAAACATAATACTTACCGCTTAAGTACTGAGCTAATTAATGTTTTAATGTAAATGCAAGTGTTTCAAGTTAGATTAACAATGAAGAAAGTTTCATTTAGAAAAATAACTGTATGAATAAATATAGTTATTTTTAGGTATTAAGTACAAATAGAAATATATTTAAACTATTCAGTGCTGGGTATAGGTTAGATTTTTATTTTTTTGAGAGTTTAGAGTGCATACCTACCGAGTTCATAAAGCAATTACTGTCTAAACTTACTCTCTATGCATTCAAATTAATTACTCATGTTGGCAGTGTAGGTAGATAAACACAATAAAAACTTCCTTTACGTAAAACTAAACGCATCGATTTCAATTTCTTTCAATAAAATTGATACAACTAGTTACTTTGATCAAGACTTTAAGCATGGTCAAAAAAGTAACACAGCAATACTAACATAGGTACTAAAAAACCGGCCAAGTGTGAGTCAGATTTACATGCTGAAGGTTCCGGTGTACCTGCAATAAAACCTACCCTATTAATATTTGTAATAAAAAATAGTCTCTAATTATGTTCTTCTGATGCAGTTAAATAATTTCTTATAGAAAGAATTTATCCCCGGTATTTATTATTCGATATCGACCAAACTACAATTTAGTTTTATCTCAATAACACAAAATTATACGCCTGTTTCAAAATAGATATACTTTAGGTAAATATGGGCACTGGGCTTGCTTGTGTATAAGTATTACCGTAATAGCAAAACTTGCTTAATAAACAACTTTGTCATCAGCAGGACAATATAGGTCTATTTATGAATGAAATTCTATTGTTCTCATTATCTATGATGCGCATGGATTAAGTAACCAAAGGCAAAACGAAGCCACTAAGAAGATACCGAATTGGGTTATAATTCAATTCAATGAATTTTAAGTCAGCGGAGATCCTAGCATTTAGGGTGTCATGGTCTTGAGGTTATGGAGTAGATACGAGGTATATCTTTGCGCAAAACTTGGTGTAATTGAACCTAAAGAATCTAAAGCATTTCGAAAAATAATAATAACTGGATAAGTGCAAGTGGGACTTGCTTTAAGGATCTCGATAAATAACGATTTTGTGGTAAATGCAGTAGTTACAACAAACATGTTGTAACTACTGTATGTAATAAAAAAATCAACCATGGCAATTGGACGGTTTTATTTTCAGTAAACAGTAAAAATCTATACATTTTAAAACTAATTCTTTATTAATAACTTCCATGTATTAAACAGGTGGTATAACCTCTTAAAAATTCGTAAAATAATGATGGGCGGAAAAGACCTTATGAAATTATGATGTTTTGCCATCATTCATTTGCATAGCATAGCTACCACGGTACCTAATTCGCATCGCAAGCACGAATCATCAATTGAATACCTTAACGGGTAAATCTGTCATAAATCAGTATTGGCATACCGGGAATGATCATTATTGAATAGAAATCATTAAACTGTAAAAATAGGAACTTTAAAACAGTAGTGAAAGCTATCTACTACTCATCGAAAAAAAAATTTAATTTTAAATAAACATCGCCAACGGGATTCGGTCGTGGTCCACCTAAATTTACAGAAATATCAAATCAAAAATGTGTGTAGGCCATGGTCCACCTGAAATTAATTCAACGGAAATAAAATCCTCGTCCTGATCCTCATCCTGTATTTTTTCCTACAATACAAAACTGAATGCTGACAGAACAAATAACAATTAAAAAACCAAATAATATGGAAATCTGCTATTTCTATCATATCGTCATCATTTGTTATAAATTTGGTTTTCAAAGGAAAACTTGGAATTACTTAAATAAATCTTTATCATTTATATGACGTAATATACAAGTTAATATAATATATCAAAAGGAAAGGGATTACAATATATATTCAAGTAGAAAATCTGTCGCCAAGCACCTAACGCTGTGCTCCGACAGCAGTCCTTGAGAGCTAGTGAAAATACAGGCACATGATTTCTCAAGGTGACGGGCGCAGTGCAATGAATCTGTTATAGGCAGAGGCTAGTCCGCTTAACATCAGTTGGGCCTCGAGCTTGTTCCGTCACAATAACAAAATAAGGTGGACCACCGGCAAGAAAAAGTGCCCGTGGTCCACCCAGGTGAACTAAACAGGTGGACCACGACCGAATCCCGATCGCCAAGCATTGGTCTTCCAATCCAGGATCCAGGGTCCTGGATCCTCAAATTTTATCATGACATGAGCGAAATGAATGATTCAAATATAAAATCCTGACCATAACAACAGGTTCAAAGGTACGAGACGTATAAATACTTTGCTATGGAGAGAAACACACAGTTATTCGGCTCACTACAGTGAGGAAAATGCTAGCAGGTTGAGTAATATAAGAAATAAGTGTTTATTTGTAATAAAAACTAGCCCGCAGTGTCGTCCCCCCCCCTTTTATCTTTGGTCTTCTTATTTTACTTTAAATTTGATGTAAACATTCTCATTCTTGCACAATTAATATTACCATTTAAATTTTAATAATCTCAACATTGACCTTAATCGATATCTACATCTACCTGGACCTCGACTTCGACTTTAAGTTATCATTAAGTGTCATTTATACTCCCACCCCCTTACATCCAACCTAATTACCCCTACTTATATACCATCACACGTATTCTCACCTTTTCTCACTGCCATACCGCCTTGATCCTGCCCTTCTAAAAGTGGTTTATTAGTTCATGTTTACACACTGGAAAAGACGCCACAGAGATAATGAGTTATGTCCAGAAACTAACAAAATGATATTGTGAATAGTATTCTGCAAGGCGAGGATTGAAATGGCTATAGGGAGTGGACGGAGACTATTTTGGGGGTCACCCCCATAAACAGTGGATTAACAATAAACCAAAGAGTGTTCGCATGATGTCGTATCTTATCATTTGCACGATACCCACATGTACACCTACATTATGAGAGCTCTGCATTAAACATGATGTCGACAAGATCCAAAATATTAAATATAAAATATACGTATATAATATAAATTTTAAGTACCTAGGTCAAAAACCATATGAGTTTTATATAAAATTTGAGTCCTATTTGACCCTCTTTCTAGCTTCTTTGAGTCTATCTCTTTTAAATTTGAATGAGGATTTTCAGCCACTATTTCCTTCACTTTTACGATGTAAGTTCACTTGCAGACGTTGATGCCTTACCAGAGCGAGGCAAATATTCCATCACATCTCGATCACTGTACATAAGCACGTGTTTTTCATAAAGTCGAGTTCACTCCGAACACGAAATTTCATTGGCGATGCAAAATTTAAGAGAAACTCTTTGTTTGATGTTCTTTTCCATTATAAAATTCTCAATACACACTAGATATGATAACACTAAGAACAGCACTGGGCTTAATCTAAATTACAGATGCAACTCAAACCCCGCGCCAAAATGGAAAACAGTTGTGCGAATCGAAAAACAAAAAAAAAAAAAAAAAATGAAATAAGCATAAACAAATTAGTCATGTCCCATACTTTTTGACTGAATGTACAAAGCACAAACATGTTGCCTATTTATTATAAAGATTTCCTTACATTACAGTAGTAGTAGTAGTAGAAGTCTTTGTGCGAGTTCGTCCGTGGAAGTACCTACTGCCACCACCGCCAAGCAGTCATGTTTACATTACCGTGTTCCGGTTGTTGAAGGGTATGGGAGCCGGTAAAATTACAGCAACATGAGACTTTACCGCTTTATGTTTCTGGGTGATGGTCGCAGTGCAATTCGCCATTTGTGAAGTACTGTATCTGTTAAACTTAACACCAGGTGGGCCTCGTGCTAGGTCCATCACGATAGCATAAAAACACGTCTTTGATACAAAGCAAAAACAGATGTGCCAATCCAATATAAACAAAAAATAATAATTTTGAACCATAAACAAATCATCCATTCCCAATACTTTTTTTGCTGAATTTAGATATAGAAGATTAAAAGCTAGACCTACTACAACCGGTAATGTTACAGTTTTATTTATTTCAAGAACGATATAAAGTTTTTAACAACATTTTCCTTGCTAGTACTTTTTCACGCCGGTTTCAAATGACAAACGAAACCTTTCTAAGCTTGTGAGGTGAAAAACACTTTTACAATAATAACAATAGCGTGGAATAAACGAAACAGTAAAAAACTCTCCATACTAGGTATTACACTTTAGCGGGCTGTTATTAAACACGGTAATTTTATTATGAACTCTATAAAAGAATAGTTAATTTGCTTCCTTTATAAAAGAATTCACTTTGATATTTTTTACCTATTAATTTTGATTTGAAATCAATTATTTTCTACTCAAACTGAATAAACCTGACCTCTAAGTAAGTGTCCTTAAAATTAATTTAATCAAGATTATACGATCTAATTCAATTCACTTATTTTCATTTTTTCACTTTCTTTAAATTTTTCATAGTGTCCGACGAATCTTTTTTTCGCCACCTTTAGTATTCGTATTATAAAAGCTACACTATAGTGGAATAGATTAAACTAGAGTCTATCGAATATTAGATGTATGGTAGAGCTCGATAGAATACCATTATCCGTTTCATTCTTATATTTCCGATACGATAAATATAAAACCTTCATAAATCCTGTATGAGGGAGGATTGAGATACACTAAATCATATTCTATTGTGTTCCGTCAATGGGGCGTAAAAGCTACTGCCATGTATACCCTAAATCGATGTTTAGCATCGCATTAATATGTATTGAGCGCGCCAAAGCGACAAGAAGGCTGCGCGGGCGCGCCCCGCAGGCGACGGGATCAGACATTGTTTTTCGACGATGCGGGTCCTATCGCCACCACAATGTACGGGTCGCTACATCACGCATACAAATGAAAGGCTTTTTCTTGCGAAATATATTTGGTTTATATGTGGATTTTAATTCAGCACTTGTATTCGATACGCGTGGTTTTAGCGTTTAATTAACAGCTGTAACTGGAAAATCGGATACGGTGTAAAAATAATTTGCTAACTCCGAAATAAATCCCTTTGATCTTTGGTTCTTGTTTTTATAGAGTTCTAAGAAATTTCTGAATGGCAGGAAATAGTAATAATTAAAAGAAACTATTTATTTTTTGTTAGCCTTATCTTAGTACTACATACTTTTACTTACTCAACTAGAATATAACTTGAAGTAGTAAATCTTAAGTATTTATCAATATGTTTATACATTTTCCGTACTTTTCACTTATAAGAGGTGCCTGATTCATAATGTGACATCGGGGAATAAAGTCCTCCTTCTAAATGTCATGAAACGATGAATATGATAGAGAGTGACAAACGTTGAAGAATCTTTGCATACATACTTACGAGTACATCTACCTGTCGTATGGCCGTTTAGGTAGATAAACAATACAGATTTACACTGCAACCCTCAGAAGAACGAGAGGCTTTCAAAAATGACATATATATATATCTTACGCCCTTAACTTCAAAAGTATGTACCTACTTACCTGTGTACCCTGAGATCTTTTCGTCGTTAGGTCAAAAATGCTTGTTTTTAGGTGACTTTGCATCTAATCCGAGGTAAGTACTGGTAGGTAGGTATGTTAGCATGCGCACGCGTGGCGTGGCGTGGGGCCGTTGACGCTTCGACGCGACAACTATGTCAAGATCGCGCCCGCGCCGCTGCTACCGCGGTGCACTATCGCATCGTGCTCTTATCGACCTCTTCGGTGTATTGGAAAATTACATCGTAAACTACTTACTCTGTACTTATCATTTTCATTATCTATGGCGGAAAATGATAGGGCTGTTGTTGAAGTAATTGGTACTTAATGAAATGACTAAGAAATATGCCTAGAAAAACCTGCATGGCTGCACAGCTCCAGTTTCTGCTCGGCATATAGCAATATATTGTTTTTTTTTTTATTTCTGATAGGTTTGCCTTTAATCACTATCTTACCTGATGGTAAGTGGTGATGTGGTCGAAGATGTAGTTCAGGTTCACCTAGAAATACTGGCTCTCAAGGACAGCTGCCGGAACATACCTTTTGGGCGTGTTCCGGCAGCCGTAGGTGTTTTTGGGCGGCGTAAGAGCTCGTGAGGAGAAGGACTATACTACAAATGTATCTAAATATGTAGATAAAATTCTAAATAGGTAGTAATTTTATTATTAGTAATTTAAATATTTTACTCTGTTTTACTATTTATTAGCCAACGCATGGAGCTTTTTAATTGCAGAACATTTAAGACTGGAACATTTGTACTACCTGTGGGCCTGCAATGGCCTTAAGGTTGCCTAAATGCTTTCATTGTAGTGGCTGTAGTGTTGTTTATTTGTAGTGTTTTGTAAATAAAGGCCTATGCTTTTATATGCCGCCTTTAAAAAGAATCAGAGTATCTTTCACGTTTATACAGTGATGTGCAAGTGGTATTGACTTTGAACTGCCACGCAAGAGCTCCATGGTTTGAATCCCGCCATAGGCTTAAGCTTCACCGTATTGTGGTAGGGCATTCAGGAAAGGCCCGCGAAGATAGCCAGGTTGTCGGCCCGCTACGATCCTCAAGTAAAATATCGCCCGCCACGCACATCATGTATGCCGACAACTGCCCTTGAAAGCCTGTTGCAACTGTTTACCATCTCGACCCTTTCATCAATTATGTTCCTTCAGGAAAGATTGTAGTAAATGGCTGGCCTATTTACTATAGCCAAATACATCATAATATAAATATTTTTTCTCAACTCTCACTCTTTCTCTACTAATTCGATGGTTCTTTGCTATCATAATTTAATGTTTTAATTATTCAAATGTATTACAAAATTACAAATATACAATAGGAAAAACTTAAGTCATGTGCGGGATTTTTTCCTATCGTATATTTGTAATTTTGTAATGTAATCCGCAGGCGTTATTGCAAACATAACAATATTATAAAAATATTCAAATGTAGTCTAATATTCAATTAATATTTAATAAGATAAGGATAGTCTACCATAGGAGAATCTATTAACTTTTACTACCTACGCATAATTAAATACAAGAGTACATTTGGATCACTTGATACTAGTAAGTACTATAATAAACAACTTACAGGTCACCTTACATGTGACATTGATATATAATTTTAATTTAATCCAACCGTATCTCTGCAGAACCAATTTGCTTAGCATTTCTATTCCAATTATAGTCAAAATAAATTGCCCAATATAAATAGGTAAATGTGTAATCGCGACCTAAGGCAATAGACAACTCCATAAAATTAAATTACTACAAGTATCTACTTGTACATAACAAATTTGTTATTTTAATATCAACATAATTAATGTTCAAGGCTTAACTCGGCCTTATCGCTTGTAAAAAAGCATAGGTAACATTCACTTTAAAAATGATGTGTAAATAAATAACACTATTTTGTGTTAATGTATAATTATTAACAAATGAGTGCATGGTAGCAAGTTCAAATCCTATTTATGACACTCGCTGACTTAACCCGGTCATAGTTACATAAATATCTCCCACTGGAGCTATTTTTGAGAACATTGTACACCGAATGAGTCCCACTAACGCCATACAACTATATGGAATGACAGCCAGATATGCAACATTAATATAATGTATATGTTACGTTAAACATTTTGTACGTGCCTGCGAGTAATGCGTCTCTTGGATTGCTCTATCCTACATATACAGTATAAAATATGAGTTTGTGAAACATTAAAATTTTCAAGTCTGCGGGAACGCGTTTATAATGAATCTAATTTTAGAAATTTACGTTAACATCTGCTGATTCTATCAACAAGCAAACGTACTCCTATTGTATTCGTAATGCAAAGTCTTTTGCGTTCGTGTCTTCAATTTTTTTCCGTCGAATCATACATTGACTGTGGTCCTTTGCTGGTGTATAATGACAGAGGGCAACTTTCACATGTGAAACGAATTGTATGTTCGCCTCTGCACTTGTTGCTGTCACCTCGTCAAACGAGTTTTGTACTTGCCATTATATCGATACGATTGCGTAAAGTCGAAGGATTTGTTGAATTATGTGGATCATATTAGAATACATCGTCATTAGGTACTGTACTTGTACATACACGCATCTTTATTTATATTTGTTTATTCAGGAAAAATATGCAACATTACAACTTAAAAAATAAACAAAGCATTACATACAATATTAATACCATGATACACGATATAAAATAAATAATTAGTAAAAATAAACAATATTAAAATGAGAATAGGTATATATGTAGTCTTATATCAAATTTAATACGATACTAATAGGTACAAGTCATTATTATCACTAATTATTAGGATTGGTCAGTAATATAATCAATATAGTCAAGTACAATATTTATAATATACGTACAAATAGATGCACATTTATCGTATACAAATCATTATTATCACACATTGCATTTCAAATAACTAACCTTATACCAAGCAGGTACATATAATCATTTACAATAATAATATAACGAAGTTTTAGTAAATCACACTGGACACTCTAGCATTCATCTCGCATGTCTTCTGGCACTCCTTCATCAGGCATGCTATATCACTCGCAAACAAGTCACAATGTGGTGCCGCAGCAAGTATGGTGGCGAGCATTGTGCGTGCGCGCTCAGCTGGGCTCGAAGCTCAGCTTTATCGAAGAACCTATCTTTTGAAAACGATGGAGATGCAAAACTACTAAGTATAATAAAAAGAATGTAACACAGACGACGCACGCCAATACCCGAGGGCGGCAAAACATTATTTTTTAGAAGTTGTTTTTCGGGAATCCGCTGATGGAAATAGTTATACGTACCTGTTTCATTTGGTCACCTCTATAGAAAACTATTATTGAACCGTAAATCAAAACCATCTCATACTCGTAGATATTTTTGCAAGATGTTTTTACACGGACGATATAGTAGAATTGCCGATAAAATAGATGTGTGACCTACATATTTGATTTTATACCCAGCTATGATTTTAAAAAACAAATTCTGGTTTATATATCCTCAGAATCTCAAGAGATGATGTTTTGTATTTTAGGATTTTGAATTAACTAGAATAGATATCGTATGTTTTTAAAGGCACGAGGGTGTGACCGAGGCTCAGAAGCGTAAGGTTTCTAGTTCCGCTCTGGAGGCACTTTACGAGCGGACAATATTGGAAAAATGTTGGTCGCACGTGCACTACAAACGATTTGCTACTGCGAATTTTTTAAATTGGGGCTAAGCTTTCTTTGTTTCCCGTTTATCTTTTGCTCTACATTTGTAACATCTTTTATTGCTTACTAACGGCTATAGTTATGGTTTATTGTTTGTTTCTAGTGCCATTGGAGTTGGTGCCTTCTAGTAGGAATACTGAGCAACACTAATGGAGAAAAATTCACCCTGGGGTACCTGACAGGGTCACAGCGTCGACCTGGAGACTACACTTACCAAAAACCGGGAAGAGTGATTTCAGGTACATAGTCTACGGATGCTATAAAACCAAAATTTTCAAAGTTTTTTATTATGCTGTCTTTTAGATACATTGTAATTTTGTAATGTAATCCGCAGCTAAATAAAATATTTAGATATTGTTTCATTACTTTATTATGAAATTATTGTTTTCGAGTTACCATATTAACAAATATTTTAATAAAAATAATACTATTTTAGGAACAAGAACATATTAAATGAAGTATAATATTTAGAAAAACATTTTAACCATATGTATAAAAACTTATCTTGTTATAATTTTGCCCGATTTTCTTGCTAGGCTTAGCAAGAAATTACTTAACTTAGCTTTCGCTGTAAACGCCACGAGTATGTAGACACGTAATTTTCCGTTAACCGTAAGAATATTGGACGCATTCCCCTTCTACACGAAGCATCATCAGGAAGTCTTGACTCTTCGATCTCACGATCAAAACTGTTATTCACTCTCTTTTGGCTCAGCGCGAAAATTAGACACTCTCTAATATGTTTTTCTGAAATATCAATCAAATATTTTCTTTAAATATATGTCATTATTAATAATGAATTTCTGCAAAATAATGTTTGATCTATAAATCATTTCGGTTATGATTTTGTGCGTAGTCGTAGTAGTAGTAATGTGCCAATTTTTTTTTTGAATTTGCATTATTACTAATAATATGTAAAGCTACATTGGTAATTGATACAGATTAAATAGCTTGAGAAGAGCGAAATAGTTTTCAAAGCACTGATTACCCAGAGGCAATAGCTATGGACAGCCCATTGAGTCCATGGTTTTAATCCCGTCAGGACATAGTGGTAGAGCATTTTGCAAATGCTCTCTTCACCCTCAAGTATAAAAATGGTTACCTAGCACCTAATATTATATTAATATTATTAACTAATCCACAACACCTTATAAGTTAAGCCTGGTTCACCCTCTGAGTGATGAATGTCATCGTTTGCCAATGGAGAGTGTAATGATGGTGGAAAGCTATCGGCTGTAAAAAAAGTTATGGATTGTTGTTATTAGTAGTCATTGTCATTTTGAAATAACAAACTGCAATCTTGTGCCATAAAATTTAGGATACAATGGGGGATATTAATTCATATTATTTAAACATCTCCAATGTAAATCGAATTTGAATCTGTATCCACATAATTGTATTGTTTACTAATTAAAATACTGAGTGATTATTAATAACTAAGCTCGATTGATTGTATTTTCTTAGCAGCTTGGTTTGTTAACCAAGGTGCAAAGAAAATACATAATGGTTTACAGAGATATTTATATATATATATCTCTCTGTAAACCATTATTGTTCAAAATTCGGCATTATTAAATATAAAAAAGTGTACTATCTTCATAATAATGTGACTCATATAATATTGATCGAACTTCACTTGTAAGTTCATCTGATCATAAAATATATTATACTCGTAATCAATATGTCTCAAAAATGTTAAGTATGTTATACAAATAACAAATCTATCTAACCCTTTCAACGATCATAGCTCGGTCTGTTTATTACATCGCTATCACCAGATCGCCCGACCCAGAAAGATTGCATGCCAGCACTTGGCACGCGCACACGCACTTATTAAATCTCGTACTATCCTCACATCAACTCTCATATATGTAAACAAAGACATAGTACAATAGCGACTCACTGATCAAACTTTCATTCCTACAGGAGCAATATCTATGGCAGTAGACGAAGTCAATAAAAAGCTGCTGGGTCCGATGGGTCATTCCCTAGACTTCGTCGTTGCCGAAACTTTCGGCCAGGAAGAAGTTTCTATAAAACAGGTGCGTGTTACTTTACTGTAAAAAATAATAGTTTATTATCGACACTGGCTTAACATAATGTCGGAAAGTAGACGAAAATTTTGTAAAAGCATTTCAATTTTGTCTCCGAGCAATTTTTCCAATCGGTTGCAAAATTACATCGCAGTTGAAGCCCACTCACTCGTTATCCATTATTCTTTCACAGGTTCCGAGCACATATTGAATTCACAGAAAGTACTTATACTAGATAACTGATTTTATTTCATTGTTATAGCTTACCTTTCATGCCCTAAAGTATATTGTGTTAATAACGATATTTTCTTTACGTATGCTCTGCCGCGTTACCTCACTAAATTTATTAATAAGGTCGATGCTTTCAAACTGATTGTCGGACATACGTACACATTCTGTACACTAAAGGTACGTATGTAAATTAGTTTGAAATGGGTATACATACCTACTTCCTACGAATTGTAAGCACGCTTTCCGATTTCCTAATAATGGAGACAAATTACGGATGCCGCCGTCAGACCAGCCATAAAATCTTGGTCGTGAGTGTTCAAGTCTTTAAAAATCGGACACAATATCTATGCTTCTAAAATTTTAATTAGACTGATTTTAAATATTCCACGGTATATCATGCCACAAAGTTAGTGAAATACTTGTACAACTCCATTTTTAGACAAGTAATTTATAACATAAAGTTGTCTAAAGGTTTTCTGATGTATCGGTTTAGTCTATTGACTCTATCTTACGTGCCAGCTTAAGACTGCTTGCGAAATTTATTAATTGCGAGTAATATATTACTCTCTGTCTTCAAATTAGGTGTGTGTTCAAAAGTGCTTATATGTGTACCGTGCGTAGGTAGTACATACACTTTCGGGCCAAGGTTCGTAATGTTTTATTAATTACCAAAGCATTTTTCATTATTCATTTAGTAGATTGCTCAATCCAAAAGTATGTAAGTACTTACACATAGAAATGCGTAACGTGTAGATATATTTCATGATGTGTTTAGAAAGCTCACGCAATATATAGATGATAGAAAGCACACGCAAAAGCACTCCATGTGTGTGTATATGTGTGTGTAAATAATATATAAATACTGTATAAGCCTGGTCGTCCACTGCTGAACACAACCACCCCTATTAAGAAGGTTTTTGCAATAGCCCCCACGGTAGGTGGCTTGGGGATTGCAGTGTAAAATGAAAGTTCTTTAGAAGGCGCTGCTGCCTACCTTCTAGTATTTTTTCCCTAAGTTACCTCTTACGACACCCAAGGGAAAATATGGGAGGGTACAATACTAACCCGGCACCCAACGGGGGTATGATTATGTAAGTACCAAGGACTAATTACTGGAGATCTATGGGGAATATCTGGATGTCTGTCTGGGGATGAACTCATCGGGTGGGTTGCTATCCTGTCACTTATCTATATAATCTTGAACTGATGCTGCAACCTGACCTGGAATCTGTGGGATACGTATCTCCTCACTAACTTAAAACATAGGTATCGTGTTGGGCTCATTAGAATGGTCTCAAAAAAGTGGTTAGAGATAGTTATGAAAGTTGGATTAATGTAGGGGTTTTTAAAAAAAATATTTTTGCTCCACACCATATGGATGAGATTCCATGATTTATTGAAACATTAAAAACATTACCAATTAATATTCTTTTAGGCTTCCGCAGAACTTCTGATACTTCTTCTTCCTGCTCTTATCCTACCCCAAGTGGCTTCTTCTTGTATATGTATATATCTTTCTTCCACTTCACTCTCGGTTGTCATAATATTAGTATACTCACACCTTTGGTACCATATACTAGATACCTTAGATCTATCGATAGACCTTTCATCTATGTGTGTCCCTCCATCTACATGGATACTCATACTCTTCTTGTTACTTGTTTTGCATTTACTGTTTAACATTTGCATCAGTGGTCTCATCTACTGAATTCTAGCTAACTTTGGTTAACTTATTCCTGATATTGTTTATTCTTTTACGAATCAATTTTAAATTTCAATTCCCTGCCATGATATTGTAATTAAAAATTTTCTTTGAGCTTCATGAGCATTCGTGGGTTACATGTCGATCACTGATCCAGATTCCAGATAGATTTCACCATCCACCCTGCACTTGGCCTCGTGTCCCGGACAATATTAAAACCGTTCAATTAACTGGATCTAGGGGTACTTACTCACACGCATATTGAGTTTGTATGTTAGCTCGTCTGTTTGTTCTTTCTTTTCTGTAGCTTGACGAAAAACATAGAGTCTTCCTAGTAAGTAATTCCACAGGGATACGAAATGTCGCGACGCAAATTCTTATAACATTTTATGTAAAAAATGTTGTTAATCTACTTCTTTAATAATACCCAATTTGTTCCCCATTCTTATTAAACTTGCTATATTTTATTTTACAACAAGGTAAAAATATGTACCTTACCACGAATATTAATAAAATATTGAATAAAACATAGATTATCTTGTTGTATGAGCAAATCATAATGCTGCGATTATAATGAAGATATATTTTACCAATGTCAGTAGTATTCACAGTACACCATTTATATTCTTTGGCACTGATATCGATTCTAGTTGCATCTCAACTACCCATTTGATGCCTTATCATATGGTATGACCACGTGCTAGGATCATTTAAGCATCTTATTAGATTAAATGCAGTCGGTAGTTAATCTCAATTTGACCCTAATCTGAACAGTGATCAACTATTAATATGTATACGAGTATAATGATATGAATACGTTATATCGGTCGATGTAACGTTCTCATATAGGCCTGTACTTTACTGTATCAGGCGGATTGTCCACTGCTGAATACAGCCTCCCCCATTATGGGGGGTTTGCCGTAATCCCCACGCTTGGAAGGCGTCTTAGGAATCGCAGTGTAAGATATCAGTTCCTCAGAAAGCGCTGCTGCTCACCTTCAGGTGTGTTACCCTTAGTCGCCTCTTACGACACGGGTAGAGATGGCGGGTTTTCATATGTTTGCTTGAGGCAGAGAAGTAAATCGCCGAGATATTTTAGTGAACTTACATGAAGTAACTTCCATTTCAAGTGAAACAATTACTTCGCATGCGACTTCAAAACGCAAAGCAATATTGATCCCTAAAAGCTTCTTTATGAATGATTTAAGAAATATGCGTCAGAAAATGGAAGACTTCGGCAAAAGTGTTCAGATTATCAAATTCGATTGAATCACTCCAAGACAAAATCTCTTTAATATAACAAAAATAAGTGTTACTAAGACTCAGAGCAATTAAGTAAGATATTTTGTCAGAGTATTAAGACGATATTATGCCGAAACTATATACCCATGATGACTAATTATTGAGCAATTATGTCAACACAGCATGTCAATGTGCACAGAAAAC
Organism: Plagodis pulveraria; assembly: GCA_963890685.1. Lineage (NCBI taxonomy): Eukaryota > Metazoa > Arthropoda > Insecta > Lepidoptera > Geometridae > Plagodis > Plagodis pulveraria. The sequence goes on from OY982957.1 coordinate 15,473,116, forward strand.
ACAATAGTGGAAAATAAAGTTATGGTTTATCAGCAATCCTACTAATATTATAAACGCGAAATTTCGGAAGTTATGGATGTGTGGATGTATGTATGGATGTTTGTTACGCACTTACACGCAAAAGCAACTGAATGGATTTTAATGAAATTTTACAATAATATAGCATCAGAATAACACATAGGCTATAATTTATAAAGATATTATGTGAATTGTCGAAAATATAACAATAAGTATCTAGTAAGTAAGAAAAAAAAACAGCCATATCCGACCTATTCTGGCGTGCGCTACAGAAACCTTATTCACACGTATATAATGTAAAACGGAAATGTTTGTCTTAAATTTCCTACAAAAAAGCCTGGAACAGCATGAAGGAGTATCTATCTTTTATGTGTAAGCCATTATCGCCAAAATAGTCTACCATAAATACTATGTATATAATCTCATTCGAATCAATATTCTATAATTATGAAATGATATACAGTCCTTTATTGGCATATTTTATTTACATACTTCTTTAAGAAAATTAAAAAGTTAAATTAAAGCATTATTCTTCTAACAAAACAATGTTTTAAAACAATTGTTTAAATATTTAGGTACAATATGTCCTGATAATTTTTTTTTTTTTTTTTTTTAGGGAGGCTCCACCGGACTTTGGGCGAGGGGAGGCCCTCTTATAGCCCAGGAGGAAGAAGCGCTGAGGGCACTTCTTCTGAGACGGGCGTATAAGGCGAAAAGCGCCTTATACCTCCGTCTCCTGCGGGCGCCGAAAACGCCACGCTACTATCGGGAGGGGTGACAGCGAGCTCAAGGGCACCACTGTGGTTCGGACCTCGGCTTGTCTCGCTGCCGAGAGACAAAGGGGGAATCGGAACTAAATGCCCCGGTACAACTGCAGTGTTGTACCGTTGAGAATGGGCCCTATTGAATATTGCTATGTGACTATTTGGAGAGACACTAATCGGGATTTTATTTTTGCCTCGAGCTCGCCGGCGAGCTCGGTGTTTGATTGTGTAACCTCTGATTACCGCACACCTGGGGATGTTACCGGGACGACTTGCGGACAACGCTAAAGCTGCCAACGTAATGGCTGCGATGGGGTCATCCGGGTCGTCCAATACCTGCCGTGGTCGGCGACGGGGGGGTTTGAAGTATGGGTCGGATGAGGCAGTCGAATAGTTCGCTGCCTGGACAACCAGAGGGTTCGGGTGGTGGGGGGCTCGATCAAAGTGTCGGCGGACGCAGCCCTTATTGAACTGCGCTAAAGAGGGAAGGTTTAGGTCGCAGTGCAACTCGGCGCTCCGGACGTACCAGGGAGCGCCGGTTGCCCTGCGAAGAAACCGGTTTTGGAGGGCTTGAAGCTTATGTAGGTGGGCCTCACTAGCATGACTGAACACTACGGATGCGTACGTCATGATGGGGCGGATACAAGCAGTGTAAAGTGTCTTCTTGTTACTAAGAGACATTTTACTTTCTTTACACATTAAGGGACTTAGGCGACCCATGACAAAGGCCGCCCTGTTACGGACCGTATTAATGTGATCTTTGAAGGTGAGATTCCGATCAAGGGTTACTCCAAGATATTTGGTTGTTCTCACCCAGGGAATGGGTTCATCGAACAGAATTAGTGGCTTCGGATAGCGGGGGCGGGTTTTCTCAGTAAAGCACATAGCTGTGCTTTTAGCTGGATTAACCGCTATGCGCCATTTTCGGAACCAGTCACCGATCTCGGTGATGGCCCGTTGAATGACGAAATATGTCTGTCTATTTACATGCCAGCCAGTGGAATAAATGGCGGTATCGTCCGCGTATTGGGCTATAAAAACTTTTGGTTGGGCGCGAGGGATGTCACTGGTATACAGTGCGAAAAGGATGGGTGATAGCACGGAGCCCTGAGGGACTCCGGCTCTGACTGGATGGGGAGTGGAAAGGGTGCCTTCCACGCGGTAGCGAAAGCTTCTGTCCCTTAGGAAGTCTTGTAAGGTGAGCACAAGACGCTCTGGCACGCCAAAGTGGTATAGCTTGTAAATCAAGCCATTGTGCCAGACTTTGTCAAAAGCTTTCGCTACGTCGAGGAAGACTGCTACCGTCGATTGGGGTTTGGGTTTCTTATTGAAACCCTCTAGGATGTGCTCCGTGAGGCGGTGCACCTGTTGGACGCATGAGTGTTTGGGTCTAAAGCCAAACTGCTCATTGGGAATAAGGTGGTGTTCCCGGGCATGGGACTGGAGACGGTTCGCTAGGATCCGTTCGTAGAGCTTCCCCAGGGCGCTGAGGAGGCTGATGGGACGGTAGCTGATAGGATCAGAGGAGTTTTTGCCTGGTTTGTGAATGCCAATGACATTTGCACATTTCCAGGTGTCAGGGAACACACAATGGTTCATAGCCGCATTGAAGATGCTGACTAGGAGATGAATGAGAGGGGGGGAGAGGGTTTTAAGAACCTTGTTAGAGATGCCGTCGGCACCGGGGGCTTTACGTTGTTTGAGGTCCTTGATCAGTCTCGTCACCTCAGCGAAGGATACTGGGGTGAGTGGGGGGAGTTCAGAGATGACCACAGAGCTTTTACGTTCGACTTCAGCGTCCACCGTATCGAGGTGAGCTTGGTCTACGTGATCGACATTGGGGGAGCATTGAGCCTCTAGGCTGTCGGCTAGGCACTCAGCTTTGTCTTCGTCAAAGAACGCTGGGACGAGGGGGACAGGTCTGTATAGGGGGGGCATGTCGCTTTGTCCGACACCTTTCATACCTCGTGCGAGATGCCAGTAAGCCTGGTGGCTCGGCACGAGGTTTGAAAGTTTGTCGCCCCAGCTCTGATCACGCAACTCGGACATGCGACTTTCAACCATGCGTTCAAAGTGGCGTTTCCGAGTTTTGTTTACTTTGCTTGGGTAGGAGTCGTAATGTCGGGTCACTGCTTTACTCTTTGTCACTAATCGTCTCACATCCGCTGGAATGACAAGGCGCCGGTCGTCCGGCACTATGACTTCCTTTGCGGATGCACCTACTACGGTGGAGAGGTGATTAGTGAAAGAGTCGATAGCGAGGGATACGTCATCTTTAGTCACAATATCGTCAGGGATTTTGTCAAGGTCGGGTGAGCTGATAGCCTTTAGGGATTCACCTAAGAGCTTCCAGTTCACTATCGTCTTGGTCGGGCAGGGTACGTCAGATGTTGGGTCGGGGCCTAGTCGCAGTATTATGGGGCGGTGGTCAGAATGTAATTCGTGACACACCTCAATAGAGCGTAACTGAAGTGTTACGCCTTTGAAAAGTGCCATATCGAGTAAGTCGGGACGGCCGTGGTCGAAGTAGGGGTAGTGAGTGGGCTCGAGTGGAGCTATTATGTCAAAGTTTAAGTCAGCGACTAGGCTTTCAAGGACAACACCGTTGGAATTGTTGACATTACAATTCCACAGGACGTGTTTGCTGTTGAAGTCACCGATCAGAAGGACGGCGCTTCCTAGTGAGAAAAGTGCTTCTAAGTCAGCGCGGGCGATACGCTTTTTACAAGGTAGGTAACAGGAAACTATGACTAGGGGTTGATGACCCGTCATGGCTAGCATGCAACAAGATGCTTCCATAGTAGTGAGAGTCGGGGTAGGTATGGGGATGCAGTGCAGGGACCTTTTGTAATAGATAAGAGTGCCTCCTCCACGACCGGTCACTCTATCATTACGTACCGTTCTGAAATTGGCAAACCTGGGGTTCGCCTTCCCCGGTTTTAGTAGGGTTTCCTGCACGCATATAATGTCGATCAGGTGGGTATTACAAAAGTCGTGTACAAGGTCACGTTGTCTGAAGAGGCCGTTAGCGTTGAAGGACGCTAACGAAACTGAGCGCGGTTTATTCCTTAAGGTTGTACTACCCATAGTGGGTGTACTGAGGGGGAGTTTGGGGGGCGAAGCGCTTTAGAGCGCTAAGAAGGCTGGCATGTTCCAGCGTGTATTGGATGACTTCCGCAGGTGATTGTGCGGAGTGCATCTTGCGTGCTAGAGCACGGACCTCATCTATATTGATGGACATAGCAAGGTCGCTGACTAGCGCTATATCCTCTTGAAGAGAGGAGTCCATCAGTGGCATAGGAGGTGGGGCCACGGGCCGGGCGACGCGAGGTGCGGCGCGTGGAATGAGGGCAGGAGGTGCCGGGGGTGCCGCGCGGACCGGGGCCGGTGCACGGGCAGGGGCCGCGGTACGGGCGGGGACGGGTGCGCGGGCCGGGGCGCGGGCGGGAGCGATGGTTTTAACCATGCTCGGTGGCTTTGACCACGCGTTCCTAGCTGGGAGAGGAGCGGGAGTCACCTGTGAGGCAGGTGCTACTGTCAGCTTAGGGCTGACCCGCTGCCACCTATCATAGGTGGGACGAGGAGGTGGCGGAGGTCTCCTTTCCGTTGCCACCCTGCGGTTTGTGCGTGGCGCCCTCGGGCAACCGCGGTAGTTGGCGGTGTGCCCCTGGGTGCCGCACAGAACGCAGCTGGGTGGGTCGGGTGAGTCCCTCGTGCGAGAACAATTCTCTGTGGCATGATCGCCTAGGCACTTAACGCACCTAGGACGAGCGAAGCAGAAGCGGGCAGCGTGCCCGTATAGTTGGCAGTTATGGCACTGTGAAGGAGAGCCATTCCTGAATGGGGACTGAACATCTAGTCCGGAGAGGCCGCAGACCGTCTTCAGGTTGAAGATGGTCTTGCCCTCCGGGGATCGGTCTAGTACTACGAGTACTAGGTCGTATGGGCTTTTGTCTTTGCCACTGTACATGCGGTGTACGGCAAGGACAGGGAAGTCCTGTCTTTTAAGGTCGTCAAGTACAGCGTCTGTACGGACTTCCTTCGGGACACCGCGTATGACGACGCGTAGGACTTTCTCCTCTTCGAGCGCATAAGTGTGGAAGCTTATGCTCTCTTTACGGAGGAGTTTGGTTAACGCTCTGTGGTCGTTAACTGAGGAGACTTGGACTTTAATGCCCTGCTGCGTGGAGCGGGCGTTAGTATAGAGGATCTTGCGATCCGTGAGAAGGCGGGATAGCATATCCCATTTGCCTTTGTCCTGTATGAACAAAGGCGGAGGCGGCTTTTCGCGGCGTGCGTTAGCGTCCTGAGAGGGCGCTGTAGCCGAAGCGGTTGCGGAAGGCGGGGACGCGGGGCGCGGGGCGGGGGTCGGCCTATTGCCGGCGGTAGGTGTTTTGGCGGCTGCCTTAGCGGGCGGGGCGGAAGGCCCGGAGTTAGCGGCCTTAGGGGCGCGCTTGCGTTTGCGATCTACGACGGTATAGCCGTCGTTGTCGGAATCTTCGGAGTCTGTGCGTGAGGCGCGGGGTTGGTCGACCTCCATGTCCGTTTCCGAGTCTTGTCCTGATCATTTTTTTTTTTTTTTTTTTTTTTTTAGGGAGGACATAGATGCTGTCTACCGCTATACGGACGTACAGCTCCACCGGACTTTGGGCGAGGGGAGGCCCTCTTATAGCCCAGGAGGAAGAAGCGCTGAGGGCACTTCTTCTGAGACGGGCGTATAAGGCGAAAAGCACCTTATACCTCCGTCTCCTGCGGGCGCCGAAAACGCCACGCTACTATCGGGAGGGGTGACAGCGAGCTCAAGGGCACCACTGTGGTTCGGACCTCGGCTTGTCTCGCTGCCGAGAGACAAAGGGGGAATCGGAACTAAATGCCCCGGTACAACTGCAGTGTTGTACCGTTGAGAATGGGCCCTATTGAATATTGCTCTGTGACTATTTGGAGAGACACTAATCGGGTTTTTATTTTTGCCTCGAGCTCGCCGGCGAGCTCGGTGTTTGATTGTGTAACCTCTGATTACCGCACACCTGGGGATGTTACCAGGACGACTTGCGAACAACGCTAAAGCTGCCAACGTAATGGCTGCGATGGGGTCATCCGGGTCGTCCAATACCTGCCGTGGTCGGCGACGGGGGGGTTTGAAGTATGGGTCGGATGAGGCAGTCGAATAGTTCGCTGCCTGGACAACCAGAGGGTTCGGGTGGTGGGGGGCTCGATCAAAGTGTCGGCGGACGCAGCCCTTATTGAACTGCGCTAAAGAGGGAAGGTTTAGGTCGCAGTGCAACTCGGCGCTCCGGACGTACCAGGGAGCGCCGGTTGCCTTGCGAAGAAACCGGTTTTGGAGGGCTTGAAGCTTATGTAGGTGGGCCTCACTAGCATGACTGAACACTACGGATGCGTACGTCATGATGGGGCGGATACAAGCAGTGTAAAGTGTCTTCTTGTTACTAAGAGACATTTTACTTTCTTTACACATTAAGGGACTTAGGCGACCCATGACAAAGGCCGCCCTGTTACGGACCGTATTAATGTGATCTTTGAAGGTGAGATTCCGATCAAGGGTTACTCCAAGATATTTGGTTGTTCTCACCCAGGGAATGGGTTCATCGAACAGAATTAGTGGCTTCGGATAGCGGGGGCGGGTTTTCTCAGTAAAGCACATAGCTGTGCTTTTAACTGGATTAACCGCTATGCGCCATTTTCGGAACCAGTCACCGATCTCGGTGATGGCCCGTTGAATGACGAAATATGTCTGTCTATTTACATGCCAGCCAGTGGAATAAATGGCGGTATCGTCCGCGTATTGGGCTATAAAAACTTTGGGTTGGGCGCGAGGGATGTCACTGGTATACAGTGCGAAAAGGATGGGTGATAGCACGGAGCCCTGAGGGACTCCGGCTCTGACTGGATGAGGAGTGGAAAGGGTGCCTTCCACGCGGTAGCGAAAGCTTCTGTCCCTTAGGAAGTCTTGTAAGGTGAGCACAAGACGCTCTGGCACGCCAAAGTGGTATAGCTTGTAAATCAAGCCATTGTGCCAGACTTTGTCAAAAGCTTTCGCTACGTCGAGGAAGACTGCTACCGTCGACTGTTGGACGCATGAGTGTTTGGGTCTAAAGCCAAACTGCTCATCGGGAATAAGGTGGTGTTCCCGGGCATGGGATTGAAGACGGTTCGCTAGGATCCGTTCGTAGAGCTTCCCCAGGGCGCTGAGGAGGCTGATGGGACGGTAGCTGGTGGGATCAGAGGAGTTCTTGCCTGGTTTGTGAATGCCAATGACATTTGCACATTTCCAGGTGTCAGGGAACACACAATGGTTCATAGCCGCATTGAAGATGCTGACTAGGAGATGAATGAGAGGGGGGGAGAGGGTTTTAAGAACCTTGTTAGAGATGCCGTCGGCACCGGGGGCTTTACGTTGTTTGAGGTCCTTGATCAGTCTCGTCACCTCAGCGAAGGATACTGGGGTGAGTGGGGGGAGTTCAGAGATGACCACAGAGCTTTTACGTTCGACTTCAGCGTCCACCGTATCGAGGTGAGCTTGGTCTACGTGATCGACATTGGGGGAGCATTGAGCCTCTAGGCTGTCGGCTAGGCACTCAGCTTTGTCTTCGTCAAAGAACGCTGGGACGAGGGGGACAGGTCTGTATAGGGGGGGCATGTCACTTTGTCCGACACCTTTCATACCTCGAGCGAGATGCCAGTAAGCCTGGTGGCTCGGCACGAGGTTTGAAAGTTTGTCGCCCCAGCTCTGATCACGCAACTCGGACATGCGACTTTCAACCATGCGTTCAAAGTGGCGTTTCCGAGTTTTGTTTACTTTGCTTGGGTAGGAGTCGTAATGTCGGGTCACTGCTTTACTCTTAGTCACTAATCGTCTCACATCCGCTGGAATGACAAGGCGCCGGTCGTCCGGCACTATGACTTCCTTTGCGGATGCACCTACTACGGTGGAGAGGTGATTAGTGAAAGAGTCGATAGCGAGGGATACGTCATCTTTAGTCACAATGTCGTCAGGGATTTTGTCAAGGTCGGGTGAGCTGATAGCCTTTAGGGATTCACCTAAGAGCTTCCAGTTCACTATCGTCTTGGTCGGGCAGGGTACGTCAGATGTTGGGTCGGGGCCTAGTCGCAGTATTATGGGGCGGTGGTCAGAATGTAATTCGTGACACACCTCCATAGAGCGTAACTGAAGTGTTACGCCTTTGAAAAGTGCCATATCGAGTAAGTCGGGACGGCCGTGGTCGAAGTAGGGGTAGTGAGTGGGCTCGAGTGGAGCTATTATGTCAAAGTTTAAGTCAGCGACTAGTCTTTCAAGGTCTACACCGTTGGAATTGTTGACATTACAATTCCACAGGACGTGTTTGCTGTTGAAGTCACCGATCAGAAGGACGGCGCTTCCTAGTGAGAAAAGTGCTACTAAGTCAGCGCGGGCGATACGCTTTTTACAAGGTAGGTAACAGGAAACTATGACTAGGGGTTGATGACCCGTCATGGCTAGCATGCAACAAGATGCTTCCATAGTAGTGAGAGTCGGGGTAGGTATGGGGATGCAGTGCAGGGACCTTTTGTAATAGATAAGAGTGCCTCCTCCACGCCCGGTCACTCTATCATTACGTACCGTTCTGAAATTGGCAAACCTGGGGTTCGCCTTCCCCGGTTTTAGTAGGGTTTCCTGCACGCATATAATGTCGATCAGGTGGGTATTACAAAAGTCGTGTACAAGGTCACGTTGTCTGAAGAGGCCGTTAGCGTTGAAAGACGCTAACGAAACTGAGCGCGGTTTATTCCTTAAGGTTGTACTACCCATAGTGGGTGTACTGAGGGGGAGTTTGGGGGGCGAAGCGCTTTAGAGCGCTAAGGAGGCTGGCATGTTCCAGCGTATATTGGATGACTTCCGCAGGTGATTGTGCGGAGTGCATCTTGCGTGCTAGAGCACGGACCTCATCTATATTGATGGACATAGCAAGGTCGCTGACTAGCGCTATATCCTCTTGGAGAGAGGAGTCCATCAGTGGCATAGGAGGTGGGGCCACGGGCCGGGCGACGCGAGGTGCGGCGCGTGGAATGAGGGCAGGAGGTGCCGGGGGTGCCGCGCGGACCGGGGCCGGTGCGCGGGCAGGGGCCGCGGTACGGGCGGGGACGGGTGCGCGGGCCGGGGCGCGGGTGGGAGCGATGGTTTTAACCATGCTCGGTGGCTTTGACCACGCGTTCCTAGCTGGGAGAGGAGCGGGAGTCACCTGTGAGGCAGGTGCTACTGTCAGCTTAGGGCTGACCCGCTGGTATCTATCATAGGTGGGACGAGGAGGTGGCGGAGGTCTCCTTTCCGTTGCCACCCTGCGGTTTGTGCGTGGCGCCCTCGGGCAACCGCGGTAGTTGGCGGTGTGCCCCTGGGTGCCGCACAGAACGCAGCTGGGTGGGTCGGGTGAGTCCCTCGTGCGAGAACAATTCTCTGTGGCATGATCGCCTAGGCACTTAACGCACCTAGGACGAGCGAAGCAGTAGCGGGCAGCGTGCCCGTATAGTTGGCAGTTATGGCACTGTGAAGGAGAGCCATTCCTGAATGGGGACTGAACATCTAGTCCGGAGAGGCCGCAGACCGTCTTCAGGTTGAAGATGGTCTTGCCCTCCGGGGATCGGTCTAGTACTACGAGTACTAGGTCGTATGGGCTTTTGTCTTTGCCACTGTACATGCGGTGTACGGCAAGGACAGGGAAGTCCTGTCTTTTAAGGTCGTCAAGTACAGCGTCTGTACGGACTTCCTTCGGGACACCGCGTATGACGACGCGTAGGACTTTCTCCTCTTCGAGCGCATAAGTGTGGAAGCTTATGCTCTCTTTACGGAGGAGTTTGGTTAACGCTCTGTGGTCGTTAACTGAGGAGACTTGGACTTTAATGCCCTGCTGCGTGGAGCGGGCGTTCGTATAATTGATCTTACGATCAGTGAGGAGGCGGGATAGCATATCCCATTTGCCTTTGTCCTGTATGAACAAAGGCGGAGGCGGCTTTTCGCGGCGTGCGTTAGCGTCCTGAGAGGGCGCTGTAGCCGAAGCGGTTGCGGAAGGCGGGGACGCGGGGCGCGGGGCGGGGGTCGGCCTATTGCCGGCGGTAGGTGCTTTGGCGGCTGCCTTAGCGGGCGGGGCGGAAGGCCCGGAGTTAGCGGCCTTAGGGGCGCGCTTGCGTTTTCGTTCTACGACGGTGTAGCCGTCGTTGTCGGAATCATCAGAGTCTGTGCGTGAGGCGCGGGGTTGGTCGACCTCCATGTCCGTTTCCGAGTCTGAAACTGACTCGACAACGACATAGGCAGGTTCGATGCTCGCAAACCGACCGATCGGTGAGCGAGAGCGAGAGCGGGGTTGGGCTACTACCGCGCGCCTGTTATCAGGGCCGGGGGCAGGGGAGTCCGGGCTCTCCTGTAAGTAGGATGGCGCCGGAGGGTCATCGTAGGTGGGGACGGAGGTCCCGGAGGGAGCAATGGGAGTGTCCGTGAGGCGGGCACTCTCTGCGTCTGAGGTGAGGGCTGCTTGATGAGCAGCATAGAGTTCGGGGTACCGTAAGGCAAAGGTCTGAAGGACCTCTACCTCACTATTGGTAGGGCGGGGCTGCATCCTGAGGGGTGCACTCAGGATGCCCTAACCAGGGTAGTGTCTCCCTCGCACAACCTGTGAGCTCACTGTGTGAGAGGGAGTGAGTACCTACTGTGTATCCCTAGGTGTGTGTCCCTATCCGCACTTTTTTTCTGGGGCGGCGAAGGGGTGTCCTAACGACTCCGGGATTGACTAGGGGCGACCCCAAGGCCAGTTGCCCCGGAGACCTGCTTGTTTCGGCTGATCCCGTGAGGCGGGAAAAGGCCGCGGTACAAGGTTAAACCAAAAATCAACAGAGGTAGTTGGCACCGTTAGGGATCACTCTGCGACCGCAGCAAATGGCGGATTTGATCGTTCGAGCGAGCTTAACCCGGTAGGGCTCCACCTGCCTGAACGATGCCGCTTAACAGCACAAAGTGTGTTGTTGAGCGGGTGTTGTTGTTCGTGCAGAAACAAAGACGAGAAACAAGAAATAAACTGCACTTTTCAGTGCAGTTTAACGCAGCAACACCGACCCGGGCTTGTCCGGGGCGGTGGTTGCTCGACGGTGGAGCGCCGCCTCAGCAAGCACGAAGCTCGCGTCGCACGGCGTTCGACGAAACTCTCAGCTCCTGCACAGACAAACACAAGCTGAATCGGGATCACGCTCTTCAATGCGCACTGTAGCAACTAGCGTCGGAACGATGGTCCAGGCGAGACGGCAATAGTGCGGGGACTATTGCGGTCTCACTGGAGGGTCACTTGCAGCTGCGGAGAGGTGCGCTCGGCGTGGCGGCGCAAGGCGGAATGTGTTTTTTTTGAGTCCTGATCATGGTTTCAATTCAATTTAAGTACACATTATCTGTAGTGAGCGCACTGCGCGCGCAACGCGCTGGTTCCGAGCCATAGACCAATAACAGACTTTTTCCAATTTGGCGCTATTTCGTACATACGAATATGAGTAATATTTTGTTGGATAAAAAAATTATTTCATGTAGCTACCTATAGCTATGAGATTAAATAAAGTAGTGTATGCAACTGGAAACATTCGTGTAATCTTATTTTGAAACTCGCCCGCGGCTCGTTTCAAAAACTACACTCATGTTTTAATACCCTCTATTATATGACAGTTGCATAAACAACTAAATATATTTAATTTCTAATGCATATTCGGTAGTAACGAATTGATCCTTTTCATACTAATATTATAAAGTCGAACATTTGTGAGTGTATTTGTATGTTTATTACTTCTTCCCGCTCAAACGGCTGGACCGATTTTGATGAAATTGAGTATGATAGATAGATAACACGATAATAACAAAAATAATCTTATTACTAAAACATAACTTAAAACCAAGTGTATCAATGGGCGGTCTTATCGCTCAGAGCGATCTCTTCCAGATAACCCATCAACACCAGATATGATCAAAATATTGAGCGGGGTTTCTTATGGTCTTAATAATTCTATACATAAATAACTGATGTTACCAAATGATTAACTAATTAACCAAAAACTATTATGTAAATAAATGAATACACATATTATTATAATAAATAAATAAATACGACATATATAAATATATAATGGATTGTATAGACATATAATTTTATCAATGTTAAACACAATTGAATTAAAAAGGATGTTGGTTGGTACCAACATCCTTTTTAATTCAGTGTCCATTATGTTAGAAATTTAGAGCAAGAGATAATAGTTTTTGACTTGATCCTTAAAGATTTCAATGAAGGAGCACATTTCTATTTCTAGCCGTAGTGAATTCCATCAGTCAGACAGCTTCAGCGGCAAATTAATAGTGGTAAAAAGTAGTTTTAGTTGCAGGTTGTTGTAGCGTTAATTTTTCTAATACAAAGAATGGCTAGAATGAAGAAATTTAAATTGTTCCTTTAGGTAGCGCGGGGATAAAGGATTTAACAAAATACTGTAAAGGAGAGATAATATATGAGCATTCCGGCGAAGATCGAATAGGAAGTCACTTGAGCTTATTATACGAAAATCGGAGACATGATCATATATGCGTATATTCCATGTACAAATCTTATACAAAAATATATATCATGGAGGTAGATGAGGCGCTGGATTAAGATTATTCATACTTTTTATCATCATCACCGATCACCACGCGGGTGTAACCGCTGGGCGTAGCTTGTATTACATAAACCGATCTACAATTTTTTTTAATAAGTATTTTCACGACAGTTTTGCACACATTTTTGGCATCATTAAAGTTTAATGATTTTAGATACATATAGGCGTTTAATATTAGACCTTTTTAAATAAATAAAAAAAAATGTGTAGCCTTATTGTTTCAAAAAGAAAACCTCTTTTTCTGTAAGAGTAGAGTATCAGACAGATTTAGGTCGCCAATAACATGACCACCCTCGGTGCGTAGCGTGACTCATTATCTTAATGCATAAAATGGAAATCGTGGGTTCCGTTACTCTACAAGCTTAGACGTAGGCATGTTTCCATGGTTAATACATTTTATGTAAATCATGACAGTATTAAAAGGCCGCTTATAGCGCAAACGTTTTAGGCACATCTATTCGCGAGAGTAAATGAGCCATGTTTTCCTAGAAAAGGTCAAAGTTTTCCCTATACTACTTATACTGTGTTATAACTAGAACAGGAAATGTTATTGGCGGCCTTTGTACTTTTATCTAAATATTACATACGTGGCTTTATCTACAACTACAAGGTCTCGTGGAAATTGATGGTGTCTTTAAATGGGCTCATAAAGTTAGCAAGCTCGAGGCGGTGACGAGGGCGTTACCAGGGGTGCATAAACTGGGATCATAAGTCTTTGTCTTTCACATGCCTGTAGGCAAATCCAGAGATATTTACTTACAGGCATAACATAACATAGTTCCAGAAGAAGTTACTGTTACAGCTGCCATAATATTTTAACAGGTTGAGTCATCCTCGTGAAATCTTTATAGCCCAGGTATGATACCATTTAAAGTAATAAACATTACAATAAACCTGATGTTCAATGTGGAAGTATCATTGCCATTTTATGAAACGATTATTACCCGCCCGAGTCAAAAAGATTCAATAAAATGGGAATCTCACAATTGAATCTGAGTCAGCAATATTCGCTTTAAATGGTTCTTCTTGCCTAAAGTTGAAAGAGTTGGAAGTGGCATTAGACGTCGTTAATATTCTTAATGAAGGACTAAAACGACTTGCTAATTGCTTTCAGACATTATCGGAGTTCAACTGGCCTCAATGATAAGAAAAACCAAGTTGCGAAATACAAGGAATTGCTCGACTAATGCCTAATTACGAGCTATAGTTTTACTAAAAAAAACATTTATTTTCATAGCATATTCTGCCATAGAAGGCTTTACCTTATATGTGCATTCATATGAAAATATACATTATGTTTGACTTTAGTTATGTTACGGGTGCTTCTTGGTTGGCCCCGGAAAGTTTGTCGCTTTATTTTTTTTGCATACATGCAGTTACTATAACTAATGTTTGTTATCACGGAGATGGTGTGTAGTACGTCAGAAGGTCTCTATTCAGGACGAAACCTTTTTCGAATACTTATTATCAAATGGGTGACTTGGCTGGAGCATCTGTGCTGTCCATAGGGCGGTTTGTTTTTATCATAAATTAAATAACATTGCTAAGAACAGCACGTTGCATGATAAAAACCAAACCTTTTTCAAAATTATAGGTATTATTTTATATTATCATTTGCAAAATGATGTACATAATTATTACTTTATAACGCAGATATTTTTTCATGTTCTTTAAAATATGCCATATGTATGTAGGTGGAGGCCAACCTTAGTCATCAACAACTCATCATATCATACCGTCTCAGTCAATACCTATACTTACCTACTTCATTCATTTTCGCTTCCACGAAATTCCAAAATGTTTACTGACAGCCAAATGAAATATGAAGTTTCTACTAAATAATATACTAATAATATATAATAAATACATATTTAACCTTATGGTAAGATAGGTATGTAGATTGTAGGTAGGTACATAAACACTCTAAGTATTATTTCAACGTAAGACAGAAGATAAATTGCATTTTGTGACTAACCCTTTAAAGAAGAAAGTGAAACTATACTTTATGTTACTTTGTAGTCTACAACACAAACATAAATCATGTATTCGTCTTCGTATTTCATGAATTCGGGTTTATTTTGCTTTAAAAGAGCCATGATATCGATACGTTTGATGACCTCATCATCGGAAAGTGCAAATTGTGTCGTTAAGTTTTTATATCATTGTACCGAAAAAAGGTCTTAATATTTCTTAGTTTTACGATGAGAATAAAGTCTATCAATGAATGAATAAAGTCCAAGGATGACAAGAAAAATCTTTTTTGTTTTATTAAATCGTCACAGGCTTTAGTTGGCATATGTATCGTAAACTGAACTGCTACGAGTAGTGACCAAACAAAATATACGGCTTATTATTTTATTCTGTACAAAATAACATACGGTCCATCGTCTTATGGCTACGAATAAATAATAATATTTATTCGTACTTATGGGCCTTCGTGACGACATTCAGAAGACATTAACGCCAAATGCAGCCCTAAATCTGTGTAAAAAACAATATTAAAATAATTACAAAATTACAGGGAGATGAAAAATTATAATCATGTGCGGGAATCGACCATCGCCATTCAACCCTTCGAATTTTCGGGTTCGAAAACCGCTCATGACTATATATACTTTTTCCTCTCGTTGTTATTTTGTAATGTTACCCGAGAAAAATACGTCATTGCAAAAACAAATGTTTTGTGACGGAATACGCAATACGAATAATTTTAATATAAGCCCTACCTGAATGAAATTGACATTTTGTCTACCTAGGTAGACAAAATGTCAATAAGTATAGCAGATGCATTTTCAACCTGAGAAAAACAGTTGTTAAAACTTTTTTTTTTGCTATATGTGATGATGGTGGCGTAAAAAGCGCGAGGCCCATCTGATGTTAAGCGGTAACCTCTATCCATAACAGATGCATTTCGTCAAGTGACGAACTGCACTGGGCCCGTCACTCACATATATATAGTTGTTGAGTCTCATGCGCCTGTAATTTTATTGGCTCTCAAGGACTGCTGCCGGAACACACTGTTAGGTACCTGGCGACAGATTTTCCACTAGAGGGTGAAAGCTAGCCATTCGAGCATTCGCAAAACCCCCTTCCACCGTGCGGTCAAATTCAAGCCTCCCGACTGATGCTGTAGGGTCGAACCATGGATCTGTGGCATAGCTATTAACACTCGGCTGCTTCAAAATATTTAATCTGAAATTTATGTAAATGTTTACCGATCATTTTAAATCATAGACTTGTTACTATAATAATTGAGGTTCACAATAGGGTCGAAGTAATTAATCTTCTTTCTACCCTTAACCTACTTGTGTGGGGTCGGTATAATATATCTTCTCTAATGGACTTTAACAAGAACATAATATAAATATAAATGTTTTTTGTCTAACTTCACAAAATACAGTAAGTACAAGAACGTAGGTATAATTGTAAAAAAGTTTTGACTTCGGTTTTATAGCCGGCCGCATCTATCTATCCAGCCTCCTTCTTCTTCTTCTTCTTGAATTAGATTGAAGAATGTTGGGAATGTTTTCTACCCAAGGGTAGAATCTAACATGCATGGTGTTTAAACAAAGAGTCTTTAATTTAACACGATCCTTTCGCCAGATATGTTTTGGTTGTATGTTTTTCTATGTAATAGGAGGCGAACCTGAATTAACAGTGTGGTGAATAAAACTTTTCCCCACAGGTGGCTGCGTTGTGGGCAGCCAACGTGTCAGCGTTCATTGGGCCGCAAGAGACGTGTGTGCATGAAGGGCGGATGGCCGCTGCCTTCAACCTACCTATGATTAGCTACGTAAGTATTTATTTGTAACTCATCTTAGTATTTGCGTCATTGATAGAGCACGGTGTAAGTGTATTATGTTCGCATGTTATTTATAGGTACCCATTCCTACTATACATATACACTATAGGTGTATGTATAGACACTTATTTTATATCACTCAATAATATTAATTAATTTATTGGTAAACACATATTTACAAGTCAAACAGGAAAACAAATAAAATAATCAATATCAAGACACACATTACAGTTAAAATAATTTTTTTATTTTTTTTATTTTACCGGCGGTATGACTTTGTTATCCAAATATTACAAAAAAAAATTAAATAATAGAACAAATAACAAAAATATCGTTTGAAACACATAATAATATTCGTGTAGAGTAAAGGTATACTTTTATCCCATCTTTTCAAAAAGAGCTGATTGGTTCTTATTCACTCTTATCTTTTACATTAGAAGGATGTTATAAAAAGCGACATAGAAAAATGCGCCTAATACGCAGCAAGGCATCATTCACAACGGCGCGTAGCTTGTGGGGTTACTATACACATTGGGCTGCCTGAAATGGACTCCTTATTACTATCGCATCGCAAAATAATTTTGCTACCTAGTATTAGACAATGGTTATTATCACCCTCTATGAGAAAATATAGGCACTAGGCACTTAAGTGAGTATGGAATAAGAGCTCCAAAAAGTTGAAGGTAAATCTCGAAAATACATACATTTTTCAAAAAAGATTTTGCTTTTCTTGCCTTTGTCCAAAGGAAAATTGTCATATATACTTTCAAACATTGTTCACGGGATTTTGTATATCACATTTTTAGCGTCCGATACAATATTATCAGAGTTAATACAATACTTTCATCATCAAAAGTACCTATCAGCATAAATCAGAATTTGAGCAAATAATTTGTTTATCTGACACAAAATCTTTGTTTATATTTGCTCCGCGCAGGGTTTATTTAGCCAGCCAGTTAGGCAAGGTACTTGTTCATACAGTGTTCGTGTCGATCTCTTTGGTGATTGGAATATTAAATAACAATATTCACATTCCAATTTGTAATCACTTTTAGTCCTTAGGGATTAAAAGCTAACTTGGTCCCTGCTTACTAAAAACCAATCAGCTCATTTTGAAAAGATGTGATTAAAGTATACCTTGAATATGTTCTTGTGTGGTCCTTTGTATTTATCTACATTTATATCTACATCTACACGTATGTTATAAATAGGAAACATTTCTGTTTTTGTATGCAACGAATAAACTTAAAAACTACGGGACGAATTTGGATAAAATTTGGTATAGAGATAGTTTAAGACCCGGGGAAGGACATAAGATAGTTGTTATCCAACTGCGCATAAAGAGGTTAATGGTTTTGCGTAATAACCGACACGCGCGCGGCCGTAGTCACGGCCGGAAAGCTATAGTATACAAAGACCAATATATAGCGCATATTGTACTGACTTCACGGCCGTGGGATAAAAGTAAGAAGATGAAGATGCAGAGGAATTCTTAGTGTTAATCCAAATGTTTTACTGGGTTAAAACTAAGAATGCCTCCAAACTTGTAGAGCTTTAATTCGTGGAAGGGTGTGAACGATGGGTAGTATCTCGCACGGGTACTAACACTCTGCTCGAGATTTGCGTCTCAACTCAAATCATTTTGGCATGTGTTTTTCCACCAAAATAAAGTGAAATGGATAGAGACCGCGATTTCCGACAATGAGAAATACTCGTAGGATCCCTTATTTCCCCGGGTGAGAATAATCCATCGAAGAGATAACTTGTCTGTACATATCCATGATCCATGCCAACCAATTTAATCAGTACCTTCTTATTCCCTAAGCTAATTTACAGTTATAAGTAAAGGAGAAGCATAATTAAGTATTATAATATAATTTAATATAATGTATAAGAGGAAAAATTGCAGTCATGTGTGGGATTCGAACCCACGTAGATGGCTTGGGTGACTATCATTTTTCCTCTCGTTGTAATTTTGTAATGTAAGCGGCGGGCATGCGTTATTGCAAAAAATATATGCTCGAAATTTTGAAGCACATTTTTATAAACTCTTGTCTTTTAAAATTTGCATAATTATAGCCACATAATGTCATTTTTTGATACACAAATTAAGAAAGTGTAATATGTCAATCCTTCTTCCATAGCTTCTTAGTTTTGACACAGAATAAATAGAGGTTTGATTCCATTATTTTAATGTTATTAGATAACCCGTTCTTTGTTTGTCTTTCTAAAAATAAATCGTGTTTAACGCCGTTCAACGTTGTATTGTGTACATAAATCCATCGAATGTACATTATCTAGAAATACACAGATCATCAGCCTAGCACATGCAGGGACGCGTTCACGATACATTTATTTTCAATAGATTGGTTAATGGCATTGATGTTCTAAATTATAATGGCTGAAGTGCGGATAGTTATGAAAGTGCCAATTACATTATAGCACTTGGTTGTAGCAATTTATCACGGACCTGTCGAACGAGTAAATAATTATTGTTATTGATGGTTTTATTTTGGCAAAGCCTCGCGTGTCTATTATGCTGCAGCTGGTTCAGGCGTCTCAAGTTGGACAGAATCTCTCCTAAGTCGATTATACTTTGTGAAGTGATTATTTATGATATGTTTTTGTTACTTAATGTTTTGGAAATACACGTCTCTCTCACTCGTTGTCTTTATTTAATTATTATGTAAATCCGAAGAATCATGAATCTATAGAAAAACATTTTAGTAATTCTACCGTGGCTTCGCTCTTTCGTTATGATATAAGTAATTTATAACATTCGGCTTGTTGACGTCCCTGTCCGTTGCAGTAAATTATGTAGATAAATATCTATATATATCTATCTCTGTATACTATAATATAAAAGTACCTAGGTTGTTTTATCGGTCAATCTCTGACCTAACATGAAATCTCGAAAACTATGTGCCCTATGAAACTGCAATTTGGCAGACAGGTCTATAGGTAGAAAACGTCAGATAAGATTTTATGTTTCTACGGATACGTCAGTGGATTTTGCAACAGGGCCGAACTAAGGAGGTCAAATAGGGGTTCAGTGTTTGTATGAAAGTCCTATCTTTTTAAAGTTAGGAGCATGAAACTCTACAGATAAATAGTTTATTGGTAGGATACATCAGTTAAAAACGGATTTTGTAACAGTATTAAATTAAGGGGTAGAATTGTGGTTAAAATTTTGTATAACAGGCCTATGTTTTTAAAGTTAAGAACATGAAGTTTAACATATAGAGTATTATTATATGTTCTATACTTATATACTTAAATGTAATTAGTAGGATTTTGCAACAGGGCCGAATTAAAGGGAGTAAATTGGGGAAAAAAATTGTTTCAAAGTCGTATGTTTTCGAAGTAAGGGGCATGTAATTTGACAGAAACGTAGTTTATAGGTCGGAGACGTAAGCTATTAACGAGTTTTATGAAAGGCCAGGATAAAATGTCTCAAATTGATAATGAAAGTTTGTATAAATGTGTTTGGTTTTTTAAGTTTGGAGCATGAAATTTAGAAGTGAGTTTCGTGACATAAATTAAGTATCAAAGTAAGTAATTAGTGTACTAATATGTTAAGATATGGATGAATTAACGAACATAATAAGGGGTTGAAAGTAATACGTGAAAGTCCTATATTTCAGCTGAAACTTGTATCTACATATCTAATAGTTTGTAGACATGAGCTACGATTTATAATATAAGGACGAATTAGGGGACATGTATAGTGCTTAAAATTGTATATAAAAGTCCTATGTTTAAGCTGAAACTGGGAATCTATATTTCTTATAATATAAAGTGTAGACATCTAATCGAACATTACTTTTTCAAGGGCTTGACTAAGGATGTTATGGAAGGAAATACGGGCGGTATCTAGGGTGAGAGTAATAATAAAGGTGTTCGGGGTAGACGTAGATATCGATTAAGACTAAGGTTCTGGAAAAAAAAATAACGACTTCATACATAAAATACGCAACTACTCGTTAAATCTAAAACAAATTTTAATGGGTCATGACAAGCATCAGCTTTCGAATATAAAAAATACATCGAAATCGGTCACCCTGTAAGGAGATATGCGATATACAAAAAAAATTGTCGAATTGAGCACCTCCTCCTTTTTTAAAGTCTTTTTTTTATCTTATTGTGACGGAACACGCTCGAGGCCCACCTGGTGTTAAGCGGACTAACCTCTGCTTAAAAGAGATGCATTTCATCAAAAGTCATGAATTGCACTGCGCCCGTCACTTTGAGACATAGTTGTTAAGTCTCATAGTTTCACTGGCTCTCAAGGACTGCTGCCGGATGACACCATTCGTTGCTTGGCGACAGATTTTCTACTTGAGGGTAGTAGCTAGCCAGGCGGGCAATCTCAAAATGCCCTTCCTCCATGCTGTGAAGCTCAAGCATAAAGCTATTACCTCTCGGCCATCACAGCTTCATTAAAATCGATTAAAAAGCTTCGCTTTACTACAATCCAAGCCCTGATCAAGTTCCGTAATTGTGCTGTCGAAAATGTATGAATGTTGTGAAAATTGGTAAAGGCTTTGGTAAATCAGAGTGGTCCCAAAGTGTGATGTCATCATGATGTCACGCTTCAATATCTTATTATGCTCTGTTCTCTTTCGTAACCATGTATTACAATACATATTTGTCATCAATTCCAGCTATAATAGAATGTTTTTGCTTATTCCAGTGAATATAATAACTACGTATTATATTCACTTTAAAGCTTGCTTTCTGTTTTTCTTGGTAAAAATCTCAGATTCTGCATTGTCAGAAAATGATATCCAGTATCCCGTAGATTACAATATAAAATATAAATAAGTGATGTACGTAGGATATAATGGAACTTATACCACGTTTACTTTGGTCTTCTTTAAATTTTATTTTACATTTGATTTATATGTTCTTATATTCCAAAACATGCATTTTAAAATTTTTCAATTCACATTACCTCAACCTTAGTCTTAATCGATATCTACGTCTGAATTAGACGGAATTGTCACAAGGTATATTTTTTAAGTGTTTTATTGAAATATTAATTAAATGTTTCCTTATAATATTTTTTAAATATTTGTTATTATTAAATATGGATTTCCGCAATGTAACTACTGATTCTATTAATTATTCACGATCCATAGACACCTACTCATATACTTATATTACACCTACTTGCGTACCTACGCAAGTAGGTGTAATATGATCGTTGAGGAAAACTAAACCAGCAGCTTTAAACACATATAACTGATATTGAGAGTGTATTGCTAAGTTTGAGAAAAAAATATCCTTTCGAGCATATCTACAATACACAAAATTTGATAACAAGAAGACACATTAAATCAAATTAGATCATTTATTTGTGATAATACATTAGTCATTCATTTATTCTTAAGATGACTGAATATTCTTTTAGCAAATTAAATGCAAAATGGAGCTGCTTAGTTTAGACTCGTATAACTATAATCAAGCACATATATAACATACTTTATTAGGGTCCTTGTATCGCAATCTTTTTGCATCAAGCCATCGATAATCCGCTATCCTCTACTAGTAAGATAGACATAGGTCCATCTTAAGAAAGAATATAGTCACATATTATTGCAGCCACTTTTCATTTGAATATTTTAAAAACATTTAACAAAGGCACATATTTTTGAAAATACCTTTAACGATGCATCAAAATAAAAAAAGAGTTAAAGTTAAGTTAAAGGCATGTCGAATAAGAGTTTGCGATAACACTTTATTACGAGCGACGCCTCTGAAATGTGTAACTTTAAACTATGTAACGCATCAGAAATTGTTCAAATTTGTTTGGATTACGTGGTAGTCTCCCGCACCGAAGGGAAAAATGCAGATGGGCAACAACGCATTATAAAGAACTGCTATCCCTAGGACGTGGGGATTGTGGCAAAACCCCATAATGGGGAGGTTTTGCTCAACGGTAGACTCTATGGCTGTCGATGTCATGGTGCTTCTGATGGTAACAAAATATTTTTTTGTTTGTCTACAGTATTGCCGAGACGTGGCGAGCTCCAACAAGCGCGTGTACGCCACCTTCGCCCGCACCAGGCCTTCGGACATCGACATCTCACGCTCCGTCGTCGCCGTCCTCAATCACTTCAATTTCATGCATGTAAACATGATAATTATCTACAACAGATACACACATCCTATTATAGAGAAGGAGAATCAACATTCAACTCGACTGGTTCACTAACACACATACTTTGAAGCGCTCGTAGCGAAGTTTACTTAGCTGTTCTCAACCGATCAGCAAAGTTAAGCAACGTCGCGCGCGGTCATGAGTTGGATGGGTGACCGCTAGTGACATTACTACTGAGCGCTTCCGTGCTTCGGAGGGCACGTTAAGCCGTCGGTCCCGGTTATTGTCTTAGGATGGCAGTCGTTATAGCATGGTGGTAGGGCATTTTGCGAATGCCCGCCTGGCTAGCTACCACCCTCAAGTAGAAAATCTGTCGCCAAGCACCTAACGGTGTGTTCCGGCAGCTGCCCTTGAGAGTCAGTACTTCTAAGTTAGCATGAACAACATCTTCGACCACATCATCACTTACCATCAGGTGAGATAGTGGTCAAAGGCTACCCTATCAGGCATAAAAAACTGTACTGTACTGTATTAGCCGGATAGTCATGGCTGGTTTGCCATAATCCCCGCGCTTGGCAGGCGGCTTGAGGATCGCAATGCAAGACATCAGTTCCAGAAACATACCATTGTAATGCTGTCATGGAACTCACTGTCCACTTCCATCATCAAACCAGTATGATGGCACCTTATATTATATTGTCATCAAAAAATTACACACAATCACCAAGTTTCAAGACGATACACCGATTCTAAGGTGATTAATAAATACCTACTCGACGTGGAGATCGATCTTAAGATGTTGTTTTTGACAGATTCTCCAAACATTAAACGTGAAACTGTATGTAAAGGTTGATCTCAACTTTGAGATGCATTTATTAATACGAGCCTAAAAGTGGGTAAAATTCAGCACCAGATTCCATTGTGTACGTAGTGATAGTTCTTCCTCATCAAAGCGTGTTAACAAAACTGTTTCTACAATAGCCACGTTCCACTTTTCACTTGATGCAGCGTAAGCGTGCTAAAAAGCACTGACTGCTTCACACAAATGTATCTGACATCATCCGTGACGTCATTAACCAGTGCTTATGCAACGCTCACGACTCCGAGGTAGAGCAGCGTGAGAACTGTCAAACAGCTGTTATCGCAATGTTAGTAAACAACAAGAGTTTAATGTTTGTACCTAATTGAAAGTTTGTGCATTATTCCATGCGGATTGCATAAAGCAAAACATTGCGTTCAGTAACATTGGTTCAAAAATTAACAGAATATAATATGTTATGTTCGCGCGCTTTTACACTTCATATATATTTTATGCTTATGACACAGAATGTGTTGTATATTATGAGTCTAACTTCATTATTGTCGGCACATTTTTCAATTCTAAATAAATATATCAAAATAAGTACGTACTTATTACGGACGAACGTAAGCATTGTAAGCACAAAACAGATTACGCCCAATGTACAAATTTTATTATTAATGTCAAATTGAAAAATAATTTTTGATTTACGGAACAATCATTACTACTTGAAATATTTTGCTGACGTCGACAGATAATATGATAAAAATAAGGAAGAGCTTTCTGTAGTGACAGCACACATTTTTCTTTATAATATTGACAAGAATCATTTCATAGAAATAGTAAACATTAAAAACAAACATCGGCACTTAGTGTTCTATCTTTGTTCTATAACATTTCAATTTCACGCATGTAAACTAGACGTATTTACATAGTAGTTGTTTGCAGTTCCGATTACAATACAGCGAGTTATTGGTCTCTTCCTGAAGCGATTGTTTCAAGCGGGGTGTGAAATCTGTTGTCTCCACGGACACAATGGTAGCTATGGGTGAACAACTTGAACAATAAAATACACATTGAATTTGTCCTTTACAATGAAAATAAAGGAAATTGAATATGTTACTGAAGTATGACGTTAATAACTCGGTTTTTAGTAATATACTGCCACTTTTTGTGGTATTTAGTTATACTTAAATGGCCCGTGATCTAAAGTAGGTACCCACCTTCGTTCGAAGATGTGTTTCCTGGACAACAGGCTCTACTTGTACTGAATTTCATCGAAATTAGTCTAGTGGTATAGAAACAGTTCCCGGTAGATAGCAAATAGGCTTCTGTATTTTATGTGACTAAAATATAGCTGGCGATACGTGAATGTCCCTCGGCCTTCCCTAAGTAAATTAAATTACATCAAAACTGATTCAGTAGTTTGATATGAAGATGCATCAAACAGACAGTTAAAAAGATATGGTAATTCTCTTCTGCGTTTAAAATAATTAAATTAATATTTTCTACCAGAGCTTTACGCTAGCGAATCAAGACGTCCTGAGGATACTTCGTGTAGAAGCGGAACGCGTCGACAATTCTTCCGGTTTGGCTGCGTGGCGTTTGTGCCGTCACGTCGGCTTAACAGGAAAATTTGGCGGAATTGTCACTAGATATATTTTTATATAAGTGTTTTATTAAAATATTAATTTAATGTTTTCTTAAAATATATTTAAAATATTTGTTATTGTTAAATATGGATTTCCGCAAAGTAACACCTGAATCTATTCATTAACATAGGTATTATAATGCAATGCCTATTAATGCATACTTTTTAAGAATTCACTTGACACACTGACTAGAACTAAACTTTCTTTTGCAGGTAGGCTTTATATATTTGAAGGCGCCGAACCACGACTTCTCTCGCTTAGCCCTTGCTATTATAGCCGCGGCAAGGGAGAAACAAATAGCAGTGCGGACTGTTCAAGTATACAGGCAGCCGTATTACAACGAGAACCGCTGGGAAAACTTCTCAAGGAACCCCTTTCTGGACATTGTACGGGACACCTATAAAGATACCAGAAGTAAGTAAGGACACAGTTTTTATTCGGGCGTGCAGGTGTTTTAAAAACCTTACTAGCGAATTGATATAGATATATTCTTTACTTCCTCTGCTAAACTGAAAAGTACTCTATGTAGTAAGTTCTTCGTAGGTAAACTTAGCTTTTTATCTCTATATAATGTAATAGCACTAACAATTAAATCTTAATCTAACTTGTAATATTCCTTATAAGGAAATAAATATTATAATATTATATTATTTAGAAGTCGTTGATTAACTTTGATCTTTTTTTAAGTTAAATTGATATATCTGGAAATGTTTTATTAGCCTTCAGATATTTATTTGTTATGTTATTCCTAGATAGCTGTTAATTTATTAGTTTGTTAAATAAATAAATAAGTGGCCAATAAATAATAGAAGCATTTTGAAGCAATGATATCCGAGCGGTAATAGCTTAGGTATGGGCTACCGTATCGCAGGTTTATGGTTCGAAGCCAACACCGGCTTAGCTAGCTACCACCTTCAAGTAGGAAATCTGTCGCCAAGTACCTAACAGTGTGTTTCTGCAGGTGTTCTTAAGAGCCAATGAATTATAGGCTCATGAGACTTAACAACTGTATGTCTCAGTGTTACGAAATGCATCTGTTATAGGCAGATAGTTACCGCTTAACATCAGGTGGGACACGTGTTTGTTCTGTCACGATGCCATTAAAACAAAAATAAGAAGCTACATTACAGGTATGTGGTAGGTACTTACATAAAACAGAATCATTGACCAGAGTAAGTATACTAGGAAAATCGTGCATAAAACACATTCAATAATACAAATAATAGGAATAGCAATACAACATACAAAGTAATAACTTAGCACTAAATGAACATAATCTTTTTTGACCTCGATATAACCTATACCCTCCGCCGCCTCGTACTATAGATGCCCTCATTTACTTTTTTAGCGGTTAACAATATAGTTTGTAAAATAATTACATAAAAAAAACATTGATGTACTGATACAATACATTATTTTATCAGTACATCAATTGTCTTGGAATTTAAAACCATGTAGGACAACGAGTCATGATGTTCCAATCGTATAATGGTTGACGTAGAAACCTCATCAACACCGAATTTTATTTACTTTAAGTGTAGGTACCACTTTAGTTACTTATCAGCAGCGATGAAATAACGGAATACCGAACAGTTTTCATCGAAATCACTCAATGAACTTGTAAGCAATATGAAAGTGGTTTATTTTTCAGTATACGTCACAGTGGGGTATTATCACGACCACATTGGACTCATGCTGGCTTTGGACGCAATGCAACTACTGGATTCCGGTGAGTCACGATTTTAAACTTAATTATCAATTGTCCTCAACAGCTGAGGTTCGGCTGTGAATATATTGACAAGATAACAATAAATTACTATTGCTATGAATTAGATACATATATGTAAGGGTTAATAATATACCTTAAATTATTTTGTCAATAAGAATGTGTGTTTTACTCTCTATTGACACGCTATTATCAGAAACCTTCCAACCTAGCAAGACAAAAGCTTAGCAGCAGTGTTGCATTTTTGACCTTACGCAGTGCATCATAGGATATAGGTAAATATATTAAACTTTTTTATTGTTTAATCTATACATTAAAAACGTTTAATTCCTTAGAATGTTGTTCAATCCCGAAACAAGTACCTATTAAAGTTTGCTCTTATGGTGTGCACATATGAGACGAATTACTTAGCATTCCATGGATTCACTGTGCGGGTGCCCGGTCCATAGCGTTGCAGAGGAAGAGGGTCAAGTCAAGGTGCCTGGGACTTGCAACCCAGGAGTAGGGCTAAGGGGCCCTTTATGATATATCAATTCTCCCCTTCACCGCTCCAGCCTCCTCCTGTACTTAACAAGAATACTTAAGTACGCGGACACCTGATCAGAGGGAAGAAAATAGTCGCTGGGAAATGGAAAATAGGAAACGTTGTATGAAAAACTATCCAAACTGAATTAATATGACAAGAAAATATGAAGCGCTCGTAGCGAAGTTTACTTAGCTGTTCTTAACCGATCAGCAAAGTTAAGCAACGTCGCCCGCGGTAATGAGTTGGATGGGTGACCGCTAGTGACATTACTACTGAGCGTTTCCGTGCTTCGGAGGGCACGTTAAGGCGTCGGTCCCGGTTGTTGTCTTAGGATGGCAGTCGTTATAGCATGGTGGTAGGGCATTTTGTGAATGCCCGCCTGGCTAGCTACCACCAGAAAATCTGTCGCCAAGCACCTAACGGTGTGTTCCGGCAGCTGTCCTTGACAGCCAGTACTTCTAGGTTACCCTGAACAACATCTTCGACAACATCAACACTTACCATCAGGTGATATAGTGGCCAAAGGCTACCATATCATGCATAAAAAAAAAAGAAAAAAGAAATATACGGCGTAAATTTGTTAATAATAAATATTACTAACAATTTTATAACATGACTTTATACTTATAATTTACCTTCTTAAATAAAATATTGTTTGTTTAAATAATCAGGTTTTATTTAGTTGCCTAAAATATGAAATTAAAAGCAGAGTGTTTACCTCAGGTAAAATAATCATCCATTGTATAACTATAAATTACTCAATACTGCTAAGGTATTACTAACAATGTTTACTAGCATTAATTACAATGTAGAACACGTCTTTAAAAATTAAACAGACAAATGAGTTTCCTTTCTAATTGAGTCTTAGCATTAATAATTAACACATTTTAGTAGTGAAGATCTTTTGATCTGTACTATGTGACGTGGGTAGACGTTGATCTTCCCACGCACTTTTAAATCCACAATCGTAGAACGTAGCTGACTTCTGAAAGGAGCGTCTACGTGCATAATTTCCATAAGCCAACTGATATATTTGTCTGGATCTTTCCTTTGTTCGCTCGACAATGTATCATTATAAGTTGGCTGCTGCCTTTGAAGGTGTCTTTCATACTGAATGGTTTCAATAGAATGCTATTATGATATTAATGACCACTTTGCGGTGAGCTTCTACCCAATGCAAACACGCAATCGTCAATTTTCGAATGTTTAGTCATGGAACGTGGCTCTGTTTACTAGCAATTAACTATAAAATAAAGAAACGCTGGCATGCAATTTATTAGCAATATAATATCAAGGAAACCACCTCGTCAATTTGGGTACTAACTAAGTACTATTTGCTATAAAACTGGTGAGCTATCCTCTCGTCGCTGGAAAAAAAGTATGAAACAACCTAATGTACTTCCGCAATGTATAGCTTCTCTATTCAGCTTATCGCTAAATTGTGTACCGAACCCATAGAAAACTATTTCAAAGCGCTTTAGAATCGAGATAATACACTATAGAATCGCTATAGAAGAGTATTCAGTTGAATAGGGTATTCGTTGAAAGTGGAGATCGATCATATCAAAATAGGTAATATCGTGTAAGCTAGCAACCCGATAAAGGTAGGTACTAGAATGACAATGTAAAACTGATATTTTATCAGGAATGAAAAAGGTCTAATAGATAAGAAACTCCAGTTTGAATCACTGTAATGCGTAACCGTAAATATAGTGTTATGCAGTAATTAAATATGTCCAAAATGTACTTAAAAGTTACCTTACTTATTAAAAAAGCCAAAAAGTTTCAATCGCGCTTTTACGCTCTACACCCGCTACAAGCTTTTTATTATCTACAGCCACACCCATTGCACAAACACAATATATTTGGCAGCTACCCCGGACATTTTTGGGGCATGTTTCGCACCTATTGTTCTGATATTAAATAAGTTTTACATTGTTCGTATTTTAATTTAACACTACTCGTATACTATTCGAAGTTTAAAACAAACCCGTTTCAAACTTAGAGATCATTGTGTTGTGTAGCTACCCCTTGTCATAAATACATAATGAAACTGTGTGCTAGCTAGCTCATCTGCCTGTCATAATAATAAGTCAAAGAGGCAGAATCATTGAACTGCAAAATTACTCCAAACTGAAGCTGTCCACTTCAAATTTCTCTCTAAACCGTATTCAGTTAATATTCTCGGAGACCGTTAAGTCAGTCGGTATGAGGAGAGTTTCTTACTCCGAGGATTGTTGAAGTTTGAGGAATGGTTTGGGCATATTGTAGCAGTTAGGCACGTCCGGGCTGAAGGGATCTTAGCTCAAACTGTGGACTATTAATCTTAACTGTGCTATTAGATTGAATAGAGTAGAGAGCGGTTTTAGACCAAAAGATTTGCATATCGATAGTTTTCAACCATTTTAATTATAAAGGGATTAAATCAACTCTTGTATAAATAAAGATAATATGGAAGTTAGAATGATTTGAATGCTTAATATTTGTATCTAATCATTTTTATAGCTGGTATGCTAGCCTTTGACCACTATCTCACCTGATGGTAAGTGATGTAGTGGTCGAAGATGTTGTCCAGGCTAGCCTAGAATTACTGGCTCTCAAGGACAGCTGCTGGAACTCACCGTTAGGTGCTTGGCGACAGATTTGCTACTTGAGGGTGGTAGTTAGCCAGGCGGGCATTCGCAAATTGCCCTACCACCATGTGTAACGACTGCCATCATAAGACAACAACCGGAATCGACGGCTTAACGTGCCCTGCGAAGCATGGAAGCGCTCAGTAGTCATGTCACTAGCGGTCACCCATCCAACTCCTGACCGCGGCGGACGTTGCTTAACTTAGCTGATCGATAAAGAACGGCTAAGCAAACTTCGCTTCGAGCGCTTCAAAATGTGGTCTCATTATCGCATATGTATAATTTCTATTCACAGCACAGAGAATAATAAAGAATTCTCTATATGGGGGAAGAAGTAACCCCATTTAGAGAAGATAAGATAAGAGGATATCTTCTTGTTTAAATAAAGATAATATAGAAATTAGAAAGATTTGAGGCCTGAATATTTGAATATAATCAGGATGTGGTCACATTATCCCATATGTATAATTTATATTCACAGAGAAGATGGAGTATCTACCCCCGTATAGATAAGATATATGGGAATATATAAATAAGATTATAATAATAATAATAATAAAGCCTCTTTATTATCCTTAACTTACAGAGTTTTAAATTTAATTGAGTGATAAATTATGCACAGTTATATTATATAGTTAAGGCCCCTGATGGGTATAGGCCTCCTCCAACAGTTTCCAGGTTTTTCTTGACTTTGCTTTCTTTATCCAGTCGTCACCAGCATATTTTTTAATTTCGTCTACCCAGCGTTCCTTAGGACGGCCTCTAGCTCTCTTGCCACTTGGGCCTGCCCAAATTGTAGCCAAATGCGTCCATTTTTCAGCTGACAGTCGTGCTACGTGTCCAGCCCACTTCCACTTGAGCTTTCTCATATGTTGTAGAGCATCTATTAAATTCGTTTTCTTCCTTATGTTTTTTGATTTTATTTTATCATTAAGCCTAATACTCAAGATGCTCCTTTCCATAGCACGCTGCATCTTTTGTATTCTGTCTGTCGCATTTTTGTTGTAGATCAAGGTTTGTGATCCGTATGAGAGGCAGGGTAGTAAACATCCATCCATAACTTTCTTTTTCAGTTTTACAGGTAGATTAGACTTCAATATTTCTTTTAGGCTCCAGAACTTTCTCCATGTCTTGTTAATCCTCCTGTCAATCTCCTCTTTGTTTCTAGAATTAAGAAATGAGATGGATTTCCCTAGGTATATGTAGCTCTCTACGTATTCTAAGCTCTGCAAATTGTTAATATGAATAGGCCTTTGCCTATCGTTAGTCATTACTTTAGTTTTTGTTGTGTTTAGTTGTAGTCCTATTCCGTTACTTAGTTTAGTTATAGTTCTGATATCATTTCTTCTAATTGTTTTGATGATCTCGAGAAGAGTACTATATCATCAGCAAATCTAAGGTTATTCAATTTTTTTCCATTTATGTTAATACCTTTATGTTGCCAATGTAGGTCTTTCATTATATACTGCAAGACAGATATAAAAATTGTAGGGGATAGCGGGTCCCCCTGTTTCACGCCTCTACATATTTTGATTATTGGCCCAAGTCTATCGAGCTATACTCGGCTTACGCTTTTGCTGTAGATGTCTTTCAGGATGTTTATGTAGGTTTCTGGAACATTTTGGTTTTCTAGCGCTCGCCAAAGGCTATCGTGTGAGATAGAGTCAAAGTAAATAAATAAGATTAGGGAATATCTTCTCTCAGCTTATATCTTATATAATCAGCTAATAAGATTCATCAAGTTTATAAACCATTTCTTTCCAGTTACAACTCCGTTCTTTTGTCATTCAACCTTCTTGCCGATGAATTTAAAATAGTGTTATTTATTCGGCAGGTGAATACGCGGTCATCGGCGTCGACGTTGACAAGTACGAAGCTGGAGAGGCGGCGAAATATCTATCAGGACCTCTTAGAAAAGAACCAGCGACCAGAACTATAAGGGCATTCAACTCCTTTCTTGCCGTCACCCCATCACCGTCACCCTCCTACCCAGTCTTCGCTAAAGAAGTCAATAGAAGACTTCAGATGCCTCCGTTTAACTTCACAAATCCACTGCTTGCATTCGGGGGAGGGAAAGTTGTAAGTATTTTTTTAGATGTTGTAATATAATCGATTTTAAATATTACTCGTTAATTTTCTTTATGTATTCACAAATTTGTTTTGTTTCTTGACACAAACCTATTTTAATACTGAGAAGATTTGACAGATTATCGTACTTCTATACATCAAGGCCTTTGTCGTGACTGAAAGCGGTCCGTCTACTTTCTAAATAACATGTGACGATCCGAATAATTGTTAACACAAATACTTGTATGGGTACCGCATTACTTTGAGCACTCGATGCACTCGTTTGTTTCAATGTATTCACCAATAAGGTTTGTAAAGCCTCTTACTTAAACGATAAGATGTGTCCTCAGCATTTACATATAACGTTATCTCAAACCGAAGCCTTCATGTTCCATTGAAAAGTAAACCTTGAAATATACCGTAATAGGAATTAATTGAGCTCGTTAGCAAGGCTTGTAACCTGCAAAAAATGCTACTTAACCTGAATATTGCATCACTGATTAGCTCACTTATTATTTAATAGTAATTTTGATTGTCCACCTGACGCTAACGTTTTAAGCTTTATCTAATAAATAAATAAAAAACAAACTGTTGTCTTGACAGTAGGTTGATACATTGGAAAGAGATTGAGAGAGTAATTTGTCCCGAAAATGACCGGTCATAACCCTTTTATAACTTTCATAAGTTTCCCTCAAAATCAGTCTTCCTTTCAGCCTAACTAGACAAAAAACCCTGAAGTTGCGACAATTTTCGAAGTAATTTAGGTGTATTCATCTTATTCTGGTCTACTTTTATTCAATGAAACAGCAAAATGTAATTTCCATTAGAATTAACATTTCGCTCGGCGCTTTACCAGAGCACTGTTAATTGAAAACCGCCGGTGACTAAAATGTACAGACAGAAATAGAAACTGCAAAATTATGCACTGGTGGACGCCATTCACTGTGTAATTAAGTCGCATCCTGAAAGTAATTCATTTAGCGAGAAATGACGGCCATAAAGATACTACGGGTGTTCGGAAGGAAGGATGTGGCGCGGTAATCTAATTACAAAAATCCAATTAGATTGGGACAAGAAAGGGTTTATTGCTACGTTTTTTTTTTGTTGGACTATAACATAGTAGGTTTCTATCTATACATATTTATTATTTTCTTTGTAATACCCATAGAGAAATATAATACTATTATTATGCGTATTATCCTTGGGGTGCCGGGTTAAAATGTCAACTCCCAATTTCTTCCCGTGGGTGTCGTAGGAGGCGAATAAGGGAAAAGTGTTCCAAATGAGCAGCATGCCACTTCTCATGTGGATGTGGTGTGCAATAGACACACAACAGGACTGTTTACCTACTATGTATTAGTGCCCTGCCAGGGTTTCATACAATATGTATTTGTGTTCCAGTCTTTTAAATAAGCGTAAACATATTATTCGTAATATTATGTTCTTAAGTTTCGTCCAGTGTGTCAGAGAAAACATTTTGTATGACCCTGAAACTGTGCCCGGTGAATGGCAATAGGCTTGACCCCTATTACATGAGACCAACCAACCCAATATGGCGATATATGGGTGTTTAGTGTTAATTCATCTCGGCCTTCCCCTTCGGGGAATAGTGACGTGATTATATGTAAGATATATTTTTAATTCGGTGGTAACCAAATCTTGAGACGCAACTGCCAATCAGTGGATGTGGGTTCAAAATGTTTTAATGGGGTTAGGGTTTTTAATATAGAGGCATAGCATTTTGAATGCTCGCCTGGCTACTACGCCCTTACCATCCAAAGGCAGCTTTTACTTTAGGCTTAACTAGCCTGTTATATTTTTTTTATAATAGTATTTTGCGTTTGCTTGGTATTATATAAGTTATCTGTATCTTACCAAAAACAGGCATAACGTCTACCGTTGAACAAAAGTCTCCTATTTTTTCCATAATCCTCACCCTTGGTAGACGTCTTGGTAATCGTAGTATTACATGGCAGTTCTTATGGAGGTGCTGCTGCCCAATTTTGGATAACTTTTCCTTTGTCGCCTCATACGACTCCCACAGAAAGATATGTGGCGGAGCAATTCCATACCCTGGCACCCCACGGATAATGTAATTAACTCTGCCTTAAACTTATATTTTTCTTTAAATTATGAACGTGATTTTAATTTACTACGTTTACCTACTCACATTTGATCGATTTTTCTTGATAACGCTAGTATGGTACACTATCATCGATACCGCGTTAACCCATATCATACCCTAATCTAAATGTACCGATTAGTTAAGTAAACATATGTTGAAGACAGGTTCACGACCCGATGCTATTTGGCGATGGCTTGGCGCCAACCCGTACATTGTAAATATGTAGTATATGTTATAGTACCAAGAGTGTTTAAACTAATGAAGCGCATTATTTCTCTGCTGCGATGCAGGTACAATGCAACATAATATGATATATTTATGTCACTACACGTACCTGTGGCACGATTTATCTTCGCCTAGGGTCACACGTCGCATACCAGCGGTCATGACGTAAACTAATTGTAAGTTTTAGTTCGTCTTTATTGATCGAATCTGTGATTTTGTTGTGATTAGAGAATATAATCCTGGGATCCCGAATCCCGGGATTACGGAAGGTTTCTGATATCGAAATCCCGAGATTTAAAACACTCGATCCTGGAATTATCGGGATTAATATAGTTGACATACTTTCTTAGGTATTAATATACCTAAGAAAGTGTCTACACACGACGCAACTGGGAGTAGGTGTTGCATTTGCGACCCATTTGCTCGACAGCGTAAGAATACGTATGCACCTTGTTCTCTCGCTTTAATACACATATATAGGCATCTCATTCTACTTGCTGGTGAGTTGTGTAGGATAGAGGTTGTTACAATGATAAAAATTCTTTTTTGTCTATTCAAGATATGTACTACATATGAAATAAGCAAAAAAAACTCTAAAATTTTAGGGGTTTATTAACAGCATTGAAACAAACCTTTTATCATAGTTACGACCTCACTTGGCCTACACACAACATAACTCTCTCAGACAGCTGGCGCCAAGCGCTATCATACTGACTATCACCAGCTATACTAGAATAAAATGCCAGTGTTTTTTTTTTCTATGTTATTGTAATGGAACAAACTTGAGGCCCACCTGATGTTAAGTGGGCTAACCTCTGCCTATAACAGTTGCAATTCATCACAAGCCACGATTTGCACTGCGCCCGTCACATTGAGACATAGTTGTGAAGTCTCACTGTGCCTGTAATTTCACTGGCTCTCAAGGACTACTGCCGGAACACACCTTTCGGTGCTTGGCGACAGACTTTCTACTTGAGGGTGGTAGCTAGCCAGGCGGGCAATCGCAAAATGCCCTTCCACCATGCAAAGTGTGTATAAGAGCAAGAGAACAAGGTACATACATAAGAGAACAAGGTGCAAAATTGTGGAATTTTAGCCCCGCACCGTACCGGGGTATCTACCCCCATACCAATATAGTGGCTGGCTAGAATTCACTGCTATAAGTGTATATGTCACAGCCAAAGTAATAAATCTGGATATTATATATACTGTCTAGCCATTATATATAATGTCTACTCAATTTAGATAAAGTGATAATTGACACAAAATTGTTTTGGTAAATGTGAATAAACGATCGAAATGTATTACTTTAAATTAATTATTAATAATTAGTAATTATTAATAATTCACGACACATATTGGTAAAAGTTATAAAAAGGGGTTAAATATCATTTAGTCTAGGGCAAAGTCATATTTAGGTGCGACGACGAGCGAAGCGAGGAGGAGCGTTAGGTTACTTGTGACTACAACAACGCGCGAGCCGAGCGAGCGAAGCGAGCGTGCCGCGGTAGCGGCCGGCGATGCGCCACATAAATTACTACTATTCTTATATTTATTTTTAAGCTCTTTAACCATTCTGGTGCGCCCTCCGTGACCAATAGAAATATGAGTCTCATGAATAATATCAAAATTTTGTGTCAATTATCACTTTATCTAAATTAAGTAGACATTATATATAATGGCTAGACAGTATATATAATATCCAGATTTGTTACTTTGGCTGTAACATATATACCAAAAGGACATGCCATAATTATGCTATATAAGTTAATAGCAGTGTAAATTTAATATTGTATTGTATAAATACCAGATAAGTGTATTAATATTAGATTTTATTATAGAGTAATTAGGGTTCCGTAGTACCTACAAGGAACCCTTATAGTTTCGTCATGTCCGTCTGTCTGTCCGTCTGTCCGAGGTTTTGCTAAGAGACTGTTTGTACTAGAAAGCTGCAATTTTGTACGGGTATGTAAATTTACCACGCCGACAAAGTAGTAAAATAAAATTTGGAAAAATATTTTTTTTTAGGGTAGCTCCCATACAAGTGTTGTGAGTATGAATTTTTTTTCTTCGTCTATCTCATCGTGTGGGGTATCATTGAATAGGTCTTGTAAAATGACTGAAAGGGTTGTAAACTTTATTTTTCGATTTCATGCTCCATTTACGCAATATTCAACTTTAAAGTGCAAATGTTTGTTCCAGTAGGGCGTCCCCCCCCCCTCTAAAACCTAAACTGCTACCTTGAAAAGTCTGAAAAAATTCATGATGATAGTGCAGTTCATGAACTTTCAAGGAAAATTATAGCGGTTAAGATAACTTTATTACTTTAGCAGTAATAGTCGTTGAACTTGGGTATTAGATAATTTTGCACCAAATACAAAAGCCTTAGAATAAATCCTTTAAAGTAACTAACATGAAGTGCTGGAAGGACTAGAATCGGTATAGATAGTTATGTACTATAGGAAGGGGTGTGGAGGGGGGAAGGGGAGGGTTGCAGCATCCCCCCAGAGGGGTGGGGGATTACGGAAACTATTTTTTTTCTTTAAATAATAAATTAAAAATTGTGTATCTAATCTACATACATTAGAAGGACTTTAGGTATGGTATATATATATATATATATATATATAGAGGAGAGAGGGCGGAATATTCCCCACAGATGGGAGGTTCCAGAAACCTATAGTTTTTTTAATACTAATGAAATTTCTCAAAATTAGCTTCTTCCTTATGAAAATAATTCATCATAAATCACAAGCACGAAAGCACGAAAACGTCAACAAAAAATGGTAAGGCTTAGAAACAAATGTCTTATTAGAAGTGAAGTAATTATATGACAGCTCCGGCGCTGTGGATACGCAGCTTTAGTCTTCTCGCAACCTTATCGCAGCGTACTCGCTACACCTTGCAGTATACTTGCGCCGCGCATTCTCCGCGTCTCTGGCTTATATAAAACACTCTAGGGGTAGGGCAAAAAAGACTGCTTGGAAGATGGGTGCTCCAAAAACAGCAAGTGACCCAGTAGATATTAGTAACATTTACTCCAATCACTTCCAATCAGTATTTGGACCCTCAACTGTTACCGACGGTTATAAGGCAGATAATAATTTTTATATATCTGAAGATAACCACACGTCAGATTTAATTATCAGTGATTTTTGTTTTACTATAATCAAATGTATATTAAATTGGAACTACGTAGGCTTGATCCAACTAAGGGCGCTGGAGTTAATAATGTTTCACCATAAGTTCTTAACTATACCGCTGACACCATTTGTTTTCTAGTCCACCATATATTCAACCTTAAGGATTATTTAAAGTTGTAGCAAACTATCGCCCAATCTCAATTTTGCCCACCTTATCGAAGCTTTACTGAAATATTTATAACGTAGACAATAACAAACAAACAAACAGTGCGTTTATTGATTTTCAAGAGTGGTTTATAAAATGGATCACAGGATTTCACTAGACTAAAGAGCTTATAACTCTATTTGAGGTAATTTATGGCGCTGGTTCAAATCATATATCACGAAACATTGCCAGAAAGCTTGGGCTTTGAATCAGATGTGGTTCCAATTAGTTCTGGGGTCCCCCAAGGGTCAATATTAGGACGTTACTTTTTATCGTCAAATGATATTAAAAAATATTTAAAGTTTTTTAAATTGCTATTACATGCCGATGACCTGAAAATTTATCATTCTGTAAATACTTCTCAAGACCACTTAAAATTCCAAAAGGATCTGGGCAGATTTTTAGTGTATTTTATTAAAAATAATTTTACTCCTAAGAAAAAACAAATAATTTTATACAAAAACAATTTAATTTTATTCCTCCTTATTGTGATACCTTTATGATGAGTCTATGACTCTAAAACTAGGCTGGTGGCCTGAATCTCAAGAGCCAGGTCCTTCCTGGCTTTAGAGAATCTGTAACACATCTATATTTTTTCTTTTATATATACTATTTAGTAACAATTCAAACATACATATAGGAAAAATATTTAACGAAATTGTTTTTATTCGAATTAACGTCATTTTGTATATTTTTAATAATTAATATTTACGTGTAGTCATTGTTCTGTGGTGTAGTATTGGTGTACGAGTTTAAGTGAATGTTTGTGAGGAATTTGAAAGGTGTATGTGTCGGTGCGTGTTTCTGTATGTTTGAGTATACGTGCATGTGAAGGGTATGTGATTTGTAATGTGTAATTTTAGATATGTGTTATGGGATTCTAACTTTAATGAAGTTTAAGTCATAAAGGATTAAGGAATAATATTAGTTAGTAAATTAATCGTTAATGTAAATATTCAAAATATAATAATAGCACGTGGTTAAAAAATATTTAATTTTGTCATAAGGACCTTAAGTAGAAAATCTGTCGCTAAGCTCCTAACATTGTGTTCCGGCAGCTGTCTTTGAGAGCCAGAAAAATTACAGGCTAATGAGACCTAACAACTGGACGTCTCAGTGACGGGCACAGTGCAAATCGTCGTTGACGAAATGCGTCTGTTATAGGCAGAGGTTAGTCCACTTCACATCAGGTGAGCCTCGGGCTTGCTCCGTCACAATAACATAAAAAAAAAGTCGTCTAGTAACTTCAACAACGAATTAACGTATTTATTGCATAAAATTAAACCATTATGAAGAGCTGCTAAATATATATAAATTATTGCAATTATGCTCTAGGAGGCAACAATTAGATATTATGCTGCTGTATGACCTATATCATAAGTCATAACAGATATGAGTGTATTGAGTTGATCGATTAGCTTCGGTATAAGGTACTTTTTAGACATCATCCTCGCCATCTCATAATTATTATTATAAATAAGAATATTTTTTCATTAGGAAAATATTGTGACTGTTTGTTGGTTCTTAAATATATATATATATATATGCAGTTCCTTCAGTGTCGTTACATAGTTTACACTATATATAGATATATATACATATACAGTGTAAACTCAAGGGAATGTGCATTTTACGGCGTTATAGAGAGGTGTCGTTAAATGGAGAGAAGAAAAAAGTTTGTGAGCAAATAAGAAACGTTTAGATAATCCATGATTCCTACTTAATAGGCACGGTCAACAACAGTCTAAACGTGCATATAATCACAATTTATAAACAAAAGAACAAATTGCTTAGAAAGTTATAGGTAGAGAGATAAAAAGAACAACAGAATTATTCTTTATTATGATAACGGGCTACTACGGAACCCTACATTGCGCGTGGCCGGACACGCGCTTGACCGTTTATTTTTATGTTCAAATGGACAGTAAATGAGCCAATTACTAAATTCTTTGTTTCAAGTTTTAAGTCGAGCGGTAAAATTGTAAGACTGATTTAATATAAGTATTATAATTTCTGTATGATATACATTTTTGTATTTATATTAATCAGAAATTACAATATTTTATATTACTGCATGACAGTTTTAACCAAT
The DNA here is from genome assembly GCA_963890685.1 of Plagodis pulveraria. Classification (NCBI taxonomy): domain Eukaryota; kingdom Metazoa; phylum Arthropoda; class Insecta; order Lepidoptera; family Geometridae; genus Plagodis; species Plagodis pulveraria. The sequence continues at coordinate 15,512,663 of OY982957.1, forward strand.
CCCGGGATTAGTCCTAATTGGTGTCCCTTAGTCCCGAAATCCTCGGACTGAAATAATGTTCCGGGATCATGTTTACTCCTGAATTCATAGAAAGAATATAATTTGAAACGTCTTCAAAAAATCACTGATCCCTATCATGGACAACAAATCACAGCACTATGTAAGTAGGAGAGTGCTGTATTTTTTAATTCTTGGGGTTGAAGTAGCAGTTCTGCACTATATATAAACGGAAATATGCTCGCCCCTTATTATATGGGACGTTTGTTTAGGCATGTCTGCGTACACTTTCGTGGAGTATCTCAGCATGAAGACTTATTTTTTTGGTTTTAATAGTTTTATTCCTATAATATATATGTATCATAATGATATTAATTTTAGTACACACGAGCTTTTTACATTAGAGTCCAATCGACATCAATTAGTATGTTCCGTTTGTTTCCCTATTCTTTCATTGAATTAATTTTATTTCGTGCTGATTAAATGATTCGAATCAGATATTATATACGAGTCATATAGTAATATGTAATCCAAATGTCCCATTACCTTTTCATTATATAAATACTGCGAATGTAAAACACAAAGAGCAAAACCTGAAATTAAGAGAATAACATTAAGAAAAAATATTTTATTAGAAATTCAAATAAATTTCTTTTAGGGGGGCTCAAATACATTAGAAGGTAGCTGAAGCTAAAACCTTTTCCAGTGAGTGAGATCATCTAGATTCTAGAACAATGAGTACTGTACTGTACTGAATCAGCCGGACCGTCCACTGCTGAACGCAGCCTCCCCTATTAAGGGGGTCGCCAGGCGGGCATTCGCAAAATGCCCTACCACTATGCTTTGACGACTGCCATTCATGACAACAACCGGGACCGACAGCCTTACGTGCCCTCCGAAGGACGTGCACGCTCAGCAGTAATGTCACTAGCGGTCACCCATCCAACTCATGACTTCGGCAGACGTTGCTTAACTTTGCTGATCGGAACAGCTAAGCAAACTTTGCTACGAGCGCTTCAAACATATCTATCTTTATTTACAACAGACAGCCATTATCGATGATATACTATATTTTTATTTGCAAAGCGCTCATCAAGGTTAACAATGTATTTCTAATCTAACACATTATCTAAAAGATATTGTAATTGCAAAATATTTAGAGTTATGACTGTGTCACACGATACACACACACGAACATGACATGCCTGCCCACCTCCACACAAGCAACCTCACAGACGCGTTCGACAGAACATCTAAGTGACGGCGTTCTTTAAATATTAAGTTATTTTCTACAAGAATAATAGATCACCCTGCTTCTGCAGATGATTTGTTAAGCGCACTGCATACACTAAAAGAACTTACATTAAATGACATTGTATCTACTCTAAGCCATGTTTTAGTGAAAAATATCATAGTAAAAGTATATATATATGTATCTAAGAACGTTTTTATTTCAATTTTGCCAGAGAAACGTTTTATATTTTGGTAGTACAGAGCTATGTCAGTAGACTTCCCTGTTGTTTGCCTTAAAAGTTTAAACAGTTTGACTGAACAAAGTCAAAGTCAAAATCATTTATTCAATTTAGGCGTCTACGACGCTCTAATGAAGGTCAATTACAAATTTTAGTATTGTAATATTTTACATTGCACTGCCACGTTCAGCAAATAAATTGTATAGAGCCACTGCGAGAAGAACGGGCAAGAAACTCGAGGCCATTCTTTTAAACATCTTTTAACAATGTGTTATATACTTACTATATAATAGAGTTATTACAATATTTGTTTAAATTATGTAGGTGACAGGCAATAGCTTGGCAGAGGCGGAATTGTCCAGGCATTTTTGTCGTTTAAGTAATCAGAAACTGTGTAGTAGGATTTTTTAATCCATATGTTTTTCACGACGTTTAATCATTATGTTTGGGAACTTTATTATAAAACCGTACACAATTATTTAAGAAGGACCTTTTATTTGTCTTTGCTAATCTAAAACCTGGCAACGCTATTTTATCTTTATTCCTAGTATTGTAATCGTGATTGTCACTGTTTAATTTAAATTTACTCAAATTTTTACGAACATACATAATATTTTCAAATATATACAGACTTGGTAAAGTTAAAATATCAATTTCTTTAAAAAGATCCCTCAGAGATTCCCTAGGACCCATTTTATATATGGCTCGAATTGCACGCTTTTGTATGATAAAGATTGTCTCTATCTCAGCAGCAGTTCCCCAAAGCAATACACCCTACGACATAATACTGTGGAAGTACGCGAAATAAACTAGGCGAGCAGTAGCTGCGAACCATTTACAAATCTTAGATAATACATCATTTGCATGAGTCAGTTCACTGTTTTTCCTATCTACTTTAAAAATCAGAGGGGTATCATCTGCGAATAAAAGAATATCGCAGAAATCTTTGACCATGCAAGGCAGATCATTAATATATGTTAGAAACAGAAAAGGTTCCAAAATTGATCCCTGTGGTACTCCCATTTTTACCAATGACCCGGAAGAAGTATTACCGTTTATTCCAACTTTCTGTAGCCTGTCGGACAGATATGACTATAAGATTCAGAGCTTTTCCACGAATACCATAGTGGGAAAGTTTACGAATCAGAGTGCAGTGCTCTACACAGTCAAATGCCTTGGAAAGATCACAAAATACGCCAATCGCATCATGTGAACTCTCCCAGGCTTCCAGTATATGCGACATCAAATGAACACCTGCATCCGTTGTGGATTTGCTCTTTGTGAAACCAAACTGATTCTCATTCAATAAATTATGCTTATTAAAGTGGGATAGAAGTTGTTTGAGCATAATTGTTAGGGTTCCGTAGTACCTACAAGGAACCCTTATAGTTTCGTCATGTCCGTCTGTCTGTCCGTCTGTCCGAGGTTTTGCTAAGAGACCGTTTGTACTAGAAAGCTGCAATTTCGTACGGGTATGTAAACTTACCACGCCGACAAAGTGGTAAAATAAAATTTGGAAAAATATTTTTTTTTAGGGTAGCTCCCATACAAGTGATGTGGGTATGATTTTTTTTTCCATCGTCTATCCCTTCGAATGGGGTATCATTGAATAGATATTTTGAAATTATTTAGGGTTTGCTAATATTATTGAACGATTTAACGCTTCATTTACGAAATATTCAACTTTAATGTGCTAATTTTTGTTCCAGTAAGTCCCTCCCCCCCTCTAAAAGATAAACAGCTGGTTTGAAAAATCTGGAAAATTTCTTGATGATAGTGCAGTTTATGAACTTTCAAGGAAAATTATAGCGGTTCAGATAACTTTAATACTTTAGCAGTAATAGTCGTTGAGCTTGGGTATTAGATAATTTTGCACCAAATACAAAATTCTTAGAATAAATCCTTTAAAGTTACTAAGATGAAGTATTGGAAGGACTAGAATCGGTATAGATAGTTATGTACTGTAGGAAAGGTGGCGGGGGAGAGAGGGGGGGTTGTAGCATCCCCCCAGAGGGGTGGGGGATTACGGAAACTATTTTTGTTTTTTAAATAATAATAATTAAAATATAAATGTGTATCTACATACATTAGAAGGACTTTAGGTATTGTATATATGTATATATTTTGTGCAATGGGTAGGGGGAGAGAGGGTGGATTATTCCCCATTGATGGGAGGGAGTTACAGAAACCTGTTGTTTTTTTAATACTAATGAAATTTCCCAAAATTCGCTTCTTCTTCATGAAAATAATTAATAATAAATCACAAGCACGAAAAAGTCACCAAAAAATAGTAAGACTTAGAGACAAACTAGCGGCCCGCTCCAGCTTCGCACGGGTATAAAATATATAGCTTATGTCATTCACTGAAAAAATTATTAAAATCGATCCAGTTGTTTTTATTCATTACTGCCCGTGGCCCGCAGGCGTTAAATTTAAAGTAAAACAATTCTTCTTTCCCTAAGCCATGAAGATTTCCTGCTATCTTTGGAATATCTAAATTCATTTTTATCTAAATTTATTTTTACTTATTTACTTTTTACATTTTTACCTACTTATTTTATTTTTACAACAAATAATATATTACAGAATGTCTTTATAATGTCTTTTTCTTCACAGCTTTCTTGTCATTAGACAATACAAACATGTTTTCTCTAGATGTTACTCTTGAAAGAGCGACATACAATTGGCCATGTGAAAAACAATCAACGCTCAAATCTAAGCCTGCAACGTTGAAGGTTTGACCCTGTGATTTATTAATGGTCATTGCAAAAGATGTCCTTCCCGGAAACTGTAAACGTTTAAATTGGAAGGGTAAATCCGATGGTATCAGAGGGATTCGGGGAATCAATACATCTTCTCCAGTACGCCGGCCGGAACCGCCGCAAACGCTACGTCCCGCAATTTTTAAATCTGTAATATCTTCGAAAATATTCATTTAAATCATATGCTGTAAAGGGCCATATATATTTTTATTAAATCAACATTGTATTTAAGGTATTTAATTACATAAGGATTAATGCTGTATTGGTTAAAATCGCTTCGACAATTAGCCATATTTGTCGTAAAAAATAAATGTCAAAAAAAATATTAAGGATATCCATAAGAGATAGACATATAACAAAGCGGAGTTTTCTATAGACCTTTTCAATGTGTACAATACTTAGTACATTATTTTGATAAATCTCGTAGGGTTCAGTCTGCATTTGCAATGTAAGCGGAAAAAATTTAATTATTTACGACATCACATTAGAAACCTTAATAAACGGTCAAGCGCGTGTCCGGCCACGCGCAATGTAGGGTTCCGTAGTAGCCCGTTATCATAATAAAGAATAATTCTGTTGTTCATTTTATCTCTCTACCTATAACTTTCTAAACAATTTGTTCTTTTGTTTATAAATTGTGATTATATGCACGTTTAGACTGTTGTTGACCGTGCCTATTAAGTAGGAATCATGGATTATCTAAAAGTTTCTTATTTGCTCACAAACTTTTTTCTTCTCTCCATTTAACGACACCTCTCTATAACGCCGTAAAATGCACATTCCCTTGAGTTTACACTGTATATGTATATATATCTATATATAGTGTAAACTATGTAACGACACTGAAGGAACTGCATATATATATATTTAAGAACCAACAAACAGTCACAATATTTTCCTAATGAAAAAATATTCTTATTTATAATGATAATTATGAGACGGCGAGGATGAGGTCTAAAAAGTACCTTATACCGAAGCTAATGGATCTACTCAGTACACTCATATCTGTTATGACTTATGATATAGGTCATACAGCAGCATAATATCTAATTGTTGCCTCCTAGAGCATAATTGCAATAATTTATATATATTTAGCAGCTCTTCATAATGGTTTAATTTTATGCGATAAATACGTTAATTCGTTGTTGAAGTTACTAGACGACTTTTTTTTTATGTTATTGTGACGGAGCAAGCCCGAGGCTCACCTGATGTGAAGTGGACTAACCTCTGCCTATAACAGACGCATTTCGTCAACGACGATTTGCACTGTGCCCGTCACTGAGACGTCCAGTTGTTAGGTCTCATTAGCCTGTAATTTTTCTGGCTCTCAAAGACAGCTGCCGGAACACAATGTTAGGAGCTTAGCGACAGATTTTCTACTTAAGGTCCTTATGACAAAATTAAATATTTTTTAACCACGTGCTATTATTATATTTTGAATATTTACATTAACGATTAATTTACTAACTAATATTATTCCTTAATCCTTTATGACTTAAACTTCATTAAAGTTAGAATCCCATAACACATATCTAAAATTACACATTACAAATCACATACCCTTCACATGCACGTATACTCAAACATACAGAAACACGCACCGACACATACACCTTTCAAATTCCTCACAAACATTCACTTAAACTCGTACACCAATACTACACCACAGAACAATGACTACACGTAAATATTAATTATTAAAAATATACAAAATGACGTTAATTCGAATAAAAACAATTTCGTTAAATATTTTTCCTATATGTATGTTTCAATGTATTGGTTCAATTTTGAATTGTTACTAAATAGTATATATAAAAGAAAAAATATAGATGTGTTAGGCTTGGTACGCGAAGGAAGGGCAAAAGGGAGCCCTGTTAAGTATTAATGATTCGCCGCTATCTGTCTGTCCATCCTTATTTCACACATTTTAAGCGTAAACATGGACCTGAAATTGCGATATTTTGAGTAAAATGCTAACCCGAACTAAATGTTGCATTAGAAATATAAATGAATAATCATATAGGCGGTGAATTGTTTAAACATATTCAAATAAATTCAAAGTCAAAGTTGAAATATTTTTTTTCAACTTAGGCGTCTACGACACTCTTATGAAGGGCAATTACAAATTTTAATATTGAAATAATATTATTATTTATATTATTAATATAAATAATATTTTATACATAATACTGCCATGTTCAGCTAAAAAAAATTATGGAGTCACTGCGAGAAGAACCAATCAACATATTTTACATATATATATTATACATTTTGCAGCGCTCGTAGCGAAGTTTGCTTACCGTTCTTAACCGTTCAGCTATGTTAAGCAAGGAGCGCCGTCGTGACTTGGATGGGTGACCGCTAGTGGCATTACCTACTACTGAGCGCTTCCGTGCTTCGGAGGGCACGTCAAGCCGTAGTTCCCGGTTGCTCTTTCACGATGGCAATCGTTACAGCATGGTGGTAGGCCGAAAGCCCGCCTGGCTAGCTACCACCCTCAAGTAGAAAATCTGTGGCTAAGAACCTAACGGTGTGTTCCGACAGCTCTCATTGAGAGCCAGTAATTCTAGGTTAGCCTGAACAACATCTTCGACTATAAAATGAGCTCCGGTCCCACGGTCTCTACACCAAACAGCTCAAATATGGAGTCGCTCCTCCGAAGCAAATGTTTAACGTATTGTCCATGTTCCTCCAAATTGTTCATCATAAATGTACTGATTTGCATTAAATTGAGATTTATGCGATGCGATGTTTTTATTACCAGGTATACTTTGTCCAGCTTGAGAAAGAATTAGAAATGATTAGCAGCGAGCTCGGACCCCAGTCACGTAAAGCACCCAGACTTTAAAGACGCCGAAGTCGTTAGTGCTACCTTTATTCTATTTTCGTCTCTAGGGACAAGAATTACCAAATCTTTTGTGACATTTTTACTACTTTAAAAATAAATACCTTAACAACATTACACTCAGAATACAAAATTAAGCTAAGATGTTGGATACATGGTTTTTTATGTTATTTAGTAGTTTCAACTTAAAATATCTGAAAGTAAAGTTAAAGGCAATATTCCGCCATTAAATTTCCGACTTAATATAATAATTAATAACACAGTTTGTGAAAGTTCCAAATTAATTCCAATTAGAAAGCAGTATAAATTCTTGATGAAACTTAACAAATTAAAAGTAAAGCTGGTCGGGAAGATTAATTTATTTTATTTCATTCGTTTCTTAATGTTTTCTTAAAATATTTGTTTCTATATTAAGTGTTGTTTCAATGCAGTTTCAGTTAAGTATTATTGATTGACTTATACTTTTACATATTTATACACAAATATCAATTTATAAAAGAAATTCCGAGCGAAAAATCCACGCCGCTAATTATAAATGCATAAAAACTGGCACATTGATATAAAATCAAAAACGGACGCATAGGACTTGAGTATTTTAAAAAATAAGAACTAGCGAAGTGCAAGTCGGAACTCGTTCTTTTAGGTTTCTACATTGCAACAGCCCGTAGTTGAAAAACATGTTTATTTGATTAAAACTATCGTAAGTTGTCACACCGTGCCATATATATACAGATTTTCCGTAATTAACGCTCCGTAGTAAAGTCAATAGCGGTCACCAATCCAAGTCATGACTGCGGCGGACGTTGCTTTACTTAGCTGATGGTACGGAGTTTTTTCGGATACCTACTCATGTGTTGGAGTTATTTAAGTTATTTCCCCCCATAAAATTATTTAAATTAATTTTAGTCCAACAATCGTCTTTGGGTCAAAATTTTATACAAAACATAAAAAACAGGTTTTAACTCCTTCCGTTTACGAACTAGAGACCCGTGATATGGGCGGAAGAACGGACAGACATAGACTGACAGCGGAATCTCGTTTATAGGACTCGGTTTTGCTGTTTGGGTATCTTAGAAAGTGGTCAATGGCATGTCGTGCCCTGGAAGGCCTTCAAGGTGTAATTTTGGCATACATGATATAAAATCGAATTTTTTTTCATTATACCGAAATTTCAAATTCCTAACCAGTTTAGTTTTTGATAATAGACCTTAAAGAATAATAATAGTCCTGAATTGACTGCCATGACTGTCCACCATTTATACAAAAATGTAATGAACCCAATGAGCTCTAGCTAGATAATAATAATAATAATAACAGTGGCAAATCAATAGCACCAGAACAATACCAATAGTCTTATCCACCACTGGGGTCATACCCAAAACATTGCTGACAAGCTTGGATACCATCGACATTCCTGTGACTGCATACAAGTTGCTCCAAAAAGCAGTGATACTAAACACTTGCAGGCTTGTTAGAAATTTTTTATCATTAGAATAGAAATAGCACTTGGCTCCGGCCCGTGCAATATAAAAACCTCCATCAGCGGAGAGACATAAAACGTTTTTGAAATAATAATAATAATAATAATCTTTATTTCGGAAAAAAAATAACAAAGGAAACAATAAACAGTGAAACGATGCTACCTGCTATAGTACAAGACTGTGTCGCAGATAGCAACGCCCGCCTCCTTAAGCTAGTGAAGTATACAGTGATCCAAAATTACAATATTATTAAATATATTTTTTGTTTTATACATTTTAGTTACAATATTTAATATTAGGTTAGTAAAGTATGTGTTAAATATATAATTGTAGTATTTGTATTTATTAAGCTAAAAGACTTCTAATTTCAATATATTATAATAGTTACACTACTGTTTTTGGTGAGTAATAAAGTGAGTGTAATAAAGATTATCCATATATTATCCATAATGTGGTTAAGAAATTTAGTTGTAGAAAGATGATGCCGGGGTGTCATGCCAGGGTGACAAATATATATTTTATTGGCTACCTACTGTTACTACGACTACTTACTGTAATTCAGGCCTCCTGAAGCATAATTTAAGCTATTTTCTAGTCTATATATTATATAATAATCTTTGGATCAACATTCCACACAAAATATCAATTATGTAACTCTTTCCGCTGGAGACCCCTGACTTACTCGGACAGACATGCAGACAGACAGACTGCAGAGTCTCATTAATTGGGCATAATTTTGCATTTTGGGTAGGGAACCCTTAATTGATATTAGAAACCTCATAGTGCCTTTGAATTTCCTTTTTCACGGTACCCCCTCGGTGGGATAGATCACTGATAACCAAAATGGATAGACCATTTTGCCCCAGGGGTCGCCAATGAATTGTATGGTGTTCACATATTCTGGGAAAAATGGGGGTCTATCAGATTTAAATGGGGGTCAACACCAATGGATCTCATTTAAGCAGGTTATTTGTATTTTAGTTTGTACCCATGTATGGAATAATTTACAGATAAAGATAGTAACTTTTTACTAACATAATGCTTTCATACGATATAAACACATGTATTATATCTCTCTGCATAAATTATTTCATAGTAATGAAAGGGGTTATCAGCGCGCTTGCCAATTTCCTAACAAAAGTATGCAATTAACTGAATGAAATTTGAAACTGAACCGAACTAAATTGATGCCAATCAAACGTCGAAAATGTGTGATGTTTTTCAGTTATTTTATGTAACAGACACTTAATTTTATCTTGGTTTGGTTTCAATTATTGTGTTTCAATACTATACGAGTACTTCAGCATGGCAAAAAATAAAATCTTTCAAAGTTATTGGCACTATACAAGCTGTAGAAAATTCATTTGAATTTGATGAATTTGCGAAAGTAATATTACGTAAGCAGTACGTGAGCTACCCAAAACCGAAAAACATGGCGTCTATGAGTGACCACAGTTTTGGGATCTCAGGGATAGATTTCATTTAACCCCATTTCATATTTGAGCATACCACCTATATTATAGAGACAATTATTCTATTATTATGGCTACTTCCGTTGTAATAGCAGTTCAATAGTACCATTTTATTGTATGTTGTTGCAAATAATAATACATTTTGCGAATGAACGCCTGGCTAGCGACCACCCTCAAGTAGAAAATCTGTCGCCAAGAACCTAACAGTGTGTTCCGACAGCAGTCCTTGAAAGCCAGTAAAATTACAGAAAAAAATTTTCGAGTTCCTTAGCGGGATCCTACCCGCACTTGGCCGGTTTTTATAATTTGTTGTTATAAGTTAAATGTTAGACTACAATAAATATCAAGCTTGGTTGCATTAAGAGAAGATATTTTTCAAAATGACGGAGATATGGGGTTTTAAACCTTACAAAAATCGTACCTATATCTGCCATATCAAAAATATTACAATATTGTTACAGATTTTTTTGTTACCCTTATCAAGAAGAAGCCTTTTTGTCAGAACAACTTATTCATCCGATAATCATATTAAGAGGCATTTTACATTTTAATGCGGTATACGAAGATTTTAAGCGCTTAATTTACTATCATAGGAAATATCTACAAGTTGTTTAATAATTGATAAAAATATAATAATCTGTTCTCTTATCAGTTAATGTACCAGATTTACAAACATAACATTAATTATTTTGTAGTGACCAATCTCCCGCACCTTGTTTTACGAATTAAAGTACACATAGCCAACTTCAGAGTTCTATCTCTTGTATAAAGATTCATCAAATTAACTAAAAAAAAAACTGTGCATCAGGCATATAATCCTGTTGACACATAGTATACTAGAATATCGATAATTAATGGTCATTATAGAAAAAAAAATAAAGATCTTGCGCCAATTTCCACGAATTATATCAGCAGTTTAACACGATATATTGCGTTTAATAAAGTGTAATTCCAAACAGATATTATATGAAAAGAAAGTTTATTCTTTAATTAATCTGATCTTGTATAAATTGTGCTATTAACTCTGTTTTGTTAGACAAGAAAAAATATTTAACATAACTCGAAATGCTCATAAATTGAAATGTACAAGCGCGAGGCGATCAGTACCGCGCGAGCGCTCATCGAGGTAGGACCTGCGTTTGTTTTGCCTTGCTCTGACGTCTCGTACGCGGAACGCGTAGACGCAAGTTTATAGTGCGACCACAGAGTTTTGATCATGTCTTTATTTTTTTAAGTAACAAACTATACTTTATTTTTGTTGTCCATAATATAATTATTGTTCTCTTGTTAAGTAACTACATCTTTAGTTTCTGTTCATTCATTGTGTTAAAAAAAGGAAACGTCACAATTATGCAGCCTTATACAGCGTCTATTATATATATATATATATTTATACTGTATCAAAGTACCTTAGTTTCATTTCTCCTACTACCACGTTAGGTAGGTTAGAAACTAAGTGTACCTATAGCGGTACAATATAACTGTGAGATTCATGGAAACATATGGTATTTTGTCAATAAAAACTCTTTCCGTTGTAGCCAGACCTTAAAAATTGGGTCTGATGTAACTACTTCAGTATATAAAAGTTAGTTTTTTTCTGGATTACTTACAGAAATCAAGTTAAAAATAATCGTAAACGAATATGAAATCAACGAGCATATACAATTATAGCGATTTACTCCAGAAACTTCAAAAACATTAAACAATAATTCACATTAAACATTTATTTTTGCTCTCCTGAATAGTTGTAAAATTGGATATCCGACTAAATGGTTCTGATGTCGAGAATTGGGTTGTTTTAATCTTGTTACTTTAAAATATTTGGCGTAAAAATCTGTAATAATTCATGGCTTAAGAACAATAGTAAATTATCATACTAAAAGAAGAATCGAAGTTCTAGGTTTGTCTAGTTACGAAAAAATAAAAATAGCAATTAAATTACTATTTCCCACCATTTTTGTCGTGTGTTCAAACCCCATTTCCAGTATTTTTTTCTATAAAAAGGTGTATTATCATTTATTTTCCATAGAGGAAATAGTGAGCATAAGAGTATATAGTGAGGATTGCATTGGTACCAAGAAGTATATATGTTGATTATAGATTGCATCAAAGATATTCGATTTAAAAACAAAAAACCTCAAAATGTGTAAATATATATTTACATTTCGCTGTTTGGTCTACTCAAACTAAATGGATGAAAATGTTATTTTTTTAAAGGTATAGGTGATATATTGTGGTATGGGAATATGAGGGTGACATGTTTAAGTAGGTAATGGAAAACCAAAAACGTCATGGGACGTTTGTGGTTGGTACTGAGTTGTTTTCCGGATGCACAGAAAAATAAACCTCAATCCTATGCATGGTCATTATGGCAGACAGTGTTAACGACTGGATATAGATACTGTGTAGAGTGTGAACGAGGAAAATAGCAATTTTTGGAAAATTTCAAAGAAAGAGCTTTCAGTCCGCAGCTTTTAATCAATGCCGTTACGTCAAATATTTATATAATTTTAAGCCGTATAGTTATTTAATTATTTAAGTTTTTTGTTACAATAAATGATTCAAACATATTTATTTTTTATTCATCAAGGATGAAATGTAAATATACGATTCACGATATAGGTTGACTATTTAATGTACATGCCTACTTCTTTTCTATAACATTAGCAAATAGTCGACAAGAAATTGATTATTTACTCATGCCAATCACACAACTTTTAAATTTGCAACTTACATTTCTTTATTAATGAGTGCTAGTATCAAATAGGGATTGCAATCCGGTCCGGCGGATCCGGTAATCCGCCGGATCCGGCGGGTTTTTGAGCCTACCGGATCCGGTGGGTCAGGGCCGGATCCGGCACCGGATCCGGTAAAGCATAAAAACCGCGAAATGAAAATCAAAAATCGAATTACGCGCCATACTGCAACGACGCGCGCGATGTTGCCAGATCCCTTGACGTGCCCCCGTCACCCCCGGCCCGCTCTGCGCTTGTCAGTCGTCACTAGACCTTTGACACAAAAGTGTGTGTGTGTTTGTGATTGATTTGATTTGTGTCGAGATTAAGCGTAAGTTGACAAACACTTTATTTACCTAATTACCTTCTATCAAATCGTGATTATGTGACGGAAAAACATGGAATAATCTAGATAGGTATTTGAATTGTTAAATGGGCTAAGTTAGCTAGTTGTATTGTTTGTCTACCTAATTACCTACTATTAACCTCTTACTATTAAAATGTCTTTTTTTGTGATTACGTAACGGAAAAACATGGAATAATCTAGATAGGTATTTGAATTGTTAAATGGGCTAGGCTAGCTAGTTGTATTGTTTGTTTACCTTATATTAACCCCTTATTATTAAAATGTTTTGTTAGTATTTATGTGACGGAAAAGCATTAAAATTTTTGATAGGTATTTAAATCGTTAAATGGGTTAGGTTAGCTAGTTGTATTGTTTGTTTCCCTAATTACCTATTATTAACCACTTATTATTAAAATGTTTTGTAAGTGAATATGTGACGGAAAAACATTGAATAATCTAGATAGGTTTATAAATTGTTCAATCAGAATATTTACCTACGTTTTAAATTTAGAACGGAAATTAGGTATCTATAGACTTCTTATCAATTTATAGTTTTTTTAATTGGTTACAGGTAAATGATAATAGTTTTTTAAAAATGTCACTTTCTAAACCACAGATACTTCAGGACAAAAATAAAGAAAATGAAGATACTGGAAAATCTCTGTGGGACTATTTCAAAAAAATACCCAATACACAAAACGAAGCAGAATGTTAAATCTATGTTGATTATTAACGTTATTATTACTTAAGTAGACTGATTATTTTATTATGAAGAAGAGTTTTATAATTTTGTTTAGTACTCATAGTACAACTTTCAAATAATACCAAATAAAAATAACAAAAACTATTTTTAGTCTCCATAAATACGTGTTATATTTTTCTTTTAATTATTAAAAGTCAAAATATATTACTTTCCCTTACCGCACTGTCATTTAAAATTGAAAAACTATCATTAAATACCAGGCCGTAAATAATTTAACAATCCGGCCGGATCCGGCCGGATTTGCGTTAATCCGGTAAAATCCGGCCGGATTGAAAATGATACCGGATTGCAATCCCTAGTATCAAACTATGTTACTCACAGTCACGCTATTCCGTCGTCATTTCTTTCGCTTGTGTATGCGATGCGCTGGCATTGACCTAAACTTCAGAAGCGTGATTTTGTGAAATGGCTCTTAATAGGCTGGGTGGAAAAGTATAAAACAAATATTACAAGGGAATTTCATTAGGTTTCGAAATAAATGCCTATTAAAAATAAATACCTAATGGGTTTTATTGACCCATACAATGGAAGACTTAAACCAATAACCAATATTATTTGCTATACCTACTATGCCCATTACCAACCAATACCCATATAGCTATTGTTCGCAACTTTTTTCATGTATGCATGTAGATAGTAGTAGATATAAAGATAAACTGGCAGATCTTAGACGACGAAAAATTATTTTTCTTCCTTTCCCATCGAGCGGGGTATCAAAAGGAAGGGCGTTAAAATTTTTTTTTTTTTTTTATTTTTTTTTTTTATGTTATTGTGACGGATCAAGCCCGAGGCCCACCTGATGTTAAGTGGGCTATCCTCTGCCTATAACAGACGCATTTCGTCAGCGACGAATTGCACTGTGCCCGTCACACTGAGACGTCCAGTTGTTAGGTCTCATTAGCCTGTAATTTTTCTGGCTCTCAAGGACTGCTGCCGGAACACACTGTTAGGTGCTTGGCGACAGATTTTCTACTTGAGGGTGGTCGCTAGCCAGGCAGGCATTCACAAAATGCCCTTCCACCATGCGGTGAAGCTCAAGCTCTGGGCGGGATTCGAACCATGGACCTGCTGCACGGCAGTCCATAGCCAATGCCACTGAGCCATCACTGCTTCAAAAAATAATGGTTATATTTAAAAATGGTTATATAAATGTATATAACTTGTAGTTTTTAAGTTAAGTTTTTGTACAATAAAACGCTTAAGGAAATTAAATAATTTTCTGTCGGGTTTCTTACTCTTTTAATTAATTTATTTGGTTTAGTTGTTAGATCGTCTAACTGTTGTACTTCATCGTGTAAAACACGGGATTCGGAGAAGAGTTTTGACAATATCTGATAATGTTCAATACTCAAATTTATTACATTTATTTTGGGTAAACGTATGTTTTGATAGTGTAGGGGTAATCTATGGAATCAAGTGCATTGATGTCCAATAACTGTTGAAGATAATACGAGCAGTATAATTTTATTCCAAATACCAGGATCATGAACAAGGGTTACGAATCTTGCAGCTTGTAGATAACAAGTAGAAAATTTATCGCAAAGCACCTAACGGTATGTTCCGGCAGCTGTCCTGGAGAGCCAGTAATTCTAGGTTCAGCCTGTTAACACCTTCGATCACATCATCACTTACCATCAGATGAGATTGTAATCAACGGCATACATAACAACAATAAAAAAAAATACACGCGTACAACTGAATTAAGAAACATTTTGAATTTCCCGCAATGTATTATCTGAGTCTCAACCTTAAACTAAGAATCATGCTTCCATTTCTATTTAGATACCAGAGGAGGCAGCATGGCTTCACGATTCAGTTTGGGTGTACGCTCGGGCGCTGGCGACGGCACTCACTACGGGCGAAGGTTCCCGGGATGGCAGAGCCATTGCTGCTCACATGCGAAACACCACCTATCGGAGTGTTATGGGGTGAGTACCTGCCATACCTTCAATATACGTTGAGCTCATACCAGAACCTTAACTTATGTACCCAGTAAATAATATATCAATATTACTACATAGTATAAAACACAGTTGCTTCCCGCTGTCTGTCCCTATGTATGCTTAGATCTTTAGAACTACGCAACGGATTTTAATGCAGTTTTTTAATAGGTATAATAATTCAAGAGAAAGGTTTATGTGTATAATACATGCATAATATAGTAGAGAAACACTGATTATTGTAGAGCAAAGATTTGTAGAGATTTTTATTGTGATGTCGTAGATAAACACATTTTTTCCGCTTACATTGCAAACGCTGGCTGAAATCTACGAGATAGATCAAAATAATGTATGACAGTATTGTACACCTTCAAAAGGTCTACAAAAAAGTCCGGATTATATAATGGCTTATTTACGAAGCTTAAGCAATACAACATTAATCCTTATCCAATGAAGTACATACATTGTGCATGTAATATATGTAGACCAATATGGCCAATTACAGCATGTAAGTTAATTAATATTTTCGAAGATATTACAGATTATCTACCGACTTCTAAAAAAAGAGGTACTAAATTCAACTGTATGTTTTATTATGTTTGTTTCCTCAGAACTATTCACTGGGTGAACCGATTTTGATGATTCTTTTTATATTTGAAAGCTGATGCTGTCTCATTTAAATTTCATTAAATTCGGTCAAGCCATTTTGGAGTTACACTCCAATAACTGAAAAGCCTTGATGATATTGATAGTGAATGACAATGGGTCCCATAAGTAGCAAGGGTCACTAAAAAGGATGAAATAAAATTTTGTACCAAAAAATAGCACCAACTTCAACACTCAAATCAGTACCATGCAGACAATATTGTGTTCTTTTGAACCATCATGGTACCGACTTCAACAAGTTATTACACATATTTGAGTGTTGAAGTCGGTGCAATTTTTTGGTAAAAATTTTTGTTAGTATCAGCATTGCACCCGTGCGAAGCCGGGGTGGATCGCTAGTTATGTATATGATAATATAGCGAAAATTTACTTGTGCATGTGGCTTTTGTGATAATTACGTCTTACTGCATGGGTGGAAATGTATATATAACCTATATAATAATCTATACAAATATTCGCGAATATCTGGTGGGCCGATTTATATGATTTATTTTATGATGGATAGAAATAGGTCTTGGGCTGTTGCCATATAAACTGCATAAACTTTGGATATGTTGTTTTTAAACTATTTATATATTATCTATAGAGTGCAATGTTCACCACATAAAAGTGTAAAATATAATTAATGTCCACAAGAACTGATATTTGACTTACCCCGGCACACGGTGCGTTAAGCAGCGGGTTCTCTTCCCTCTCGAGATGAATATTTTGTGCTAAATGTGATTTTCATTTAGCATGAGCTAGTGCTTGGATCGTATTTAGAAATACATTAAGGGTTAATTTCATCTAAATTTCCTGCTTGCACTTACCGATGTGGTACGATGTATGGCGGGAACGTTTTTGACGCGTTTCTATTCTTCCCAATTTCCCCTTTTTGACTTGAAATTAATGGATTTTCACAAGTTAATCCTTAATATGTAAATTGACTTGCTAGTTTATAAAGCATTATATAATAGTTTTTTAAACGGCAGGGTATTTATCGTAGCTGTAAGGGTTTGAATAAGTTAGGCACAAAACTTCAACAAATTATTGTTCGATTATTTGTAGAGTAGGAAGTCGATTAAGATTTGTTTATATTGATTAAATATATATAATACAACCTCATTAAACGGTCTACCCTCCTTAAAATTTACTCACTAACATCGTATCTCTCAAAGCCATATTTCAGTGAAAAATAAAGCAAAAGGATATTTGTCTAAGTAAATTTCCATTTCGGGTATTTTGCCAGGGAAGTGGTTAATATTTTCATAGTATAATATATACACTTCCCTGTTATTTGTCTTACAAACAAAACAATGTTATCGGTACATGTACCTACTATCTGCGTGCAGATTATGGCAGGCTATGTTCAGCAGTGGACAATCCGGCTACAGTAATTCCATATGCAACCCAAATAGCAATTTAATTGTTATACTTTATAGGTAGGATAGGATGTCCTAAGTAAACTTAAGTCTATTATAAATTGACTACGCCAAAATACAAAACACTCTGACCCCACTGAAACTCGGCCTAATAATTCAGTCCTGGCGACAACAATATGTCACATGTATAAATAGTACATTATAATATAAGTGCGGTAATTTGAAAATTACTGCCGGGGCGATATTGCTACAAGAAAGCAGAGGCTGTAATTATCAAAGCGCACGTATGTCATACGACGTTTTATAACATATTTGCGAGATAATAAATAAAACTCGGACTTTCTTAAACGAATAAATCTTTGATAACTTGTTTAAGAAGTTAGAAAAAAATTTAACAATTCGTAAATATTTATTTATTATATTTTCTCTCCGAAAGTTAATTTTATTCCTAAAATGTTGACCACTTTTCTGAGATAGAAACTCTTTGCTAAGATTTTAAAAAGTACCGTTCGTTTTAAACGCAGCATTTCGATAAACCGTGCATTTTACCTGATTAAAAAGAAACTCGTGCGTTTTACATTACAATAACGCACAAGTACGTAATGAGATATTAATACGAATATGATATTGAAATTGGTGAAATAAGAGACCCTTTACGAGCAAATGTGTTATATATTTCATAAATGATTGTGATCAATTCGAACCCAAACATCACAGATTACGAACTTAACAAAATATATATTTTTTTTAAAGATTAAAAAAAGTTAAGTTGCTCCTTAGATATCTTGCAAACTATACTCTGGTTTTTAATTCGAGATCAAAAAGGTAAACAAAGTAATGTCAATATATGTCATTGTCAAAGTAACTGGTCAGGGGTATTAAATATTTTTTCTTCAAAATATTTTTACGTAATCCGCAACGGCGCTCCCTGCAGCGCTAAGTTTCACACATTTTTATTAAATTGAAATAATTCCACACCTATATACCGTATATATATTTACCTTAGTCGCCTCTTAAAACACCCACGGGAAGAAACGGGGGTGACATTATAACCCAGCATCCCATGGGACGATGGGCTACAAAAATACCGGAAGGTGGAAAGCAGCACCTTCTAGAGAACTAACAAATTCTACTACGATCCTCAAGACGCCTGCCAAGCGTGGGGATTATGCTAAATCCCCCCATTGGAACCTTGTTAAACGGGGGAAGTTTCGGATTTGATTTTGTGACTTGCGTTTGAGGAGGTATATATTTTCTTATTTTGGTGAGAAAGTACAAAAGTATTAATAACCTTTACTAAACTATACATATGAATTTTGCTGTCTTGAAAAAAATTTGAACAATCTGCCGTACCTATAGTGTGAAAAGTGATTTTGGCGAAGTGAACTCACCGCTTCCCTTATTTTTGCGGACTATCCTTTTGACTGAAACTGACGTTATTCCCAACATGTCCGCGGTTTTTTTAGGACACTTGAAGCAGTGATGGCTAAGTGGCATTGGCTATAGAATGCCGCGCAGTAGGTCCATGGTTTGAATCCCACCGCGGGCTTGAGCTTCACCGCATGTTGGTAGGGTATTTTGCGAATGTCCGCCTGGCTAGCGACCACCCTCAAGTAGAAAATCTGTCGGCAAACACCTAACGGTGTGTTCCGGCAGCAGTCCTTGAGAGCCAGTGAAATTACAGGCACTTGAGACTGTATAGACAGAGGTTAGTCCGTTTAACATTAGGTGGGCCTGGAGTTTGTTATGTCACAGTAACATAAAAAATAGCAATACTCGTCTTTTGGCCACGCTAAAGATGTGTGTTTATACGCCTTCATCACCATCAACTTTTCGGAAGCACTCGCGAACACGTTTCTTAACAGAAGATACAATATCTTTCGTTGTTGAAGAGCCCGGTAAGAGCTCTGGCTGGGAGCCTCCATATTACGAAAATAAATAATTGGTAACAATAAACAAAAACTGAACACAACTCTCTAGAAATAACTATAAACGATAAAAACAATAATAAATAACAAGGAAATTCACAATGACAAGAATAATTATCGGCGAGGAACACATTCGAATCTAAATACGATTTACGAACAAGCAAAAATGGCGTCAGCTGGAAAATGTCGACGATCCCGCCAGTGTGGCAATTAAAAACAAAAAAATCTTACACTATTTTTTTCAGGCTTGATTATATGCGTAAATATGTACGCGCATAAAAAAGTGTTTTATTAGTGAATACTAAAGTAATCAAGTATTGCTTAAAATACTTTTTTTATGTTAAATTCTTCATCGGTTTCCAAAGTTAGTATAATTACTAAGTAAGTTTAATTTTTTTTGCACGGTTAACCCCTTTGTTTAAATTTTTGATCTCGAATTAAAAACCAGAGTATAGATATATACTGGCTTATTGGTAAAATGCTAACCCTTGCCTTGATGATATTGATAGTGAATGACAATGGGTCCCATAAGTAGCAAGGGTCACTAAAAAGGATGAAATAAAATTTTGTACCAAAAAATAGCACCAACTTCAACACTCAAATCAGTACCATGCAGACAATATTGTGTTCTTTTGAACCATCATGGTACCGACTTCAACAAGTTATTACACATATTTGAGTGTTGAAGTCGGTGCTATTTTTTGGTAAAAATTTTTGTTAGTATCAGCATTGCACCCGTGCGAAGCCGGGGTGGATCGCTAGTTATGTATATGATAATATAGCGAAAATTTACTTGTGCATGTGGCTTTTGTGATAATTACGTCTTACTGCATGGGTGGAAATGTATATATAACCTATATAATAATCTATACAAATATTCGCGAATATCTGGTGGGCCGATTTATATGATTTATTTTATGATGGATAGAAATAGGTCTTGGGCTGTTGCCATATAAACTGCATAAACTTTGGATATGTTGTTTTTAAACTATTTATATATTATCTATAGAGTGCAATGTTGACCACATAAAAGTGTAAAATATAATTAATGTCCACAAGAACTGATATTTGACTTACCCCGGCACACGGTGCGTTAAGCAGCGGGTTCTCTTCCCTCTCGAGATGAATATTTTGTGCTAAATGTGATGTTCATTTAGCATGAGCTAGTGCTTGGATCGTATTTAGAAATACATTAAGGGTTAATTTCATCTAAATTTCCTGCTTGCACTTACCGATGTGGTACGATGTATGGCGGGAACGTTTTTGACGCGTTTCTATTCTTCCCAATTTCCCCTTTTTGACTTGAAATTAATGGATTTTCACAAGTTAATCCTTAATATGTAAATTGACTTGCTAGTTTATAAAGCATTATATAATAGTTTTTTAAACGGCAGGGTATTTATCGTAGCTGTAAGGGTTTGAATAAGTTAGGCACAAAACTTCAACAAATTATTGTTCGATTATTTGTAGAGTAGGAAGTCGATTAAGATTTGTTTATATTGATTAAATATATATAATACAACCTCATTAAACGGTCTACCCTCCTTAAAATTTACTCACTAACATCGTATCTCTCAAAGCCATATTTCAGTGAAAAATAAAGCAAAAGGATATTTGTCTAAGTAAATTTCCATTTCGGGTATTTTGCCAGGGAAGTGGTTAATATTTTCATAGTATAATATATACACTTCCCTGTTATTTGTCTTACAAACAAAACAATGTTATCGGTACATGTACCTACTATCTGCGTGCAGATTATGGCAGGCTATGTTCAGCAGTGGACAATCCGGCTACAGTAATTCCATATGCAACCCAAATAGCAATTTAATTGTTATACTTTATAGGTAGGATAGGATGTCCTAAGTAAACTTAAGTCTATTATAAATTGACTACGCCAAAATACAAAACACTCTGACCCCACTGAAACTCGGCCTAATAATTCAGTCCTGGCGACAACAATATGTCACATGTATAAATAGTACATTATAATATAAGTGCGGTAATTTGAAAATTACTGCCGGGGCGATATTGCTACAAGAAAGCAGAGGCTGTAATTATCAAAGCGCACGTATGTCATACGACGTTTTATAACATATTTGCGAGATAATAAATAAAACTCGGACTTTCTTAAACGAATAAATCTTTGATAACTTGTTTAAGAAGTTAGAAAAAAATTTAACAATTCGTAAATATTTATTTATTATATTTTCTCTCCGAAAGTTAATTTTATTCCTAAAATGTTGACCACTTTTCTGAGATAGAAACTCTTTGCTAAGATTTTAAAAAGTACCGTTCGTTTTAAACGCAGCATTTCGATAAACCGTGCATTTTACCTGATTAAAAAGAAACTCGTGCGTTTTACATTACAATAACGCACAAGTACGTAATGAGATATTAATACGAATATGATATTGAAATTGGTGAAATAAGAGACCCTTTACGAGCAAATGTGTTATATATTTCATAAATGATTGTGATCAATTCGAACCCAAACATCACAGATTACGAACTTAACAAAATATATATTTTTTTTAAAGATTAAAAAAAGTTAAGTTGCTCCTTAGATATCTTGCAAACTATACTCTGGTTTTTAATTCGAGATCAAAAAGGTAAACAAAGTAATGTCAATATATGTCATTGTCAAAGTAACTGGTCAGGGGTATTAAATATTTTTTCTTCAAAATATTTTTACGTAATCCGCAACGGCGCTCCCTGCAGCGCTAAGTTTCACACATTTTTATTAAATTGAAATAATTCCACACCTATATACCGTATATATATTTACCTTAGTCGCCTCTTAAAACACCCACGGGAAGAAACGGGGGTGACATTATAACCCAGCATCCCATGGGACGATGGGCTACAAAAATACCGGAAGGTGGAAAGCAGCACCTTCTAGAGAACTAACAAATTCTACTACGATCCTCAAGACGCCTGCCAAGCGTGGGGATTATGCTAAATCCCCCCATTGGAACCTTGTTAAACGGGGGAAGTTTCGGATTTGATTTTGTGACTTGCGTTTGAGGAGGTATATATTTTCTTATTTTGGTGAGAAAGTACAAAAGTATTAATAACCTTTACTAAACTATACATATGAATTTTGCTGTCTTGAAAAAAATTTGAACAATCTGCCGTACCTATAGTGTGAAAAGTGATTTTGGCGAAGTGAACTCACCGCTTCCCTTATTTTTGCGGACTATCCTTTTGACTGAAACTGACGTTATTCCCAACATGTCCGCGGTTTTTTTAGGACACTTGAAGCAGTGATGGCTAAGTGGCATTGGCTATAGAATGCCGCGCAGTAGGTCCATGGTTTGAATCCCACCGCGGGCTTGAGCTTCACCGCATGTTGGTAGGGTATTTTGCGAATGTCCGCCTGGCTAGCGACCACCCTCAAGTAGAAAATCTGTCGGCAAACACCTAACGGTGTGTTCCGGCAGCAGTCCTTGAGAGCCAGTGAAATTACAGGCACTTGAGACTGTATAGACAGAGGTTAGTCCGTTTAACATTAGGTGGGCCTGGAGTTTGTTATGTCACAGTAACATAAAAAATAGCAATACTCGTCTTTTGGCCACGCTAAAGATGTGTGTTTATACGCCTTCATCACCATCAACTTTTCGGAAGCACTCGCGAACACGTTTCTTAACAGAAGATACAATATCTTTCGTTGTTGAAGAGCCCGGTAAGAGCTCTGGCTGGGAGCCTCCATATTACGAAAATAAATAATTGGTAACAATAAACAAAAACTGAACACAACTCTCTAGAAATAACTATAAACGATAAAAACAATAATAAATAACAAGGAAATTCACAATGACAAGAATAATTATCGGCGAGGAACACATTCGAATCTAAATACGATTTACGAACAAGCAAAAATGGCGTCAGCTGGAAAATGTCGACGATCCCGCCAGTGTGGCAATTAAAAACAAAAAAATCTTACACTATTTTTTTCAGGCTTGATTATATGCGTAAATATGTACGCGCATAAAAAAGTGTTTTATTAGTGAATACTAAAGTAATCAAGTATTGCTTAAAATACTTTTTTTATGTTAAATTCTTCATCGGTTTCCAAAGTTAGTATAATTACTAAGTAAGTTTAATTTTTTTTGCACGGTTAACCCCTTTGTTTAAATTTTTGATCTCGAATTAAAAACCAGAGTATAGATATATACTGGCTTATTGGTAAAATGCTAACCCTTGCCTTGATGATATTGATAGTGAATGACAATGGGTCCCATAAGTAGCAAGGGTCACTAAAAAGGATGAAATAAAATTTTGTACCAAAAAATAGCACCAACTTCAACACTCAAATCAGTACCATGCAGACAATATTGTGTTCTTTTGAACCATCATGGTACCGACTTCAACAAGTTATTACACATATTTGAGTGTTGAAGTCGGTGCTATTTTTTGGTAAAAATTTTTGTTAGTATCAGCATTGCACCCGTGCGAAGCCGGGGTGGATCGCTAGTTATGTATATGATAATATAGCGAAAATTTACTTGTGCATGTGGCTTTTGTGATAATTACGTCTTACTGCATGGGTGGAAATGTATATATAACCTATATAATAATCTATACAAATATTCGCGAATATCTGGTGGGCCGATTTATATGATTTATTTTATGATGGATAGAAATAGGTCTTGGGCTGTTGCCATATAAACTGCATAAACTTTGGATATGTTGTTTTTAAACTATTTATATATTATCTATAGAGTGCAATGTTGACCACATAAAAGTGTAAAATATAATTAATGTCCACAAGAACTGATATTTGACTTACCCCGGCACACGGTGCGTTAAGCAGCGGGTTCTCTTCCCTCTCGAGATGAATATTTTGTGCTAAATGTGATGTTCATTTAGCATGAGCTAGTGCTTGGATCGTATTTAGAAATACATTAAGGGTTAATTTCATCTAAATTTCCTGCTTGCACTTACCGATGTGGTACGATGTATGGCGGGAACGTTTTTGACGCGTTTCTATTCTTCCCAATTTCCCCTTTTTGACTTGAAATTAATGGATTTTCACAAGTTAATCCTTAATATGTAAATTGACTTGCTAGTTTATAAAGCATTATATAATAGTTTTTTAAACGGCAGGGTATTTATCGTAGCTGTAAGGGTTTGAATAAGTTAGGCACAAAACTTCAACAAATTATTGTTCGATTATTTGTAGAGTAGGAAGTCGATTAAGATTTGTTTATATTGATTAAATATATATAATACAACCTCATTAAACGGTCTACCCTCCTTAAAATTTACTCACTAACATCGTATCTCTCAAAGCCATATTTCAGTGAAAAATAAAGCAAAAGGATATTTGTCTAAGTAAATTTCCATTTCGGGTATTTTGCCAGGGAAGTGGTTAATATTTTCATAGTATAATATATACACTTCCCTGTTATTTGTCTTACAAACAAAACAATGTTATCGGTACATGTACCTACTATCTGCGTGCAGATTATGGCAGGCTATGTTCAGCAGTGGACAATCCGGCTACAGTAATTCCATATGCAACCCAAATAGCAATTTAATTGTTATACTTTATAGGTAGGATAGGATGTCCTAAGTAAACTTAAGTCTATTATAAATTGACTACGCCAAAATACAAAACACTCTGACCCCACTGAAACTCGGCCTAATAATTCAGTCCTGGCGACAACAATATGTCACATGTATAAATAGTACATTATAATATAAGTGCGGTAATTTGAAAATTACTGCCGGGGCGATATTGCTACAAGAAAGCAGAGGCTGTAATTATCAAAGCGCACGTATGTCATACGACGTTTTATAACATATTTGCGAGATAATAAATAAAACTCGGACTTTCTTAAACGAATAAATCTTTGATAACTTGTTTAAGAAGTTAGAAAAAAATTTAACAATTCGTAAATATTTATTTATTATATTTTCTCTCCGAAAGTTAATTTTATTCCTAAAATGTTGACCACTTTTCTGAGATAGAAACTCTTTGCTAAGATTTTAAAAAGTACCGTTCGTTTTAAACGCAGCATTTCGATAAACCGTGCATTTTACCTGATTAAAAAGAAACTCGTGCGTTTTACATTACAATAACGCACAAGTACGTAATGAGATATTAATACGAATATGATATTGAAATTGGTGAAATAAGAGACCCTTTACGAGCAAATGTGTTATATATTTCATAAATGATTGTGATCAATTCGAACCCAAACATCACAGATTACGAACTTAACAAAATATATATTTTTTTTAAAGATTAAAAAAAGTTAAGTTGCTCCTTAGATATCTTGCAAACTATACTCTGGTTTTTAATTCGAGATCAAAAAGGTAAACAAAGTAATGTCAATATATGTCATTGTCAAAGTAACTGGTCAGGGGTATTAAATATTTTTTCTTCAAAATATTTTTACGTAATCCGCAACGGCGCTCCCTGCAGCGCTAAGTTTCACACATTTTTATTAAATTGAAATAATTCCACACCTATATACCGTATATATATTTACCTTAGTCGCCTCTTAAAACACCCACGGGAAGAAACGGGGGTGACATTATAACCCAGCATCCCATGGGACGATGGGCTACAAAAATACCGGAAGGTGGAAAGCAGCACCTTCTAGAGAACTAACAAATTCTACTACGATCCTCAAGACGCCTGCCAAGCGTGGGGATTATGCTAAATCCCCCCATTGGAACCTTGTTAAACGGGGGAAGTTTCGGATTTGATTTTGTGACTTGCGTTTGAGGAGGTATATATTTTCTTATTTTGGTGAGAAAGTACAAAAGTATTAATAACCTTTACTAAACTATACATATGAATTTTGCTGTCTTGAAAAAAATTTGAACAATCTGCCGTACCTATAGTGTGAAAAGTGATTTTGGCGAAGTGAACTCACCGCTTCCCTTATTTTTGCGGACTATCCTTTTGACTGAAACTGACGTTATTCCCAACATGTCCGCGGTTTTTTTAGGACACTTGAAGCAGTGATGGCTAAGTGGCATTGGCTATAGAATGCCGCGCAGTAGGTCCATGGTTTGAATCCCACCGCGGGCTTGAGCTTCACCGCATGTTGGTAGGGTATTTTGCGAATGTCCGCCTGGCTAGCGACCACCCTCAAGTAGAAAATCTGTCGGCAAACACCTAACGGTGTGTTCCGGCAGCAGTCCTTGAGAGCCAGTGAAATTACAGGCACTTGAGACTGTATAGACAGAGGTTAGTCCGTTTAACATTAGGTGGGCCTGGAGTTTGTTATGTCACAGTAACATAAAAAATAGCAATACTCGTCTTTTGGCCACGCTAAAGATGTGTGTTTATACGCCTTCATCACCATCAACTTTTCGGAAGCACTCGCGAACACGTTTCTTAACAGAAGATACAATATCTTTCGTTGTTGAAGAGCCCGGTAAGAGCTCTGGCTGGGAGCCTCCATATTACGAAAATAAATAATTGGTAACAATAAACAAAAACTGAACACAACTCTCTAGAAATAACTATAAACGATAAAAACAATAATAAATAACAAGGAAATTCACAATGACAAGAATAATTATCGGCGAGGAACACATTCGAATCTAAATACGATTTACGAACAAGCAAAAATGGCGTCAGCTGGAAAATGTCGACGATCCCGCCAGTGTGGCAATTAAAAACAAAAAAATCTTACACTATTTTTTTCAGGCTTGATTATATGCGTAAATATGTACGCGCATAAAAAAGTGTTTTATTAGTGAATACTAAAGTAATCAAGTATTGCTTAAAATACTTTTTTTATGTTAAATTCTTCATCGGTTTCCAAAGTTAGTATAATTACTAAGTAAGTTTAATTTTTTTTGCACGGTTAACCCCTTTGTTTAAATTTTTGATCTCGAATTAAAAACCAGAGTATAGATATATACTGGCTTATTGGTAAAATGCTAACAACCTCATAGGGGATAACTCTGCTAGTCCTATGAAAAATTTTGAGACGATTTTTCTTTCGTTGTGATTTTTTTTTTTTATATATTGTTTTGTGTTTTAATGCCTACTCTGAGCCTAGAGCGCCAGCCGCGGCAACACTGGACCGCGCCGTGGTCCCTTTGAATACATTTTTGAATATTTACATCGAGCAAAGTAATAAAAATATAAAATAATACATTACAGGCACAAGGAACTTTGACGTCAGGTGGTCCTCGTAATTATTCAATCAAAAAAATATAAAAAAAACAAAGACAAATCAAAAAAATTATAAAAAAATGGTCTCAAAAAAAATCTCAAAATATTTCTTAGGACTTGCAGAAGTCAACCCTAAGAGTTTGTTAGCATTTTACCAATAACCCTGTACATGTATTAGTCCTTGATTAGTTTTATCAAATTTAAATACTTAGTTGGTTGGTAAATTACAACAATAATGCTACAAACTAATCTGAGGACATTATGATTTTTTCTTTTCAGGCTTAACCTTAAAAAAATCATTACGTTATTACACGTACTCTAACTTTCATTCCGATTTTCTTAAGTCATCCATGTATTTGTTCCCATGTCATCTAACTTATGCCACAGCCTGGACACTCGACTCATTATCTATACAAAAGCCGCGGTCTAACTACCTATTACACAGACACTACACAAATGTTGTTTTTGTAGACGCGTAAATGTGTGCGTGAACTCTAAGGTTGTCATCGTATGATAATTGTTGTACTTACCTACCTAACAATCTTTTGATGCTGTAATTTATTTTCCTTTATTACAAAATCCACAGATCTTAAAAAAGCATAGATTTGCTTATTAACTATATCTTACATCTAATAATGGATTTACTTTATTTGCATTATATACTTGTACTGTAATTATGACTTATTCGATTTCGTAGGTTATGCGTACCTTACCTACTTTCAGAAACATTTACAAGCACAACAATCCAACTCCATGTACCTACATGAGGATCACCTCAGAGAAGATATTTGACGAATAATGTTTAATGTATATTTACTACCTTTTAAATCTTATTATAAACAAACTGTCCATGAAAGGATTAAACAGCCAAAGTAACGCTACATCACATGTTCACGGTGTGTTCCAGCTTCCAGTTCTAGTTCTTGAGAGCTAGTTTTTATTCTAATATCTTTGACCTGCATAATATATGTGACCAAATCGTCACTTTATAATAATAAATCTGTATTTCAGATACACAGACCCATATTTCTTTATTCACCGTTTGACAAATATACAATATACGAGTACAATACTTATACCTATAAAGTAAATAATTTTGTAAAAATAAAAAAAAATGCCATCTAGTATTGCACTCAGTAGCAACCTAGATTTCTTCTATCATGACATGAAAGATGATTATTATCCTATTGCCATTGAACGAGTCGACTCGCACTTCAAAAACATTCTTAGACGCTGTAGTGCCGGTTCAGACCCATCAGATGCCTAAAGATATTATTATGCCTATAACATTTTGATGTCGTGTGACTTCTTGGCAGTACCTCTTCAGTCATTAGTTGACACGGGTGAAAAGTCCGAAAGAAATTTTCATATGCCTAAAGTCACCATCACATCAGGTCCAGCTCTATGGAATTTTCCGTTGTCATTCTATCTTCATCATCCGATGACCGATGAACTCAAAACATTTACATTTCTCAATGACCATGCGTATATCCGGTACATTTTGGGGCCCCCCCTTCCTGACCTGAAGAACAAAAACAATATTTTTTTGTCCTTTTATACCATGCTTAAGCTTATAAGGTACCTTCCACAAAAAAACAAGAGTTTTTGATATAACTGGGCAGCACAATATAGTCAGCATATCCCAGGTTGTTGATATACAACAATTTAAAATTGACAACATGAGGCCGACCGCAGTCTTGCTACTGAACTCTACAATTAAATCATCACCTAGGAAACTACGAGTAGCTTAGAACCAATAAAAATAATATCAATTAGCCTACAATTAGCACTTGTTATTGTAAAATATTCTGGTAAATATCCTATCACTATAAGTTATCACTGTCAAAATAAACTGGTAACTCTACAATCATCAATCAATCACAGTTTATGAGCTAATTTATCTTTTGTCAAGCGTCTGACGCACTTCGATGTCTTTTCTTAGACTGATGTTTTTGAAACAGTATCCACCATCTGTCTTGTTTACGCTTTTCCTAAAGGCAAAAAATATTATCCCATGACATGTCTATGAAAATCAAATCTACCTATATTAAGAACGTAGGAGTATGTACCTACGTATCTAGTCGCTTCTTCCTTAGTACGCATATGTTTGTAATATTTTTATTTTTGCAATAACGCATGCTCCGCGGTTTACATTTCAAATTAAAACGAGAGGAAAAGCTATAGCCATGTGCGGGATTGGAACCCACGCCATCCACCCAGCCATCAATCCAGCCGAGGTAAGTTAACATGACAGATGAATCATTAATTTTGTAATAATGCAGATTGATTACGTATTCCGTGTTGAAGGTTTTTTTTGTCTTGCCTGAAAAACAAATGCCTCCAAGCAAACAGGTACTTAGTACATGCTGTATGTTCTAATTTTATATATGCAAAGTTCATGAGATCGTAACACCCTTTTGAGACAAACGGCTAACCTAATTACGATTATGCCTTGCCTTGTACATTCAACAGTGTTATTGTATTCTAATTGACATGTATTATTATGCATAGTTGCATTGCACTGCATTCTTATTGTGATCAATAATTTATGCGTGTTATTATGTTGTCCTTTGTGCTGTAGAGAAAACTAATTGTACCGACTACTCATACTAGGTATAAGGGCAGGAAGATGATGACGAAACTTATTAATATCCAGTATAGCATAGAACTGATAGCCGCAAATATATAAGTTTTGTACTCGTGTATGATAATACGTACTCTGCTAATTGCAACTGCTTAGAGTATCTCGGAAACGGTAAGAAGTACATGGTACTCTATAATTTTTGCACTCTCACATAAACTAGTGGACTCTGTGAGCAGAACGAGGACCCTGAAATATGTATATGATCTTTTTTACGTGTTCCACCCACATATCACCGTCGTTTTGTACCTTTTCCTTATAAAAATATTAAACAAAAATATTCACATAATTATCGAACCTTCTTATAACATTCACGAGAATCGGTTGAGATTTCAATTCAAATTAAATCGGACACTTAGCCGGAAATCTAATTTGATTTGTAGTTATTTTGCATTTATTAAAACACCACAAACTACATACAACACTACATCTAGTGCACTGAAAGCTACCTACTACTAGTAGCCACTACCAGTTGGCGGCATTGCCCCGTTGGATTGCAATACTTATTCGTCGAGCCAAATAAGCGCCAGCTATTTGATCAAACTTCGCATTGATTTAAAAAGCGACAGAATTTTAATGGAAATCGATCATATAAAACAATTAGAGAAGTGTTTATATAATTTTTTTAACATCATATATCTCCTTAATTTGTAGTTTCTGGCTTCAAAGTAGAAAAGCATAAGGTATAAAACAACATAATGCGTACCGAATACGCTTTTTCTTTTTTGTTACAAAAACTCATACAAATCGTAATCGTAAATTCATGCTCTAAAAGGGTGAAAGGGCGTTTTATATAATGTTTGGGTAAAATGTATGTAGGTACTCCGATTACTCTGTTTGTAGACCGATTCGTGTGATTTATTTGTTGATCGATAAGGGTAAGAGGGTATGCCTTATGCGGGATTCATATAGATAGGTAGATACATGAACTCTTTGAAACACCATATTTCAGATAACTGTAACTAATACATATACTAAAAGTAAAAGTAACGATGGGTAGTTTTATCATTGTTTATAAAATAAAAATAAATACTTTATTGTGATGACATTTTGACCAATATTTTAACATTATATTGACGAATCGAGCAGTCATATAATCAATGTACAATGGAGACCTATTAAAAGGGTATATAAAAAAAAAATGTTCCAAAATTCAATTTCTTTTTAAATATATAGATTTCTACTTTAAGCATTTAAGTTATGTTAAAGTAGTGCCCATTATAGTACAAATAAGTTCTAAGCGCTTCAAAAAGCATGGAAACGACTTCAACAAACTATTATCTAATGCTTTTTAAAGAGTTATGTATTATCATGACTTTTTTTTCAAAGAGTCCTGTCACGACATCCTTTATGTTTTCATATGCTGTCATTGTTTTCCTGTGACATTTAAGTCAACCAGCCCCGAAACTTAGTTTACTAGCCCCAGCATTTATTTGAATTTATGTACAACCAATAACGATTAATTCAAACCAGCAAAATATATTGAAAAATATGCAATATAATATAAAACACAAGTATATAAAATCGAGATCTAGGTAAATTGACAAAAAAGCTGAAAACATAAAAATGTCATTATACTTATGAGAGGAAAAGTTATAGTCATCTGCAGGATTCGAACCCGCGTCATCCACCCCTATAGCCGGCTCCCGAGGTATGCTCAGACCATCGAGATAACGTTACACTAGAGCCGGCATTCAGGGCAAAATTCTCTTCCATTTTTGCTAATTTTAAACTTAAGTGCGCTTCAGTGCGTTACGAGATCAGACTGCAGCCTAGAACTAATTATATCGTCTAACCAAACGATCAAAACACGCAGCGCTACAACGCTTGTAGGCTACAAAAGTTCGCTTACAGCGCTAAAGCTAATTGCATCATCTAACCAATCTATTCAAACATGCAGCGCTAGAATACTTCTGAGGTATGCTGTCTCAAGATCAAAGACAATCAGCACACATAATGGACATAGCTTTTGTACCTACGAAACTTTGTGAAGAGTATATTAGTAAAAAAATAGTAAAGGTTTATTTTCCAGTTACAACTTTTTACTAGAAACGTGTTAATAATTTAATTAAGGGATATTTTTTTTAAATCTTCATTTAAATTTTGAAAGTATCATAATATAAAACCTAGATTAAAAGTAGTCGTAATTTGCATACATATATTTAAGTACCCACATATTATATTTCTAAATTAAGGTTTTTTTTTAAAAAAATTTTTGTTCAATCCGAATTTGGTGTCTTTATATAGTTACTTATTTCAAGTGAATAATTGACTGAAAATATTTATGAGGGGAATAATTAATATGATCCGTGGAGTGCTGGGCTAGAATTGTACTTACCTCCCAATGTATTTCTATGGCAGTCGTAAGAGGCCAAGAAGACTAAAATGCCAGAAAGCAGCGCCTTATAAAGAACTGTAATTTTACACTGCGATCCCCAAGACGCCTGCCAATAATGGGGGATGCCTATGTTCAACGGTGGACGTTATGGCTGTTAATGATGGTTCATGATATTATTGTTTTAGATAAATAAAACTGAGGAGTAAATTGTCAAGCGTGAGTTACGAAAATTAAAATAAGCTAAGACAAAAAAAACGGATTTACCGATTTTTATTAAGGATAGAGTAATTAACGCCCGAGTTCTTTTTTAAACTTTAAAACATCACAAACTATATACTACTAAACTGAAAGCATTTAGGCAACCCAAAAGCCATTGCCGGCCTACAGGTAATCCAAATGCTCCCGCCCACAACCAGTTGGCAGTGTACCCAGGATGCTGGCAGCATTGCCCCGCTGGATTGCAATGCTTAAAATAGTAATTAATAATAGATCACGTCACTTTTTAAATATTTAATCCCAATCGGTCCAGCCACTTGGAAGTTACGATGATAAACAGAAATAATGTTGACCTGTGCCAAACTTTTTTCGTCGAGAGTAAAAACTAGGTAATTAACTCAATGTTGCTATTTATCATATCTGTCCACTTAACCTATGAATTTCACTACGTGAACATGGCTGCCTACGATGTGCCGTGAAGCATGGCCTTGTGCGATTACAAATCGACAAAATAATAATGTAATAGGGCGTGTTTCATTCCAAAATCTGAACTTTCTTGTGAAATGTGATTCCATCGTTTTTATTTGTTCTTCCCGAATGGTTTTTGCTGTATCTTAAGACGCAGGATGGCATTTTGAATACGCAATATTGGAACGAAATGCGCGTGTAATCTCTACGAGTGCCTAGTAGCGTGTGCGTGAGAAGATGCCGACCGGCTTATTTGAACTGTCCGACTTTGCTTGTTTGAGATTTCGCGTCTAGTATATATACGTCAATGGCTCAGACCGACTGAGCCAACATTATAAGTGTCATGTTAGCTCAGTCAACATTACAATTGTCATGTTAGCTCAGTCGGACAATTGTGATTTTGTAATGTAATACGCACTACGCAGAGTAAGCGTTATTGCATAATATATATAATAGATAAAAGTTTTTTGTAGAGCTGATAGGCTAGCCTTTGACCATTATCTCACCTGATGGTAAGTGATGATGTGTTCGAAGATGTTGTTCAGGCTAATCTAGAATTACTGGCTCTCAAGGACAGCTGCCGGAACACACCGTTAGGTGCTTGGCGACAGATTTTCTACTTGAGGGTGACAGCTAGCCAGACGGGCATTCGCAAAATGCCCTACCACCGTGCTTAGCTTGTGACAGTGCTTGAAAGAGATTTTTTTAAATGCATAAGTATTCAAGTTTCAGTAAAACAGAGTTGGGGAGACGGGAGGATGGAATAAGAGATGTAAGAGATGTATTACTCTACACCATCCAGCCACGGCTTAGAAACATACTCGACAGTTCCGCTTAATTTTTCCGACTTTAGGCTGTTTTTCTTGCACCTAGCATTTTCCTTGCATATCGTACCTACCTCATACCTTCGGTATGCTCAGGATTAAATATTATGAACCGTGCACAGTGTATTATGAACTATGAACACCTCTCGCTTTGCTAGTGGTTCAATCCTAGTTTTCTTCGCTCTCTCAGGTTTCAATACAAATGCAGCTTGACATTATAAATAACTAATTTATAAAGTTTTTAGCGCCCAAAATGTTATTTTTAAATGGGTATCTATATACAAGGATTTCCTGGCTCTACACACAACCACACCGGTCGACTTATCCGTCCCCTACTAGGGCAAAACATTCAGTACATTGCTTAACATATGAACAAGTGTAACATGTGAAAGTGTCTGAAATTATATGGAAAAACATTCAAAAGGGTAGCACATCATTACGAAAGTAAAGTGTTTAAGAACACATTGCTAGGTTATCACAATAAAAACAACACATGACTTGCAATGCGCGTTCGGGTTTTGAAACTTGTACAATTATAAGAAATTTTAAAATGACACGATTAAACAGTAGACGGTTAAAATAATGAATGAAAGTACAAAATTAGCATCTATATTGCTTCGTATCAATGGCCAACAGTTAAGGCGTCCGGTGCGTAGAACCGAAAGAGGTGGGTTCGAATTCTACTTGAGGTGAAAATTGTGCGGTATACTTTGTAGATATGGAATAAGAATGTCAAATGAATTTTAATGTGTTTAGGTACTGGGTGCATATGGATGACAACGGTGATGCCGAGGGAAACTACACGCTCCTGTCAGTCGACCCCTCCAAGCCACCCGGACTCTACCCGCTCGCAGTTCTACATAAAACTCCACCGGTACTTACCTCATACTCCTAATCATTTTTTAAGTCTAAGTGTTTATCTGTTTCATAAATTTCATTGTATTTTCTTTAACTTCGGTGTCTTGAATTTCTGATATTTATATTGCAAATTTTTTCTACATCATAGGTACGCAACTGAAAATACGCGATTCAGTTGGACAAAGGTTACGTTTCTGTCCAAAGTTATCTCCAACAATACTGGTTACGCCACGGCAGGTCTTGTAAATAGGGTGAAAAATTTTACAGATATATCTTTCACAAACGCGAATACCCCACCGTCAAGCAATTAAAGGTCTCATTGAAGCAGCTAATTGGTGGATACTTCGAACACGAAACAAACGTTTAATTGATTTTACCTAGCTCGTTATAGCGACAGTCGGTTGCAGGCCAATTAAGTGGCTATGTAGATTGAACCATTGACTTGACTTAATAAAACCGACTAAATGGCTCATTTTAACTTCATGGTGGTAGATTATAGGTCCGGCAAACATAGTTTATAAAAAGCAATATATTCTGATTTGGATATTTATATACAATACAAATTGTTATAGTCACATTTTACTACGAAAATATGCTGTATAAATTATTTCTATAGGTTAATCTGAAGTGGTTATTCCCATAATAACCTATGATTGTAGTTTTTAAATCAGTCGTCTTTTTACTTCGCGGAGTGCATACGTAAGAGGTTTAGTTATTTTCAACATGATTGCCAATTTACATTAGTATCTATTATTAGTATTAATTAGTTGAAGCAATGATGGCCGAGCGGTAATAGCCATGGACTGCCATGCCGCAGTACCATGGTACGATCCCCACCGGCTTGAGCTTCACCGCACGGTGGAAGGGCATTTTTCGATTGCCCGCCTGGCTAGCTACCACCCTCAAGTAGAAAATCTTTCGCCAAGCACCTAACGATGTGTTCCGGCAGCAGTCCTTGAGAGCCAGTGAAATTACAGGCACAGGAGACTTAATAATTATGTCTCAAAGTGATGGGCGCAGTGCAATTCGTGACTTGTGATGAAATGCATCTGTTATAGGCAGAGGTTAGTCCGCTTAACATCAGGTGGGGCCCGAGCTTGTTCCGTCACAACAACGTACAAAAAAACTCAACAGTATAAGTTTATTTACGATTACCAAATTTGTGCATTGGTAAAATTTTGTGGTGGTTACTGATATGAGTGGAATGTTATGATTTTGGTTTCGCCAAATTTAGTTTAAGTATGTAATCATGGAACCAGCTGGGTATGTTCGAACAATGTATTAAAAAATAAATTACAAACCTCTTGTTATTGGTCACATATATGTCAGATGTTCGTATTCATCAAAATAAGGCGAATAAAGAAATTTGCTTGGATTTTGGACTTCCTGAAACAACGACCAATTCGAGCAGTCGTACAAGGCTGCGGTTATACAAAACACATGTCCGGTCTTGTCTGTAAGTAAGTTTTCTCACCTGTATGATCACCGGGACGGCTAGGTTAAGCACCAACTTGAGGCTAAAGGGCTCAACGATTAACCAGTTGAGAGAACACTTTAAAGTTTAAAGCATCCGGGCAGTCGCTAGATGTCATTCAAAATGTGTCTGGAGTGTGCCTTGATTTACATAATTTAATTCTACCATCCCCATTTCATATCCAAAAACCTGAAACCTCAAATGGTTGACATTTTAACACCATGTAAAACTGGTACCAAATTCGACCATTTACCAGATAGAGGCTAAAAGGGTACCATGCGATTGGCATCTTCATTTATAAAGCGGCAGTGGCACGTCAGGGTGGTAGACGGGTTTATGCAATGAAAGTTTAAATAATTGCCAATGTGGCATTTTGAAAAAACAACTGTAAATTTTTATTTTTAACTGTAAATGACGTGAATGTTCCTCAATATATCACACATATAGGTCAATTTATACCCTATTTTTATCTACTAAATACTATATAATATCAGTAAATATATTTTACATTTAGGTACTGATATTACTCAGAAGACATATATAAAGAAACTACGAATTTCATGTGTTTGAAACCCCAAAAACCCAGTATTTATAATTTTGGAATCCAGAAACATGGTGCTTTCGCGTAAAATTAAAACTCTCCCAATATTATTTGTGTTGAACAAGTACCACTTGCGGCGCTGACCGTAAAATAAATTGGATAGGCCGAAACTCGTACATAAATGGTTTTTGTTCTTTAGATTACAAGTACGGAGGATATTAATAAACGGCATCATTGAAAATAAATTAAATGCTTAGTTATAGTTACCTCAAAAAGCCATTATTTGCTTGTATTTATGTGAAATACATAAAATGTCGGTAAAAGTAAGACAATTGTTATAATTGGTTTATGTAAAGCTATAGCCTCAGCCCGCGACTTCACCTGCTCTGGATTTTATTCCTGAAGCGTCTTCGACTGAACGAGCACACAGTGCGAACGAAGCGTCTCTTCTTCAGCTGACACAATATATATAAATTTATTTAAAAAAGTAAAAAACCCGACTGCAAATTATTTATTTTCGTTAAACGTTTTATCGTTCCATTGAAATTAAAACTGAAAGTTATTATTTTATTATTTTTGGAAACGTTTTTTAAAGCCCTTCATTTTGAAATCCCGGTCGATGGATTTGGAACAACAAAACGTTTTTATCTCGCAATTCGGCGTCCAAAATCCGCCAGTTTGTTATTTTTTTATGTAGGTACCTTGCGTCACCTGCGCTATTAAGCTCCTTGGTTGTCGGCTGTAATAAATGCGATCGGAGCGGGGAGAGGTGCGACGAAGTAGCGCGGCGCGCACTCATGACAAATTAATTTCATCAGGTTTCAGAATATAACTATGATTTTTTGGATTTAGTGACCCATTCCCCCATCAGCGTGCGCAGTGAACCTTTATTCAATTGTAAGCTATGCAGGGTCAGACTCGCGAGGTTTACAGCTCCGAGAGCCACTAGTATCTATTATCTAGGATCTTTAAAATAATCTAAGGTTTCAAGCTTACTTTGAGATAATAATTGAAATCTAAACTCTAGACTGCTTGTCTTTAACTTTATATAAAGTAGTATTAAACAAACTCTTCACTATCATTATTTTTATAATGGCAGGAAAAAAATTGTGGGATAGGAGGGTAAAATTGCTGGCTTCTCACCTATACTTATAACTAAACTTTTCTTCATTGGGATCTGTAAAATACGTTTCTCCTCCTTCTTTGTGTAGTAATGACAGCTAATATGTATATGGCATATCTATTTATCAAATATGTTTAATTTAGGAATTAGATACGAACGATCAAAATATTGCCTTTCTTAATATGATATTTCGCTACAAAATTTAATCCAGTATATCCTAACTAGGCACTTATGCCAAGGTTTGAATCTTCTAACATGACTATTAACATAAACAGAGTTAATAGAGTAGTTTAGGTTCCATTTAGTTGTGACTATTCACTAATAATTCGCAAACGACAATAAATCTGACAAACCAAGAAGTTAAAACTCAAACAGATATTTTCTCCAGTTTATTATAAAGATCCTCGAATTAAACAGCGACACACGTCCACAGTAAATCTGAACGTGTACAGAATAACTATGTACCTACTTACTCAACTGTTTAGCACAATGTTTACGTCACATTTGGCTTGGAAGATGCACTTTGGTGCCAAGTGTCGACTCGGTTCGAATCAACGCTGAGGTCCTGAAATCTGGAACGAGTCTATTATCTTTAATGATAGCTTTTTGGTGTTCTTACTGTGATGGAAATTTGCTATATTTTTTGTTAAATTAAAATTAACACAAGGGAACCCAAGTTCGGCATAGCGGTGACTCGTGCAATGAACATTTTGGCGCATCGTGGTACATACAACGCAAACACGTTTCATTTGGTAGTTTTGTACTAGTGTGCGTATTCACACTCTCTCAAATACCGATAGGAAACATCATCAAGAATGGAAGGCATTATAAGCACATTACCTACTACCGCGACAGCTGCTCATTATTTCCGAAAATAAAGTAAAATTGCCATAGACAATGGCTTATTAGCAGCGATGTTAAAAGTGTTTATCCCATCTATTCGAAAAATAATTATTGGTTCGTTTACAAGTGCGACCAAAGTAGGTCTTTTCTCTTTTTACCTACTTCAAAAAGTTTGAATTAGAACTACGAATAAATAAAGTAAAGAAGTATAACTCTGATACAGTGACCGCTTTGATTTCGGCCTCAGCCAGTTCACATGTAACAAAACACGCACTATTTTCCAAATTCAATTGGATTGGTCAATTGATTTGGCGCTTTGAAATGATCGCATCTGATTGGTCGCGTCAAAGTGATGTTGTCACCGCCGTCATTGCCTAAGGCCAAACCGCACTACTGCGGCACAGCGCGGCAGCGAAACGGTGCGGCTCGGGAAATATTAATTTGTTTGAATTTATAAATGGCGTTAACCGCACTATAGTGATGTGGCTTCGGAGAGGCACGGCGCAGTGCTACAGAGATGTCTCCGAAGGCAACTCTACGTCACGCCTGCGCCATGCCTTTCGGCACTGGAGAGACGCGGTGCAGTAAAATTATCCAGTCATTTCACGTTTCAAAAATTCATAAGACTTTATTTTACGTTTTTAAATCTGTGTGAAATCGATCATTATCTCTGAAAAGTTATTTTATTTTAGAATTTACAGAAAACTTACAGCTAGGCAAATAACATTAGTTATTTCATTTATATACTACATGAAAAACACATGTAATGCTGATGGCCAAATACAAGTTTCCACTTATAGGTTAAAAAATTTATAAAACAAAATGTTTTGAGTGGACGACTAACTTATGAAAAGAAATAAACAATACAATACAATACTTAAGATTCAAATTAACTAGTACAGAAGAATGTTTCATTAAGTAAACGTTTCAGTTTGGTAGTCGAGGTATTGTATAAATCTAATTATAATCTATTAATAAATCTGTATCTGTCAAGTTGTTAAACGAAGCACTAGCGCGCATAATGAATACATTTTGCCTATAATTTGTCTTAACTAACGGAACAGATAAAGTTTTGGGTTTTCTCAATACAGCTGCATGAATGCGTAATCCTTTCAGCTCGAGGAGCTCAGAACAGTCCACCGTGCCATTTGAAATGCTAGAGTTGTGAAAAAGAGTTTTTTTCGAACGAGAATTTTGTTATATCTTGCACCCAAATATAACACTTATTAATTTTTCAGCTATATCGGCCTCTTTGCAAGACACCACGATTATTTTACTTCGACAACTTCATCCATTTCGAATTTTTGCCATTAGCTAGAAGAACCTTTCTGCTACGCCGTATTGCTATTGTGAACGAAAAAGTCGGCTGAGCCGACTTTTTCTATATACCGCGTCGCGATGCAACTCTGTAGTGCGTTCCCAGCTTTAGATACGCGTGGATGGCGTTATGCTACATTATGTAAGCTTGTTTACGTATTCATTTTCTATTACACATTTTTCAATACAATATCTTAGGTTTTTAATGCAATTTATTTCAGTAGATTGGAATTACTTTCTTGGATATAATATTCTATAATAGTTGATATATATAATGCGCTGAAAAAATGAAATGGATTTCAAGTAATTTTAAAAAAAAGTTAAGTTAATATTGATAGTAGGATATAACTTAGAATTAAATTAGATTTAAAAAATGTCTTATTGCGTGTGATAGATTGATAAGTACATCAAGTTTTTTTGGCGGTATGTATTTTAACAAAATGCTGCAAAATGTAATAAATACTTTTAGCTACTACAACGAAAGCATTTAGTCAACCTAGCTGCCATTTCAGGCTTGCAGGCAGTCTAAACACTCCAGCTCTCT
Source organism: Plagodis pulveraria (assembly GCA_963890685.1). NCBI lineage: Eukaryota > Metazoa > Arthropoda > Insecta > Lepidoptera > Geometridae > Plagodis > Plagodis pulveraria. The sequence goes on from OY982957.1 coordinate 15,553,761, forward strand.
ACCAGTTGTCAGCGTGCCCAGCATGCCCAGAACTATTATTCTAGTATTCTATTGTACCAAATTAAGTAGATGGATTATATATACCTATTGGAACTAACAATACCGCAGCCCTGGGTGTCAACTATCAACGAGGCAGTTGATGTAGTATTTATGTTTTCATTTTATGTTTTAGGTACAAATGACATTATAGTTATCTAGAAATAGATCTCAAGCATGACAGCAGTCAAAATGACAGTTAATGTTATATTTTTCCGTTTCTATTTCATATTTTGGATTCAAATTACATAAAAATTACTTAGAAATTATTCTTACGTATGACAGCTTTAATACCTAAAATCAATTTATTTGTAATTTTTATTTCGTTTGTATCCCAAAAATTAAACCAAGAGAAAAACGACATCAATTGACACTTTGACAGTTGTCAGATCAAAGCCCTACTCCTAGGATATTTTTATGTCATTAGAAGCATAAATACTATATTAGAATTGAGGAACTTTATCAAAGTTTTTTTATTACATTTGTTGTACATGTTTGACATTAAAAATTAAGCATATGAAAAAAAATTATTGGGAATCGTTTTCAGACAAAATGTTCTCAGACTAACAATGTTCCGAAGTTATTTTTGACTTCATGTAAAATTCATGTTGCATAAAACTATCCAGGGTAGTCAAGTATGGGTTTCCAAAATATTGTTATTTACTCGTTTATAGAAGTTATTGCCCATTTTTTTACATCCGTATGGCTTCTCTACCATTTTACTACACAGTATGGTATTTTTTCAGAATTAAACAACGTAGAATAACATTGAAAAATTCTTCAGTTGATTATTCCCGCGGTACAACCGCATGACTCGAACCCACGCGGCGAACTGACAGCACCGCGCGGTACACTTTTTAAGCCACGCCCGCTGCGGTATAGTTTGCGTTCTGTTGTTTTTGGGCTTGAATTACATTTCTTTACTTTATTTATTCGTAGAATTAGAAGCATGAATCATTGCAGATAGTCGTCACGGGTTGTGACTAAAGATGACCAGCAAGGAATCGAAAAAGAAAAAGATCATAATATACTCGTACTTATTAGGAGCATCGTTCATTAATAAAAACAAATGAAAAACTCGCGACTGCGATCTTTTCGAGGCTGCGAAATGAAACATCACGGATTACTCTTAAAGCAAATTATTTCAAAGAAATTAGTTATGGTCATATTATATATGTACCATTTTAATTTATTATTTCATGAGCTGTACTTATTAACTCTTATTTATTTTACTCAGTGAAATGAAAAGTAAGGTGATCGCAAAACAATATCTAAAAAAAAACATAACCTCAATGTCGCAAAATTATTTTTCCGCGGGAAAAGTGTATTGAATCCTTCGCTGCACTTAGGATTCTAATCTAGAATTATTCGCTACGCTCTGGATTCAAAATAGCGCCCTCGCTGTCATAATATTATGCCCCCTTGTGGTACAATGTAATTTTTCAAACCCCTCTGAAAGGTGTTAGCAGTTTCTAGCTGCTCGGGTTCAAATTGGCTCACATATAATTTCAAGTCCTTATTAACGATGGCTTACCTACCATTGTAATCAATGTAAAAGTTAATAATTTTTATAAAGAAGGTTTACCTTCATCACTAAGCAAATGGCTGAGACAAAAATGACCCACACGAAAGCTTTATTTTTTCCTTGCAAAAAGAAATAAGTAGCTGTTGAGTTTTGAAAATAAACCTAAACAATAGTTATACGTAAAAATAATACACTGAACAACATTATGGCAGCTAATAATCATACCTCAAAAAGCAGTGTGCTCAAATAAAGCTATGACAAATGATGATTATGATATGCCAATAATATTCTACTACAGAGTAAATTACGGCCCAAAAATTACGTGGCTCAATGGGCGCCCCTTCTATTCTCCTCTGCAGGAACTAGGTACGTAGTAATATTATCTCAGTGACAGGAAGTCAAGAACCTTCTCGGTGGCTATAGAGAATGGGCCAATCATGGCGATACCTGCTCTGTACTGAGAGGCATTGTTGAATCTGCAATGTGTGATTGGGACTTGGGATGAATTAATATATTAGCTTTGTCGGTCGATTGCTGACGAATCTCTCGCATGAAATCTACTCTTCTGAGCAGCGGTCGCAATAATATGCACGTGGAGTTAAGTAAAGCTGAGTGAGTTCATGAAAATGTGGATGAGGTCCATTGTATTATGTAGTTGTTAATACTAACGGACCTCTTATAGCACTTCAAACCATCGCATCGTGTGTTTCAAACCAACACGTTCTATAAAACAATTTAGCACTAGGTAGACATGTTCACTCACAAATATATATAGTCGGGCGAGCCCTCGTGAATGGAAAGGTTTGTACTAGTATACAATTATACATATATACGAAACGCCAAACCCTATTGAAATATTCTTATACATAGTCTTCAAAGCACCTGTTTTCGACTTTCAAAATTGTTGTTTATTACTGGAGTTTTAAGTTCCAGCTTGTACTCGTAGTAAACTACAATATTTTAGTCTGTAGCCGCGCCATTGTTTGAAGATTCTTCAAGGAGATAAATTATACTACACACGCCAAAGTTTGTCCAACTATAATGGTGTGCAAGAGTAAAGGTTACCTCCGGAGATAATTTGCATTTTTTTGTGTCATTAGTCTTGTATAAGAAACTTTTATATTTGTATACGTACTTACTGATGAATATTTGACGAGTTGCTATTCAAAAAGTATTGACGTAAACCAAGTGAAATCATAGAAATTCTTGCGGGTGGAAAGAATATAGTATTCCAGCAGAACTTGAACCTGTGATCCCAGATTACCGTCCTCGTACATTGTCCAGCACCCGCTTCAAAAGGCACTTACGGTATTGCGGTTCCAAGTCCCGCAGCTGGAAGCTGTCTTCTTCCGTCCTAAATAATTTTCATGAATACATTTCCTAAATATAATAATGTTTAATATTATTATTGAATTTTACGCATTTATTATCACATGCCTTTAATAGCTCAATATTTAGATCGTAATCACTATCAACTAGGCAATTAAATAAAAAGCTAAGGTTATCAAAATAGTCAATACTGTACTGCACCTACTGTATCAGGCGGATCGTCCAGCCTTTACGTATGGGCACCCCTACGTAAAGTGGGGGTTTGCCATAACCCCCACGCTTGACAGACGTCTTGGGCATGGCAATTCAGTACTTCAAAAGATTCTAAGCAACCCACCTTCTGATATTACTCCTTTGGTAACCCCTAGCACGCCACCGCATAGGATTATAGTCAATAGCTACTTAAATTATAACTGTTAAAATAGCGAGAAATCAAAGTTAAGGAATCAGATTTGATTATGAAACAACCATCATCTTTCCCAGAAATGTAGATCACGGTAGGTAGCTCCAATTGGCCGCAAAGATGTCCCCACATGGAGGCGGATGTTCACAGATTCAAAAAAATACGTTTCCAATCTGTCCACCTGGAGTCTTACCTGCATGTGGCCATTTTTGGTTTTAAACAACTTTAAACGGTTTAAATCGCGCATATTTATCATTATTTCTGTCCCGACATTTCAAACACTTTGCAGCGATCGTGTTCACGGGGTGACCAAGTTGTTTAATTACTATATGCAATAATTGAGAAAACCTAAGACAACATCATATATACCACAGTTTTGTAGAGTGTGTATAACGAGCTTTTATAATATATGCAGGAAGTGAGATTTCTACGAGACATGAAGTGGCCGGGCGGACAGGTGCCACTCTCGGAGCCGCCCTGCGGGTTCAGAGATGAAAAGTGTGTCAGTAAGTGCCAATCCATATTTTATAAAAATCTATACTCTACCACGTAAGGGGTAAAAGTTAAATGTGCTTATTATGTTATGCGTAGGTATTTCAACTTTTTTGAACTACCTACTCACTTGTAAACATGAAGAAGCAATGATGGCCGAGCGGTAATAGCTATGGACTGCCGTGCCGCTGGTCCCTGGTTCGATCCCCACCGCCGGCTTGAGGTTCACCGCATGGTAGAAGGGCATGTTGCGATTGACCACCTGGCTAGGTACCACCCTCAATTAGAAAATCTGTCGCCAAGCACCTAACGGTGTGTTCTGGCAGCAGTCCTTGAGAGCCAGTGAAATTACAGACACATGAGACTTATAACAACTATGTTCAAGGTTGACGGGCGGGAGTGCAAGTCGTTACTTGTGACTAAATGTATCTGTTCTAGGCAGAGGTTAGTCCGCTTAACATCAGGTGGGCCTCGAGCTTGTTCCGTCACAATAACATGAAAAAAGTGATTTAATTCGATTTATTCGAGGTTCCCACACAATAATTTTCTAACATTCTAACGTAGATATGTAATCAGCATAATTCTGTGCATTAAGAGGGCGATTCCCAGATTTTGGTCACTTTGAAGGTAAACTCCTCCTCAGAAGATCAATGTTTGGATTGAAAAATATACTTTGATGACTGGACATTTTGGCAACAAATCCATGCTGAAGGTTTTTTTTATAACTAATTGATTAACATGTAAAAAATGCAGCTGTATACAAATATTTTTTTGGATCTCATCAACGATAGTGAATTTTATCTAGATGTAGTAGAGTCCATACTCACGCTACAATGTGATCAATTATATGTATAACACATCTGGGCTGATTTTTTTATCGGACTATCGTTTTCTTGTGAAAAGTATTATTTTCTCTAATTTCGCGCTTTTTGGACACACAAATGGTCGTATCGTAGCCGACACGAGTAGCGCGTGCATTGAGATTGTACTTTGTTTTATTTTTCGTTATAAGCTCCATATTCAATCAAATTACAAGATCTGTATTAGCTTTAAATTTCATATCAAGTAATTATAAAACCAAGTCACGTAATTAATAAATCAAAGTTGTTACAGTAAATGTATTCTTATTCTTTCATATAATACAAATTCAGTAATGAGTGAGTGCAACTGGCTAATCAAATACATTGTACGCAGTAGGAACTACGGGACTAGTATACTTGATAAAAAATGTATTTCTCATCGATATAAAAAAAACAAAAAGTGTGAGCCTGAAAGCCTTTTCACTCGCCCTAATGTATAGCCGATTGACTCGGCAAGTGGACCCCTGATACACTGAACTTTTCGGCCGAGAACCTAAATCGCGATTGTTTATTGACGAGCTAAGCAATGCGTCATACTGTTTACAGGCGACCTAAAAAACGTAATATGTTATGTTCGGGGCTAGCATTAAACGCAGTCCGCAAGGTTTGTAAGTCTTAGCAACTAAGTGGGGTGGGTCGTAAAAGCGTTGTCGGGTCGTAACGGGTCTGTCAAGCAATGTGAACCAGCAAGCCATCGGCCACACGCCATCCCGCTGTGCCCCGCGCCGCCGTCTAATGCCCCTTACATAACTACTCACACAGAACAATGCTTAGCCATATTCCCAACACGAAAAAGGCTTTACACTACAACCTACATTGCCATACCAAACGATTAGGTTAAGAACTTTACCGCTAAGTGATTATGCCATGGAAAGTAACTTTGGTTCTTTTGTACTCTTATAAAGCTGAGCTACTTGAGAATTTTATTTTTATATCGTTCTTTTAGTAACTTGCCAGGTACTTTTATTTTGCTACCCCTTTACTAACCTACTGAAGGAAGAGTTTCATAACTAATTGAAATACATACGTATCTACATTCTATGGAAATGCAGCTTATCATCATCAGGCTTTATTTCCGCTTTTCAATTTAATGTCTCGCTTACATTTAAATATCCTATATAATACTATATCGCTCTGCTCTAGCAAATTGAGTACAAATGTTTTAATACAAAGATTTAGCATTCACATCAAAGCTAAGAGTACATGCACATCTTGTTAAAATGTTTATAGTCTTGCACACGATAGTAATTTTTGCTTATTCTTTCGAGAAAATTCATTCTAAAGCGGAATTTTCTTTTGAACATTTCTTTGATTAAATCTTACAGAAGTAAAAAAGCTTCGGTCACTGCTTGCGGCTCTAGGTAGAGGTATGGGATAGATAGAGACTCGTAGTTAGTGCGCGTAATCTACTGACTTTAAACTTCAGGATTAAGAAGTTCCGTCTTGAATCTCGACGAGGATTGAATAAAAGCACCTTTGTAGTTGATTACAGAAAGTTTATACGGCTCTATATTAAAAGGTGGTATTTCAATGATGATTGTGTTAGAGAAAAATAACAATTGTATATCTCTGGACTATGAGCTAATATGGCTTGGGTTTTCTTCCAAATGAGTAGGGAGTGTCTGTTTTTAATAGGTTCACCATGTCGTCATTACTCGATTTTATTTTTAGTACATTTAACATAAAAGAGGGTTTTTATCTCCGAGATAGAGAACACATATACAGTTAGGACGGTTCGGGTTGAGGTTAAATACCGCAAACAGATGCGGGCCTGTCCACAAAAGCTTCTTCAATTGCTAACAATGATTTGATTCAACTTTTAGCTAAACATTTTGAACACATTTAATTTAATAATGGGTTCTGTTTAATTTTCTTCTTAGACATAAGTTTATTTGAAACAGTTAACTCCAAACTAAAGTATAATGAAGCGGTCGAAATGATTATGTGACAGCTATGTTTGTCAACGCTAGACCTACAGATTACTATATGACAATTTTTTTTTTTTATTGATTAATGGTAATCATTTGATCACAATCTCACCTGATGGTAAGTGATGACGTGGTTAAAGGTGTTAACAGGCTTATCCTAGAATTACTGGCTCTCAAACACAGCTGCCAGAACACACCGTAAGGTGCATGGCGACAGATTTTCTACTTGAGGCTGGTCGCTAACCAGGTGGGCAGGCAAAATGCCCTTCCACCATGCGGTGAAGCTCAAGCCCGAGGCGGGATTCGAACCATCACTGCTTCAAAAGCCATCGCTGCTTCAATGACTTTAATAAAAACCATCGTTGGATATGTCATAGCACCAAGCCGTCATTAAAAAATCTCACTATTTGAGATTTTTACTGCATCTTCAAAATCTTTAATAATTGTATGGTTAGATATAGTTTTATATCCTTAAAATGTATAAATGCAGTTAGATTATTTAAGTTAAATCAAATTCAAGTGCGACCTAATCCCCAGTCCCGTACATCTTGAGTAGGTTATATCAGGAGCAGAGGACCGTAGCCGATGAAAACAGTTAACTCGCTCAATAGAATCTAATGACAACGATCCTCAGTAATGAGGGATCGACAGGAGGAGACACAGACAATCCCCTAATAAGTGATTAACTCCCTCGTCGCTGTAGTGGCGCATCAGGTCCTAACTGTGAAGTCTCGCATTCAATCAGTGTCAGATTTGTGTTAGACGATTTTTCCACTAGCATATACTTATAGTACCGGAACATATCACTGCGCCCCCCTGTGTAATAGCAATAGCCTCTTATTATGGGTATAATATACAAGGTGTCCCAAGAAATAGTGATATACTGAAGCTGGCAGGTAGAGGACCTAGAGGGCTATCTGAATCAGCCCCATGTATGTTCCGCGATTTTTCGTATTTTCGGAGTTATGACTTTTTTTTTAATTTTTCACCTATCGCCGAGTACGATGAGATTTTTATTCATGGTGACGTGAATTATTGCGGTAGATGCTTGATTTTTTTTGTGTGTTAACCTGATAGATAGGCCAATTCAGTATGGTAACATTTATATACTATCGTTCAAAAAATGTAAATCGAAATGTGGTAAGTGCAAAATTTTAATTTACTTTATGATTAATGTATGCAAGTAAAACCAATTTACAAGGTGTTTAATTACAAAAAAAAAACAAAATGGACTGTTGCTCAATAAAAGTGCGACATCGCCGGAAAAAGTTGTCTTTTAAACGTCTGAATGCACTTCCATTATTTTTAATAGTTTCTTCTGCTACTCTCAATTTCCGGGCTAACTCGTCCAAATTGCGGCATTCTCTCGAGTAGACGAGGTCCTTGTAGTATGCCCATACAAAAAAAAACAATGGGGTTTAGGTCGGGGGACCGTGGAGGCCAGGCTATAAGGCAGGCGTCATCCTGGCCGCAACGACCAATCCAAATAGCCTAAAGACTGCCATCCTAAGACAACAATGGACCGTGCCCTCCGAAGCATGGAAGCGGCTAGTAGTAAAAGGCACGGCGGTCATCCCTCCAAGTAGTGACCGCAGAGAATATTGTTTATTACTTGGGTGGTCGGTTACAAGCGACTAGGCATCAAGCTCTGCTACGAGCGCTTCGAATCATCATCATCACGATATCAACCGAAACGCCCACCGTTGCATGAACATGGTTTCCTCCATTGGGGTGCTTCGAATATTTGGGAAAATTCTGCCGTATAAGTACTTATATAGGTGTGCCGATGTTTATTTATTTATCTCTCACTGCAATTATTTCTCACGGAAATTGTCAACGAAAACTCGACAGGCCTTTATATTATCTCCACATTTAATTTTTTTGAAAAATTGGTGACTCAAATTGATATCACTTTTCTTTAGGTCATATCGGAGCCTGGGCGCTGGGTGCGTCGGGAGGAACCCTGGTCCTCCTTGTGCTGGCCGCTTTAGCATTATATCGAGGCTGGCGCTACGAGCAGGAGCTGGACTCCTTGCTGTGGAAGATAGACTTCCGGGACTTGCACTTGCCTGACGATGAGCAGCGAGCGAACAAACTGAGTAGGTAAAACGAACTTATACATGTTGTTTGCATGATGCATGCGGTGTATGATATGGTATGGCAAATAACTTCTGAGTTGGGGAATTTTTTAATGTACCAGTCTGAAATTATTGTAAAAAAAAATATGTTCATATACATTGAGCATGTATTTGATGTCTATTACGACGTTGTCAAATGCTGAAATTTTATTACTATCGGACTGGGTAGGAATGGAAGAGAGGCAAAGATAATAGCAAATATTTTAAAAGTATTTTAAGAAAACATCAATGTAATTATTTAATAAAACACTTAAAAATCTTTGTAAAAATTCTATATATCTAGTGACAATTCCGCCTAATTTTCTATTAAGCCGACGTGACGTCACAAACGCCACGCAGCCATACCGGAAGAGTATTCGACGCGTGTCGCTTCTAAACGAAGAATCCTCAGAATGTCTTGACTCTACGAGGCGCTTAATAGGAAATTAGGCGGAATTGTCACTAGATATATATAATTTTTATAAAGATTTTTTTAAGTGTTTTATAAAATAATTAAATTGATGCTTTCTTAAAATACTTTTAAAATATTTATTATTAAATATGGATTTCCGCAAAGTAACGCTTGAATCTATTCATTATCTTAGAGGCAAAGATGGTGAAATCACGGCCAGTTTGGGTGAAAAACTAAATAATGCTTATTAACACAAAACTAGTACCATGAATCGAAAAAATAACTACACTCGACCCCTAGGAAAAGGATTTGCTATTTTATTGTTATATTTATATACAAATACATAAATGCATAATTTAGATATTTTACTAATTAGCGTAATTTAGAGTCAACTTTGCAGTTTTATTCTATCAAGAAAATTATATGAAATGAAATGAAATGAAATGAAATATATTTATTTGTAAGAAACACGGTAATTACATGTTATATCAGGTCATATTTAAAAAGTAGTTCAGCGTGCTTCACCATTTCTGGCATACAAAATACGAATATAAATTACGCATTATACAATTAAAGTCACATTACATAAAAAGTTGAAATACCATTAAATTTAAATAATATTAACAATGTCAATTTAAATAATAATAAAAAATGTCAATGGTCCTTTATGTCAAAAAATTCTTTCATGTCATAAAAACAGTGATAAGTAAGCCATTGATGTAATCTTATTTTAAAAAAATTTAGAGGGAGCTCTCTTATTCTCTTTGGAATCTTGTTGTATATTCTAATAATCATAATTTGACAGTTTTTGCAACGCAGTGCCGTTTTAAATGTAGGCATTTGAAGACGGGTCGGGTCTCTGCCCACACCCTCGAAATAGTCATTTTCATGGAGCTTAGCGTACAAATGCGAGTTTTCTTTTACAAATAAACCAATCTGCATTATGTAAAGACCTGTCAATGTGAGAAGTCTGAGCGTTTTAAATACAGGTCTGCAGGAAACTAAAGGCCCAATTCCACAAATGGCTCTAATACACTTTTTTTGTGCAATAAAAGCTTTATTAATGTCAGTTGAATTTCCCCATAATAAAAGGCCATATCTAAGAATCGATGCTACGTAACCGTGGTAAGCAGTGAGAGCAGTCTTTTCATTTGAAATTCGACGCAAACGTTTTAGGGCAAATACAAATCTGTTTAATTTCAAGGCAACCTGTTTTATATGAGACTTCCAGTTACAATGCTCATCGACTATCAGACCTAGAAACTTATATTCTTCAGCTTCCTCAATAGCTTGACCTCTGCATACAACGTGATAGCTTTTTTTTACTGAATTATAGTTGTGGAAGTTGACGTATTTGGTTTTAGAAATATTTGCGCATAAATTGTTTCGTTCTAACCAATTAACTATCGACTCTGCCGTATCGTTAAGTAATTGGTTGTGATCAAATAAAGGGTACTGATTTTCTCGAGCAACAATAACAGAAACGTCATCGGCGAATAGTACACATTTATGGTTTATTGAGGAGGGAAGGTCATTAATGTATAATAGAAACAAAAGAGGGCCCAAAATGCTCCCTTGCGGCACACCATAGTTATTAGCCTGGTATGTTGATCGGTGCGATGTAACTGCATGTTTGTTGTCAAGAGAAGTTATCTCCACGCATTGAGTTCTGTTTGATAAATAACTTGACAACCATTTCAGAGCAGGGCCTCTAATACCATAATTTTCACATTTTGATAGCAGTCTCTTGTGATCAACAAAATCAAATGCCCTACTCATATCAAAAAAAATGACGGAGACTGGGTAGCGCTCATCAATATTTTTTGTTACCCTAGTTACAAGTGAATATGCAGCTAACGTTGTCGACCTACCCTTACGAAAACCGTTTTGTTCCTCGTTTATAATATTAAATCGATCAAAATAAGAAATAAGGCGACGATGCATTACCTTTTCAAAAATTTTCGATAACACTGGAATAAGTGTAATAGGGCGATAATTATTCAAATTAAGTTTATCGTCTTTTTTGTACAATGGACGCACTATAGACTTTTTTAGTCTATCCGGAAAAATACCCTCAGCGAAAGAAAAGTTTATCAAATGTTGCATAATGGGTGATAAAAACTTTGCACATGATTTTATGACTTGAGTGTTGATATCATCGTAACCAACAGATTTTGTGTTATTTAAGGACATAATTATTTTAAAAATTTCATCATCTGAACAAGGGCTTAAGTACATGGTCTGATTTTGAATAGGAATTCGATCCTCAGCTGTATTTTTGTCCGCTAACATAATCTTTTTGTTTGTTAAACTAATAAAAAAATTATTAAATATGTCAGCTATTTGTGCCGGATCATTGATTGTCTTATTTTCTTCCCGTATAGCCGTGATACTTTGATACGTTTTGGTAGAGTCCGATTTATTCTTAATAATTTGCCAAGTCGCTCTACATTTGTTTTTAGCACTCAAGATAACATTCAAGTTTCTTTTACGCTGAGCACATACAATGCACCGACGTAATAAAGTAGCATATTTTTTATACTTGATTTTGTTTTGCTCATTATTCATTTTATAACAATTGAAACGTAACTCTCTTTTTCTTTTGCTTGATTTTCTAATGCCTTTGGTTATCCAAACGGGAGAAGCAGAATTTGCTTTTATTTTTATTTTTTTGATAGGAAAGCAAAGTTTGTAAAATAAGCAAAAGTTATCATGAAACTTGTCAAAAGCATCGTTCACATCCATTTCGGTGGTAACGTCAGTCCAGTGAAGGGCTGATATACACTCAAGGAACTTATTCATATTTTCTAGGGAATAGTTCCTTGATTCCATAATCCAGTAATCAAGAGACCGAGGTTTTTTACAATTTGGAATTGATAAAGTTTGACAAGTATTGTGGTCAGACAAACACATATTATGCACTTCTCCTGTTGCTTCCTGAATATTGCTAATTATATGGTCTATACACGATTGATTACGCGTGGGTCTTGTAATATGCAAAAATAAATTATAATTTAAAGCAATGTCTTTTAAACGTGAAGCAATAGAACATTTTATTAATGTATTAATGTTAAGGTCACCTGTAATTATTAACTTTTTATTAATTTTTTTCGTATTGTCATGTAAAATTAAATTCAAATTATCAAAAAATATATTAATGTCACCTTTCGGAGTTCGATAGATACACAAGATTATAAAATTTAATGACGGAATAGTGATTCCACAACATTCGAAGTGATAATCAATAGACAGTTTTTTACACAAGGGCAATTCAGTAAAATCTATACCATTTCTTACTAGAATACAAACACCCCCTCGTTTCTGGTTACACCTAGAATGATAAGCAGCTACTTTGAAATTTTTCAAATGAATACTGCTTTCACTGCCGGATTTAATAAAAGATTCTGATAGAGAAATAACGTCAATTACAATATTTTTCCTGTTGAAGTAATCTATACACAACTCCATATTGCTTAGTTTGTTTAGTAAGCCAGCGATATTCTGGTGCAAAATCATAAATTCATTATCGTGAGTCTCGAAAAAACTCTACTTTTGAATCGACTTTATTACCATCTCTAACCACGTTTGTAGTACCATCGGATGTACTGTGCTTATTAATAACAGGAAAATAATCGCGCAAGTCTTTTTTCTTCATAGATTGGCCGTTTACTTGTGTTTTGTTTGTGTCTGGTAAAGATACATTTTTCGTCCTAATAAAATAATCTGGGATAGTTTTTTGTACAATGTTTTTGGTAGGAAACATAACTTTACGACATCCAGCCAGCCTGCATTTTACAATGCTTAGATCTAAATATTTTTTATTGTAATATTGATAGTCAAGCTTAAAACTAATTTTCCTACTGACAATGTGCAAATACTGGTAATGTGATAGAGAAGAGTTGTTCACAGCAATAAATTCAGAGTTTTTTGTATTATGGCATAATAGCTCAAGCATTTTATTTAGTTTTATTTCATTGAGATGACTATTATGATTTATACTCAAAACAAAAACCTTAACTTCACTTAACTGTCTCAGGGCATATGTAAGCTCGGCTAATAATACTGCAGGGTTCGAGTCATTTTCACCGACACATAATACAAGTTGATCAGTCTCAGAATTAAAATCTAATCTACCAATATCCTTCAATATATCCTCAGCTTTTGCAAAAGGTTTTGTTAGTGCAGAGATGTTATAATCTTGATACTGCGTATTCAGTTGCCTATGTGCAATCAAACAAGACGCTAAACCAGTACATTGTTGACTACCAACGATTAATAACTTTGGCTTGTCAGGACATGAAGGTGGTAGACTGGCAGTGGCTCCCCCTGGTAGGGTACGCGAAGGTTGGCTTATTAAGTTTCCTGGTTCGGATGACATGGGTATAGTACTGACATCTAGCGGTGAGTGGTTACTCTCCGATGTGGGCAAAGGCATTTTAGGTTCCTGATCTTGAATGAATATGGATACGTGTTTCGGAATTAACTTGGCCTTAGGTAATATGATCAAGATTTACATATAATTTTCTTACTACACAAACTACTGTGTACAAACTAAATATATTTTGCTAATAATCTGTTCAAGTAAAGCTGTTTACCATGATAGTTATTTTTTCATAAGTTTTCTACAAATACTTATCTACGAAATCTTATTGCAATACCAATTCAGAATTATTTCATTTCATCACAATAATTAGTACGTCTTATCTGAGGAAAATTCAATTTCCTTTCATTTTAACAGAGTAAACTTTAGAAGAAACTTTGCTGTCAAAACGTTTTCGAATACTTGTTTAAAATCAAATGGAGACCCAAAGGTGAAGGGCCAAAAGTTACAAATTCTATCGTCGTAATTAACATTAAAGATTTTGAAGCGCTCGTAGCGAAGTTTGCTTCGCTGTTCTTAACCGATCAGCAAAGTTAAGCGACGTCCGCCGCGGTCGTGACTTGGATGGGTTACCGCTAGTGACATTACTACTGAGCGCTTCCGTGCTTCGGAGGGCACAAGTCGATCCCGGTTGTCATCTTAGGTTGGCAGTCGTTATAGCATGGTGGTAGGGATTTTGCGAATGCCCGCCTGGCCAGCTAAATCTGTCGCCACGCACCTGATGGTGTGTTCCGGCAGCTGTCCTTTGAGACCCACTAATTCTAGGTTAGACTGAAAAACATCTTCGACCACATCATCACTTATCATCAGGTGAGATAGTGGTCAAAGGCTAACCTATCAAGCCAAAATAAACAAAAATTGCTTTCACTTTCATCATAAAGTTTGACTTAATTTTGAGTCAGTGAAAAACATATGATTAGCTCTATTATCCTATAGCTGCAACTTGTAACCGCTAGATGCTTTTATATCCCATCCAACTTTAGTCTTTAGCATGATTGTTCCTTCATTGTAATTATCTAACGTAAAGCAATTCCACTAAGCTTAAAGTTTAACAAGCGCTGCGTCTAGAGGGCGGTAACTTAACACTCTATAGTTTAGTTACAAATTATTATTCCACTGTAACTACCACCACGTTACATAACTTTTAGTTAATAGTTCAATATATCTATAGTATATTATGCAATTGGTGAATAAATGACGGATACAAGAAGTAAATCTGTCGCCAACCACTTAGCGGTGTGTTCCGACAGCTGTCCTTGAGAACTAATAATTGTAAGTTAAGCCTGTTAACACCATCCACCACATCATCAGGTGAGATTGTGGTCAAAGTCTTACATATCAGTTACAAAGAAAAAAAAAAAGTAAAGGCCCTAGACGAATCAAGAGCAAGTGAAGGATTATAACGTCTGAAGAAAAAAAAAAGAATAATAAAAAACTCAAGAGTTCAAATTTTATTGTATGCGTAAGAATGTAGTTTTTAATTGTAGTTTTCTCTCCCTTTGGCAAGCGGATTGGCGCAGGCATTCGGAACGGTCATGCTCACGATAAAGTGTAGGCAAGCGGCGGCATCGTGTGTCGGGTCGCCCTCTTCCCTCACAAATGGTTGAGGAGGACGATGGCTGGCACGCGAGTCAACTCGTGAACGAGTGCTGCTTGAAGACACTGGTCCGTTCAGAATGCCTGTGCAAACCAGTTTGTCTCTTTTCTCTCTTGTAATAGTAATAGTATATATAATATTTGTAATAGTATATATAATAGTTATGTAAGATTAGCATCCCTAATAACTGTGTTCCCCGCTAAATATGTAATGCTCCCCATAGTAATGTAATTAATTAATAAATTTCTAAGTTAACCTAAAAAATGGCACGGACCCTGGAGTCTGTGGAAAAACTAATAAACCACATAAAAAAAAAAAAAAAAAAAAAAAAAAATTATAACGTCTGAATCACGGACATAGGGAGTGATTCAAGTGTTAGAATCCTGAACGACGGATGGTAGTGATTTATGGCCCTCGATATAAACCGTTATTTTTCAAGAGTTGCATACTATACTTTATACCGTGACTACGAGAAGATTTAAGCGAACATATACATTGTACCTTTTGATTTCACAAACAACAAAAAATTAACATCGCTAGATCAGACCTAAAATAGAAGTTTAATTTAATTAAAATGCATGTTAAAATTCACAATAAAAGCAGTGATTTTATTTATTAAACAAAGAAATGAAAATGCGGCAAAATGATCATTTAACTAATACACGAGTAATTATTATTATTTTACGAACCAAATGTTTTAATACTACCAAACATTCCCATGGATGGTTCACGTCGGATAGTAGCGGATTTTAACGCGACGACGACACAATGTCTATCTACTTCATTTTATATATATACAAAGAAGCGATAGGTCACTCACTGACTAAACACAAAATCTCAAAAACTACTTGACCTAAAAAGTTTAAATTTGGCGAGAAGGAAGTTTATCTATAAATATAAGACGGCAGCTTAGAACGGATTTTGCGACAGGGACTAATTAAGGAGGTAAAATTGGGGCTGCAAGTATGAAACTCCTATGTTTTTGAAGTTACTAGCATGATATTTACAATACATAATATATTACATTTAAGACTTTTACGATGCGGATTTAAGTCTTGTGCCTCGTTCGCTTAGTAATTTCATTTCCTTCAGTGCCCTTCCCGCCTTAACACAGTAGTGTTTGCATATTACTGCTTTGAGGCAGGATATGTGACACTGCGGAAGTACCCAGCAATTCGGGTTCTTGCTTAAGAGGCCTACCACTTTGTAAAAGAGGTGCTTATGGAAACATTTTCACTAGAATCCAGGGCGACACGAGTGATTCATGGCCCTCGATATAAATCCGTTTTTATTCAAGAGTTACAAAATATACTTAATACCATGACACCGACAAGATTTAAGCGAAAATATGCGTTTAATCTTCTGATATCACAAGAAAACAAAAAATGTACATAGGCCTAATCTAGTCCTAGATCAGGCCTAAAAAGGAAGGTTAATTTAATTAAAATGACGAAAATGAATTCGTCCGATGCACCTATTTAAGTCTTAGTTCGTCCTCCTAAGTGCTATCCCATAAGAACCGAATTAACCTAAAACAAATTGGTCAGAGCTGAATTTTTCCAGCAAGATAGCAGCGCAGGCGCTATCGCCAACTCTACTAACAACATCGTGAGCACAGAGAAGAACGGGGGGAGTACGGGAGGGGTGCGGTCCAGTCAGGTGTCCCTCAGCTCCAATCCTGATCTGGACTTTAGGTACGTATTTTCTTTACCATAACTGACAGCGATAACTTCTGCCATTGGATGGAATGCCTCCCCATCAAGGTGGATTGCTATAACTCTCTTGCTTGGCAGGCATCTTGAAGTGAAAGGTGGTAGTTCTTCAGAAGGCGCTGCTGCACACCTTCTGGTGTTTTCCCTTCGTGTCATCTTACGACCCACAGGAAGATATGATAGGTGAAATTCTAGCATCACGGGTTTTTTATACGTTTTCATCCTCAAACGTCGTTACGTTTTAAGCCCTGGTAATGTTATTTCAAGTCCAACTAGCTCTATCATAACAATTCATTAGAATTAAGAATAGAGGAATAGAGGGAACAAGATTTTTTTATTGCTGTTAGCTAGGCCTGGCCACACTTGTAAATGATGGTCCAATGTGGTAATTATGCCAATGGTTAATGGTTGTCAAAGATAGCGACCGAAATACAACGTTATATATCTACAACTCCACCAAGCTAAGTTTGCACCTCAGTTTTTTGTGTATATTATAATGTACCTATGTATAATATAATGTTAATAAGAATAAATGCAATGTAAAATCTAACAAAAATTTGTTTAGTTTTTTTAAAGTCATAGCGAATCCTTTTTTGCAGACCGTACCTAAGGGTTAGTGCGACGTAATCGACGCGAGGACGCAAACTTAGCTTGGTCGAGTTGTATATATCTAAGCTGTGCAAGCGTTTCTACTTGAGCGTGGTAGTTAGCCAGACGGGCATTCATGTTGCTACCACAATGCAAAGTGTTGGATTTTTCAGGCAGTTTTTCTCGGGTATAGTCTAAGGACTGCCATCCTAAGATAGCTCCGGAGCTATGTATGCGATGGCTTTTCGTAGCGTCCGAAGTTTGAAAGCGCTCCTAGTAAATGCCTGTGTGATAATATGAACGTAAAGTGTAAATTGTAACAATATTTTTTCAGGTATTCGGCCATTTTTACCGAAGTAGCCTGGTATAGAGGAAGATTACTCTCAGTCAAGCGAGTTAGACGGCACCACATAGACATCAATAGAGAAATCAAAAAGGAACTTAAAATTGTAAGTATGTCGCTACCTGCGTTTTGTTAGTCTATCTCACTTCTTTACGAACTGATGTATGCAGCGTGTGACGGTTACGGCTATCGCTTCATCCAAAGACTAAGATTTTTTTTTGTTTTTGTTTTTTTTTCTCCCTAAGTTATCATTGAAACCAAGCGGCAAATAGCAGCCAGAATAATGGTCAGCTGCCTGGTGCTGCTGCTGGCTGGAGAGTTTAGACTGCAATGGCCGTTTATTAGCTCAACTATTTTAGCATTACTATTTTACATAGTTGTAATTAATTAGTATATTTTTTGCATTGACTTATAAAAAATCGGGTATCTCCCATACCCGCTCTAATGTGGCAAAAATTAAACACAGGTATATAATGCATACAACTACACTTTCATTGTATCTGATGCGTTTTAATGAAGACAGACAAGAAGACAAACAAGCAATCAACACACACTCTCGCTACTGAGACTGATTCAGGAGAAGTCATCTGATTTGACATTGTTATGTTCGAGGTACGAGTGCCGCTTCTCTCGTTTTTATAAGTTCAATGATAAAAATCATATTCTATTTTTTTAGCACACGGTTCCCCTTGTAAATTTTTTAATATGAAAGTAAACGACTCAAAGGCTCTCTCTAGCTACAATTATAAATTATGGGCCTGTAAATATCGTTCCATTAATATATTTTTTTCGTACACTATTAAACTTGATCCATACATATTCACGACTTTGGATTGACATACATTTGTCTTATGTTTGCTTACGCCGCCATACTAACGTATTTACTCTGATCTCACTTAAGCCACCCCGCCATATCAAAGCCATATAACGGAGCTGAGCCTTCCGCAATACATACAAAACATTCTAAAAGCTTCTGCTACACAACACTATAACAAATTCTACATAGATTTGGTCTACTTTGTATTTAGTATTCTGTTTTATTCCAGAACCTAAAAATCTATTTATTCAATTATAATTCAATCCTCCTTAGAATGGATAAAAAAGTTGAATTAATAAATTTTAAAAGCTATGATAGCGGACCGGTTATACTTATGCACTGCCGCGCCGCAGGTCCATAGTACGATCCCCACCGTGTCGGCTAGAGCTTCACTGTATGATAGAAGGGCATTGCGAATGCTCGATTGGCTAGCCACCACCCTCAAGCTTAAAATCTGTCGCCCAGCACCGAATAGTATGTTCCGGCAGCAGTCCTTGAGAGTGCATCTGTTATAGGCAGTAGTTACGGTGGGCGTCGTGCTTGTACCGTCACAATACCTTTAAAAAAAGAAATTAAATAATATGGAGCGGGGGTACCAGAGATTAAATGGATTTATAAAAATTATATGAATGAAAATAGAGAGAATGTTGCTGTGACGGCTCACTGAAGACAGTGGAAGATAAAGGACGTACCTACTGCTTCGACCCCACATGAACTGGGACCAAGGCAAGATCATGACGAGTCAAAATCATATACTTTAAATTGATGATTTACCTTTTACACCGATAAAACTATATATACGAAGTCGATTATATAGGTAATCTATAGACGGAGCTTTCCTTAAATATTGGACGCAATGGCCGAAGTTAGTGCTTTACTAACATTTTACTTATCATCATCATCATCACATCAACGTCCACCGTTGAACGAGTTCTCCCTATATGTATTGGGGGTATTTGTCATAATCCCCAAGCTTGGCAGGTGACTTGGGGATTGACGCTGCTTTCCACCTTCTGGTATTTTCCATTAGTCGCCTCCTACGACCCCCATGGGAGTGTGATATTCTGTCCCGGCACCCCAAGAGAACTTTTGTACTGCCGATAAAATTCAATACGAACTGAAACTTCACGGAATATATTTCAAAACAAACTATTTAGAATCACAAAATACCAATAAAGAAACCGTCTTGTAGGAAAGTTTAATGGTTA
Source organism: Plagodis pulveraria (assembly GCA_963890685.1). Taxonomy (NCBI): domain Eukaryota; kingdom Metazoa; phylum Arthropoda; class Insecta; order Lepidoptera; family Geometridae; genus Plagodis; species Plagodis pulveraria. The sequence continues at coordinate 15,573,509 of OY982957.1, forward strand.
ACAAACTACTGTCTAAAAAAATCACTTGATTCATTCGCGTCTTTATTGCCACAGGTAGGGATATAAATAAATAGCCCTGTTTGTTCACCTCAGAATATATGTTGCGGAAATAGCAATATATCAATCTTGTCACTGAAACAACAACATTTCCCTACTTCAGAACAATTTGGGTATTTGCAATTCTGCCAAGTATATGTTCTATACCATTAATTTTATAAATTAGGTGTGAGAGTAGAACGTTTTCCTGCTATTTGCGTCTCGGGATACAATCGAGCTACTTACTCGAAATGATTTATTCAAAATGTATCCACCGGCTTCTGAAGCGACGACAGAAAAAGTGTATCAATCCCCTGGTAGAGCTTGTATTAACTATATGTTAGGTAAGTGTAAAGAAAGGGTAACAAAAATATTTAATGTTACTCTTCCTTTACACTTACCTAAGTATTGTATTATATTTGTAACATTCGATTAAAAACCCTGTCCATGTACTGTCAAAATGTCCAATATTGTTGGGTTGTCTGGAAGAGATAGCTTTAAGCGATAAGACCGCCCATTGTTTCACTGACACTGACATGATGAATCTTTAGTTGTGAGTTTTTTTTTTTAAATTAATCTTTGTGTTACAATAAAGAGTTTATCTATCTATCTAAGTATAAACCTACAATATTATGTAGTTAATATAAGCTCTACCGGGGAATTGACACTAATTGTGTCTTTTGTGTGGGTTCTTGTACTGAGTAGATGTATTATGTTTCGCTTCATAATACGTAGTACTTACCTACATAGCAAGTGCTAACTTTCACACTTCACGCATTCATACAAATCTCAACAACAGTAAAGAAGCATACATTACATCTCAACAGAAACATACATATTAACGGGCTCACTCCCTATTAGATGGGATCAAATTGGTCAAATGTTGGTGTACAGACAACAACCGGTGCCAGCCCCTGGTTTTTTAATGCTTTTGTAGTTGTAGAAGCGCACCTGGCGTTAAGCGGTCTAAACAACCTCTACCTATAATAGAATGCACTTTGTTACAAGTGACGAACTGCACAATGCCCATCACCCTGAGATATTAGTCTCATGTGCCTTTGATTTCACCGGCACATGACACATAACCTTCAAACGAAAACAGTAATGTGGACATTGCTAATTGGCGGTAGAAATAGAAATGCTGTCAGTAGTTCCCCGGACGAACTCGCACAAAGAGTACTATACTGCTGCTAAATGGTATATTCAGCCATTATCATATTTCTCATAAATAAATCCTGAAGGTTGTTAATTTTATTTAGATACATTACTAGTAATTACTAATACACACAATTGGAAAAAGTGATGGCTCAGTGGCATTGGCTATGGACTACCGCGCAGCAGGTCCATGGTTCGAATCCCGCCCCGGGCTTGAGCTTCTCAGCATGGTGGAAGGGCATTTTGCGAATGCCCGCCTGGCTAGCGACCACCCTCAAGTAGAAAATCTGCCGCCAAGCACCGAACGGTATATTCCGGCAGCTGTCCTTGAGAGCCAGTGAAATTACAGGCAAATGAGACTTAACAACTATACCTCAAAGTGACGGGCGCAGTGCAATTCTTCATGACTTGCGATAAAATGCATCTGTTATAGGCAAAGGTACGCTTAACATTAGGTGGGCCTCGAGCTGGTTCCGCCAAAATAACATTGAAAAAAACACGCATATAATTTAAATTTACCAGGGTATGATAAATCAAGAATACGTAAAAAACTATTGAAAGTAACCACTTACAGCATAGTGAAAACCTCTCTTTCTACTGTGCTTACAGCATACATACGAGTTCTCAAGTTTTATGTTCCCATAATTTATTATAGATATCGTATAATAAGTCAATGGGCTGTGCATGTGCACCGGAAAATACGGCATTTACAGTTAACTTGTTACGAAACTTAAATATTTAAACCTAGCAAATATCAAGTGAAATACGTTTTCCTAAATATTAACTCCAACGTACGAGAACGTGAAATATCAAGACGAAGTTCCGAGAGTGTTGAAACGCAAACGTCCCCAAGGACAAAGTAAATAACTGCAATTTACTCAGGTGTAGACGAGTGCTAACTTACACCCGTTCGTTTTATCCTTAGCTGTACATACTGATCTGGTATATACGAGTACATAACCAGTAAAATTTGCTCAAGTAGTTTCTTAAATTAACGATCCCCGGAATGTATTTCGAAGCGCTCGTAGCGTAGTTTACTTAGCTGTTCTTAACCGATCAGCAAAATTAAGCAACGTCGCGCGTGGTCATGAGTTGGATGGGTGACCGCTAGTGACATTACTACTGAGCGTTTCCGGGCTTCGGAGGGCACGTTAAGCAGTCGGTCCCGGTTGTTGTCTTAAATCTCCCTGAAATTCAGACAGAATCAGATCACCTCCTTTTCACAATTTGGTTATAAAAATAACAAAACTATCATCGTTACTGCAAAATTTAGTGTTACTTATTTTTGTGTGTTATAAACAGCTAATATAAAAACGTCAGTGGTTCATATAATATTAAATAAATATACTTTAGTAGCAGGTATTAGTAAGGAATTTGCACATCTCGCCTGACGTCAAGAACCAGTTAGAAGTGATATGTTTACTAACATTTATTGCTCATAACCTGCCTACAATCTGGGAGTTTGTATTAACCTAAATATTGAGAAAAGATATAATTCTTATCTACTTTATGTGTAGATTATTTACGTACTTAATCTAGGTAGGTAGGTACTGATTTGCGAGCAGTATACTTTTTAAATATATCTGATAGGTAGGTACATATTATAAAACTAGGTGCGCCCGCGGTTTCCTCCGTGAAGACAGATGAGTTATGACGTCATGTCATGTTAGCGCAATTGGTTAGTGCATACCCCGGCTCAAGGGGATGGATGCGGGTTCGAATCCCGCACATGACTTAAATTTTTCCTATCGTATATTTGTGATTTTGTGATGAAAAGTTTTCTATGTATAATCCAGGACCAAAACTAAAAACTTTTGAAACGCTCGTAGGGAGGTTTGCTAACCTGTTCTTAACCGATCAGCAAAGTTAAGTCCGCCGCGGTCATGAGTTGGATGAGTGAACGCTAGTGACATTACTACTCAGCGCTTCCGTGCTTCGGAGGGCACGTTAAGCCTACCCGATTGTTGTCCTAGGACGGCAGTCGTTATAGCATGGTGGTAGGGCATTTTGCGAATACCCGCCTGGCTAGCTACCACCCTCAAGTAGAAAATTTGTCCCCAAACACCTAACGGTGTATTCTGGCAGCTATCCTAAGTACTTGTATTATTCCTGTTATTAAAGGAGTGCAGATATAGTGCACAGGTACCTATTAATTTGAATTTATGTTGCCAACTTGTACTAAGTCAAATAAAAAAAAAGTTTATTAGAAGCGGAGATAATAAGCCCGAGAGCAAAAAAAAACAAACCAAGCATTTACAACAGGCCCTTTCAATTATCGAGTAAAAAGAACTGGTAAACCGAAAAACATCATCATGAATTATTGGTAAAATAAGTGATTTCAACACAAATAAGTGATGAACAGCAGTTCATCATCGACATGAGTTCAAATTACTATGAAATCAATCAAGTGTGCCAATAAGTTTTTCAGTTAATGGACTATAACCACAGCCTGGACACTCGACTCATTCTCTATACAATAGCCGCGTTCTAACTACCTATTACACAGACACTACACAAATGTTGTTTTTGTACACGCTTAAATGTGTGCGTGAAGTCTAAGGTTGTCACCGTATGAATAATTGTTGTACTTACCTACCTAACAATCTTTTGATGCTGTTAATATGACTAATTAGATTTGTAGGTTACCTTACCTACCTTTAGAAACATTTGGACTCCATGTACGACGTAGGAATATGCAACACGCAACCGAGTAGGTAACATTACTTCACATTTAACTCATATACCTATATGTATACAAAAAGTATCATTCCAAGTTCACATTTTATACAAGTAATGGTAATAAATACAATCACAATAATAATATATGTTTTTCTTTTTCTCGTATAATAAACAATCAAGAAGTGTGCCGCGTGTCAACCGTGGCGAAGTTCGGTATGTGTATTGCTTTTCTCTATGGTAGGAATAGGTCTAGGTATAGGTTACAAAGACACTTGTTTTGCTGCAAACGAAGTCGATACCCACGGATATTTTTTGCAAATGAAAATCTTCTAAAATTATCATTATCTGAATAGCAGTTTGAATAAAATACATAGATAAAGTATTATGTTTGTATTTGTTTCAATACCTACTGTAAATTACCGGTTTATATAAGTTACCTACTTGATAACTGAAGAACGACCAATAGGTAGGTACTTAGTTTAGTAAGGGAATCTAGAAAATCTCCTATCCTTTTCTCGTTTAGTTGAGAAGCAACCGTGAATAGCACAAGATTACCCCATTCTCAACTTTTAATATACTCGTACAATCGTCACGCTTCGTCGTCACGTCATCGTGCGGGAGTTGCGAGTCCCGTAATCAAGTCGGCTCAGCGACAGCTCAGAATCAGTGGCGGGGTGAGGAAGGCTCGTTTTGGTAGGGGGTGAGGAGTGTCAATTCTATACGTAGTATTATTATATGTTCTATGCTATAACTTAAACACTGCCGATTTAATTAAATTTATATACGACATATTTGGAGGTAGAAGCTACGAAAATAAAGGATCATTAAAACCAAATCATAATTTGCGGAGTAATCGCGTAACAAACATACAAAAAAAACAGTGAAATTGAAAACCACATCCTTTCTTGGAAGTCGAAAAAAAGTAATATTTTTCTTAGAGTGCTTTTTCTCAGAGCTACGAACACCTGTCAGTGTTCCACTTAATTTATTCTAGTAAAATTTGTTCAGTATTCCTTTATAAACTGTATTCAAGATATCAGATTGGCTATCGCCACTATGACCTATTGGCTAATCTCTAACTTAGAGATCATGTAATACTGCAGGTATATTTTATTGAAGACCTGCACGAATGGTTATACCATTAAGTTAAAACAAAATATACATTTCCACTTCCTTTCGTGACTTTGAGACTTAATAAATATGTAAGTACAAAACAAAGTATATTTTCTCACGAGAGTTTGAAGCAATAACGAATTTTTCAAAGCTCACGTAGGGGAAGCGTGAAGGCATTCTGTTTGAAACTAATTGGAAAATTCTTTCACAACAACGAATACTTTCCTAGTCCTATACTCGACTATGTAATAAATAGGGTTTAGTCAGAGGTACCTAAATTATTATAATCTTTGATCTCTAAATAAATTATAGGTTCATATTACACTAATATTATATATACGAATGTTTGTGGGTAAGAAAGTGACTGAGGAGGTCAGTGTATATTTGAAACTCTCTTCACGCTGAAACGTATGATTATTTTTTTTGCTCTCGGGCTTATTGTCTCCTCTTCTAATAAACTTTTTTTTTTATTTGACTAAGTACAGGTTAGCAACATAAATGCAAATTAATAGGTACCTGTGCACTATATCTGCACTCCTTTAATAACAGGAATAATAGAAGTACTAATAAGTACGTCATATAATTGAATGAAAACTGTTAATTTTAATTTAGATAATATTTTGGTAAATGTCTAAAATTCAGGTTTATATCTCATTTCGTATACGAACTAGAGACGCGTACCTATATCGACGAAACATCATATTGACACACATGAATAAAACCGGTTCTTTATTCATGAATGTGCTAATAGCCCTCTTGGGTATGTACAGAACCCTACGCGTTGATTTTATAACCTTTCTTCTATAGTATCAACCATAGACAATGGTCTTTTTTATGCCTGATAGGTTAGCCTTTGACCACTATCTCACCTGATGGTAAGTGATGATGTGGTCGAAGATGTTGTTTAGGCTAACCTAGAAGTACTGGCTCTCAAGGACAGCTGCCGGAACACACCGTTAGGTGCTTGGCGACAGATTTTCTACTTGAGGGTGGTAGCTAACCAGGCGGGCATTCGCAAAATGCCCTACCACCATGCTATAACGACTGCCATCCTAAGACAACAACCGGGACCGACGGCTTAACGTGCCCTCCGAAGGACGGAAACGCTCAGTAGTAATGTCACTAGCGGTCACCCATCCAACTCCTGACCGCGCGCGACGTTGCTTAACTTTGCTGATCGGTTGAGAACAGCTAAGTAAACTTCGCTACGAGCGCTTCAAAATTTTCTTTATGTATAATCACCCCTACTCACCAACTGTTTACTAGATCATATAATAGTGATGATTATTTTTTCCAAGGCCAAATTGGCCTTATTTAAATTCATCAACATTGGCCGAGTATTTTGCAAGTTACACACTTTTTTTTTAATGTTATTGTGACGGAGCAAGCTGCCACCTGATGTGAAACGGACTAAACTCTGCCTATAACAGATGCATTTCGTCACAAGTCACGAATTCCACTGAACCCGTCACATTGAGACATATATGTTAAGTCTCATGTGCCTGTAATTTCACTGGCTCTCAAGGACTGCTGCTGGAACACACCGTTAAGTGCTTGGCGACAGATTTTCTACTTTAGGGTAGTCGCTAGCCAGGCGGGCATTCGCAAAATGCCCTTCCACCATGCGGTGAAGCTTAAGCCGCGGCGGAATTCGAACCATGGACCTGCTGCGCGGCAGTCCATAGCCAATGCCACTGAGCCATTACTGCTTCAAAATGAAAATAGTATTTACCGATATTCCTATACCTGGATGACTGAATGGTAATTGCAACTCATGTCGATAGTGACCAGTATTGCGACTGTGACAGTCAATATTACAGTGTGCATCACTGAAAATAGTACCTAAAGAACGGAAGTGACTTCTAACCGAAAAGTATGAACTAACTTGTGGAAGTCGGACCATTTAAATGTGAACAACAGAATATTTTAAATCAATGTATTACATATCAGTGTTGGACGTCGTCGTCGGTTACATTTTATTTTTAAATTTTAAATCTTTCATCTTACTAAGCTATCGCCACGCAAATGAATAACTTGTTGGCAATTTGTTATTGTTATAAAACTGTCATGGTTTCATCGTAGTAAATGGCTGCCCACGCTCAATAACACTGATCAAACATGAAATAAATACTACTATACAAGATATGAGCTTATGTTCGAGGAAGGTGTAAAATAGCAGCTTATCTTTTGTACCGGTCAAAATCGCGAACCGTGTGGATTTAGCATAGCCTTATGCCTTTCGCGTCTTCAGTCTAAAATGAGGTTATTATCTGTCCAGATGCGAGATTTGCAGCATGACAATGTGAACGGATTTGTGGGCGCATGCATCGAACCGCCCAATGTTTGCGCTCTGTCGGAGTACTGCACCAGAGGCAGCCTGAAGGTAGGTAATTTTACTTTAAATATGGTTTGATATGGTATGCAGATATTCAGAACATTTTGATCTTTTTTCAATATATTGAAAGTGACTACATATTATATACTTTTTGTTAATTATGGACTAGATACTAAGTATTGCATTTGGATAAAGATGTAGACGACTGTGTGGTATTTCATATTTAGGTACATGTATTTCTACCCATGCAGGCCTGCCCCTCTATATTTTAGTGTATTTGCAACTAGTACTGCCTACCCAAGGGATCACATTTTACATTTTATGGTATACTGTACTTATTATAGCATTTACACCCGTACTAAAACGCAGAGTACAAACAAGGCCAACCTGTGTACAAATGCATATTAATAATATATGTTGCTGGGGCGCGCCTTCGTGTAATATGAAATATAGCACAAGCAATCGCGCGATTTCGTGTAATATGAAATACCAGACCAATATACAAATACCAGATAAAAAAAATAAGGAAAACTGAAAAACTACAGTTTTTTTACTATTTATTATTATTTATTTCTTTTGTATTTACATATGACAAGCCTTGCCTTGCTTCTTAAAGAATTGCTAGTCCAAATTCAGCGCTATAAATCTGCCTAAGTTATCATTTTACCTATATGTTCCAGGACATTCTAGAAAACGATGACATCAAACTAGATAACATGTTCGTAGCATCTTTGGTTGGAGATATAATAAGAGTAAGTCCTCCATTTTCATTACTTAGATAATAACTTGTGTTTATAAGATTTGTTTACTTAGATTGAATTATGTCTGTTAATCTTACCTTACACAAACGCGAGTGTTATATGCACATAACAATAATGTCTCAAAGTCTTAAAGTAAACAAAACACCCCTAAGAAATTAACGCACAATAGGTTATTAGAATCAAAGTTGACCAGAAATAAAATAAAAGCACAGGCAGACCAGCGCTGGCTAACCAGCATTATGCTGTTTGGGATTTCAATTTGTGAACACATTATAAATAATTTTAATTTTAATTAGTCATCTTAGTGTCACCGTATTATTTGTGTCACAAATAAAGCATTTTTCTTTCTCTATTTCTATTTAATAATCATTAAACTATTTATTTAATAATCACTGCAGACTGGGCTTTTGCCGACTATTATATTGTGACTGAAGATGCTCTATTGGAGCAAGCGGTGGGTACTTTCTAGCCTTTCAAAGATACTCGTCTCATTGCAGTAGACCCAAAATTATCTAAACATCATTTAGCGTCACCTACTCAGTCACATGTCATGCAGGTCATACCTAATACAAAAACATACACAATACTAATACAAAGGCGTGAAATTATAATATGTATTACATAATTACATACAAATAAGCCTGTCATTCATAATCGGAATGAAGAAAGTTTTATTAATGAAGTGGAAAACCTCGTCTGCACGATTCAGGACCCTTATCAATCAGGTAAATCTATGCTGTTATTTCTCATACACAACATTGAATCAGCACTGGAGAGCAAGCTAGTAGTCCGACTTAGTCATTATTATTGTGTTATTTATTAAAGGGAGCCTTTGATTAAATAACCTTTTTGAAGCGCTCGTAGCGAAGTTTGCTTAGCTGTTCTTAACCGATCAGCAAAGTTAAGCAAAGTCCACCGCGGTCCTAATTTGAATGGGTGGCCGCTAGTGACATTACTACTAAGCGCTTCCGCGCTTCGGAGGGCACGTTAAGCCGTGTCGGTCCCGGTGTCGTCTTAGGATGGCAGTAGTAGTATGGCATTTTGCAAATGGCCGCCTGGCTAGCTACCACCCTCAAGTAGAAAATCTGTCTCCAAGCACCTAACGGTGTGTTCCGGCAGCTGTCCTTGAGAACGAATAATTCTAGGTTAGCCTGAGCAAAATTTCACATTATTACTTACCATCAAGTGAGATAGTGATCAAAGGCTTACCTAGCAAGCACAAAAAATAACCTTTTTCAGTATCAAGGATGGATTAAAGGGGTGTGCCATGTGGATGTTACAGCTCTGTGCCCTATGTATTCTGTAATAAAAAAAAAGAAAGAAATAAAACCTGTGGCAAAAGAAGTAGCTTTCGTGTCACGGAATTCGAAATTAAATTGTCCCGCAGTAAAATAGGTTATGGTCCCAGACATTTACCGTACAGCTGGACGGTAAGCTTTCGTGATCTAACCATATTGAAAATTTTACAACAAAGGCTTCACATATAATCATCCGATATTAGCATCGGATCAGGAAATTCTAAGTTTTGTCGATGAGTATTTACAGCCATAATATAATATGTGCTGACCTATTGCTGAATATTGTGCAACCTGAATTATAAGATGCTAAACGCAGATCCTCTAAAAAGAGGCTGTTTGAGTGAAAATTAGATTTTAGAGCGCCTAATATGGACTGAACAATTAAGAACACGACACAGACACGGAACAACAAAAAAATCACAACAGAACTATAAGAGCTTCACTTGCAACATCACATCACATCACGAAGGGCACTGGAACAGTATAATAAATAATATGCTAGTGCAAAGTGCTCCTCTTACGTTAAAGAGTTAGGATAGCTTGAAAACAGGCTGGCAGAGAGAAATCTACAAAACAACCCAAGCGGGATGTCAGCACAGGACTTATTGGCCCCTACATAAAATAAACGAAATAATTAAGGTCTATTACTATTTCTATCAAAAACCAAATGTAATTCCAACAATAAATAGGAAAGAAACAATAGTTAATATATTTAAAAACGAATAAATATTTACGAAAAAAACATTTTTGTGCACTGAATTCTACAGCAAAAGAAAACTTGAGCACGATTCGAACCGCGTCCTTATCTTCATCACCGGGTACCTTAACCGCTCGGCCATCGATACCGGCTCGACAGACGCGAATTGTTCGCTTAGCAAGCGATAATGCTTGAAATCATATTCAAATAACTTATCGAATACTAAGTTATATTTATTTATTATGATATAAACTAATATATATGTATATTATTTCCAGGGAATGATTTTCATTCACGAATCACCTCTGCAATACCATGGCGCTCTACGTCCGTCTAATTGTTTAGTGGATGCGCGATGGGTGGTCAAACTGGCAGACTTCGGCCTGAAAGAGTTCCGGCACGGAGAGTTGCCACCGTCTGATCCTAACGCCTTGCGCGTTTATATAGAAAGTAAGTATTCTAATATGTGCGATAGGAGCTCTTTCAATGTACATTTAATTCCAACTGGAAAATCCCTGCAAAAGATCTTGACACAAAATCATGGGTGGCCTCGGAGACTCGTACCAATCGTCATATTTATTTGTATCCATAACGCCACTCACCCAAATGTAAAATAGGCATAAATGATTTTATAAGGTGGCCCAATGGAAATGGCTTATAACTGCCTTGCAGAAGGTCCTTAGTTCGAATCCACCACGGGTTTGAACTTTACCGGATGGTGGTAGAGCATTTTGTGAATGCCTTGACTAGCTACAAGAAAATCTGTCACCAAGCCCCTCACGTTGATTTTCGGCAGTTGTCCTTACTGTATCAGCCGGATTGTCCACTGCTGAACACAGGCTCCCCATTAAGGGAGGGTTTGCCGTAATCCCCACGCTTGGCAGTTGGCTGATCGCAGTTAAAAATATCAGTTCCTCAGAAGTCGCAGTTGGCCTTAGGAGTCAGTAATCCTAGATTAAACCTCTTAACACCTTCGAACACGTCACTTACCATCAAATGAGATTGTGATCAAAAGCCAACCTGTCAGCAATAAAGAAGTCCTGTTACAAAGACTTTATTACCGGTATGGTCGCTTCTGCGGAACCCGAGTAGCTTTATAAAGATCGAACGTGCTAGTTCGCAAACCCGTTGCCCGTACATCTAGATCAGCATCTAATTCGTACGCTCGATCTTTAGAGGGTAGTTGGTTGTATACCAGACACACTACGTGTACCCATAGTTATATAATTATCGCCTTAGTGGAATGACGTGTGAGTTTTTTTTATGTTATTGTGACGGTACTAGCTGCAGATCCTGATGCTCAGCGGACTAACCTCTGCCTAGAACAGATGCACTTCATCACAAGTGACGAATCGAACTGCGCCCGTCACCTTGAGACATGGTTGTTAAGTCTCATGTGCCTGTAATTTCACGCTCTCAATGACTGCTGCCGGAACACACCGTTAGGTGCTTGGCGACAGATTTTTTACTTGAGGGTGGTAGCTAACCAGGCTGGCAATCGCAAAATGCCCTTCCATCATGCGGTGAAGCTCAAGCCGGCGGTGGGGATCGAACCAGGGACCTGAAGCACGGCAGTCCATAGCTATTACCGCTCGGCCATCATTGCTTCTGCTTTCTGACAGAAAGTTTATTTTCCAGATCTAGTCTATCTATCTCCTGAATTACTCCGTGCCGCCGGTTGGGGCAAGGATGGTTTCTCTCTATCGGACGAGGGGCGGCAAGGGTCTCCGCTATCCGACGTGTACGCCTTTGCCCTAGTGCTGTACGAGTTACATACGAGACGCGGCCCTTTCGGAGCGGACGCACCCCTAGCACCAACCCTGCTGCGCCGCCTCGCTGTGCCCGACCCGGCGCCTTACAGGTAGGTATGTGTCCTAGCTGCTACTATGTCACTATACAGCTATGTGACCTTCGCCTTAGTGCTTCCGAGCTGCAACGAGACGTGGCCTGTTTCCTGATATGTGTTTTAGGTAGCTGCCTTTAGGACTATGTTTCTTTTTATACCTTACACAATTAATATGGGAACCTTATACGTTTTTAAGTATACGTTGACTACTATAATCGTGCCACCAAGGATTACCTAGTTCGTAAGAATTACCTGTAATAGTCAGTGAGGTGTAGCACGATGAATGTGAGACATCCCATTTTATAGCTCTAGGGATACAGCAAGTAGTTATACAATCGTATCGGTGATAGGCGATTACGGGTCACTATTACATGTAAACGGATAATACAATGTTTAACTATTTGCTGTGTATTCAAGATCATTAATTTTGAATAAAAGTACATCTGTCGATGCATCAGATGAATGTTCATCGCTGACATAATGTTGTTCAGAGGCGTCAAATGCTGGTCAAATTCAATTCTGTTCCGCCAATGTTTTAACAAACCTACGAACGTAGGTACAAAACAGCCCAAGAATATAATGATCGAATTTGGGAATAAATCCGTGGGGTGCCGGGCTGGAATGTCATCCCCCCATAAGAGGAAAATGCTTTTAACTATTGACATTGAATGACAAAGCTGACTTTAGTATATTATTTATTATACTGAGTATACGGAATACGCATATAGAGCGCTACGGTTTTGTTTATGAAAATACTGTTGCATTGTTGTGAATGCGAAATTTTATTTTACTGCAAATTAAGGGGTTTTCAATAACCAATAAAACAGCATAGACAGTGGTGCAGTAGACATACAACATAACATTTGCAAGTCTCATTTGGTGTAGGTATAATGTAAACAACAGATTTGTAAAATATTGTTTAGATGTTTCTTTCAGAACCATTCCAATATCTGTTAAGAGTAGAGTGCCAAACGTAGTTTCGTCATATTTTTATTATTAAGTGTTCAAAATTGGTGAAATTTTGTACGCATATTGCTGAGCCTAATATCTATGCTTCTGGTTTGTCATTTTTTCGGTTTATTATTTATTATATCCCTAAATAACAATTCCCATACAAGACATTTTTTCGATATATTTTTGAAAACACTTAATTTTCAATAATTTGAAATCTAAAAAAAAATTCCTTTCATATAATTATTTGTGATTTTGTAATGTAATCCGCATAGCAGGCGTTATTGCAGACCTAACAATATTAAAATCATAAAGAAAATATTATGATTCAACGCACTTACTTTAATTTTTGTATTATGAAGAAATAAACCCCACAGGCCGCCACTGGAGGCGCTAGCAGGACGTTTGGACTGCGTGCGTGAATGCTGCGTCGAGTGCTGGGTGGAGGAACCCACCGCCCGACCAGACTTCAAGGCTATACGGACGCGACTGCGACCGCTTAGGAAGGGCATGTAAGCACCAGATTTATTCAGCTTCATGATGGTTTCTTTAAAAATGTATGAAACTAGACATTTAGGTACCTAGTTCCTTACTTTTATCTAATACTAAGAATGTAAAGTAAGTTCGTCTGGCTGTTTGTAACTTCTAAGGCCGTATTCCACAAGACGCCACCATCGTTATTTTCGATGGTTTTGACCACATTTTGCGTCTATGGTTATGAACCATAGACACAAAATGTGGAATTTTGACGAATGATTCATCTCTTCCTTGTCATGGTTATGAACCATATACACAAAATGTAAACAAAATTATCGAAAATAACGATAGTGGCGTCAAGTGGAATACGGCCTTAAACTGATTTTGATGAGGTTTGGCAAAGAGATTTGTGCTTCACTACCGTGTCTTGTATTCGGATAACAATGTAATAAAAGAAGCAATCGTTGCTACACCCCGACATTTATTTGATCTCAGCGTCGAACACAGCGGCAGCGGAGACAATCATTAATGAAAGAATAAATTATTGACAAACTTGGTGGGCGTTTAGGTGGACATATTTGTTAAATACTAATTGAAGTAGAAGACCCTAATGGTTCACATTTTATTTAAAAAAATATTTTTGTAATATTCTAATATTTTTCTAAATTGCACCTCTTTACCCCTAATTTTTTTTGGTACATGTTTTCGATAGAAGTTTTTATTTGATTTTGGTACCAGATGTATCCTTGATCTATCGAAGGCATTGTTAATCCAAAATAATAAGTAAATAATTAGTAATGGATTCTCAAAGTTAAGAAAATTAAAAAATTGGTACCAAAGGTGAACTTAGCATCGTTTTAAAAAAACTAATAGTGACCGAGGAGTTCAAATTCTTTTAAAAACTTCTCTTATCATCGCCCATTACATCGGTGTACCTGTAACAGAAAAGTCTATCAACTTGTCAAAAATTAACTCATACATTAAGTTTTCTAAGCGTTGCATACTTTCTTTCAGGAAACCAAATATATTCGACAATATGATAGCGATTATGGAGAAGTATGCCAACAATCTTGAAGCTCTCGTAGACGAGCGGACAGATCAATTACAGGAGGAGAAAAAAAAGACTGGTAAGTCGGCATGAAGTTCGCGTAAACATATTTCTCTGCGGGCATTAGACCTTTGCGGACAAAATTCTCTTACATCGGCTACATATAAAAAATAAATATACCCAATAGTCGGGGTGTATCAGCTTATTAAAAAGAGTCTTGCTTCAGCTTAAACTTTAATTTCTTGACACAAAACAATACAAACATGTAGCCGCCATAAAATCAACTATCCGAACACCATACTATGCTTTTTTAAACAATCGCGCGACTTGCGGGTCTGTGCTGTTATTGGTCGGCGCAATCCTTCTGCGCGATGCGTTTCAGTTTACGCAGTAAGGAGTTCACAGACGGCAGCTATAATATACATATATTTAGCTATAATATATGTATATTATAGCATAACTGTCAGTATTAAGAAACGAAAATGTAAAGCTATATATGCTGATGACACAGTCTTAGTGTTTCACGGTACTACATGGCCACAAGTGCGACAGTTGGCAGAGGAAGGGATCTGAAGTAATTTCGTGGTTAGAACATAATCTACTTTCGCTGAATATATCGAAAACTAAATATATCTGCTTTAAAAAAACGAATGCAAATAGACCACCAGCGGACTTCAAAATACTTGCCCATACCTTCTCATGCAACCGCAACCACAAAAATTGTACATGTAATGCACTGGACAATGTGGAAACTATTAAATATCTTGGTGTCCATATAGACCACAAACTATCATGGCTTCCACATATCCAAGCAGTGTCAAAGCGGATAAGAAGACTCATCCACATTTTTAAACAACTTCGCCCAGTAGCAGATCAAAATCTTATGCTGCAAACCTATAAGGCTCTAGGCGAGTGTATAATTAGTTACTGCATTTGTTCATGGGGGGGTGCTGCGAAGACACATATGATTGAAGTTGAGAGAGCCCAACGTGCCCTCCTTAAAGTTATAATGTCCTTACCATTCACGCACCCTACTACAGAGCTGTATGAGAAGTGCAATCAACTATCTGTCAGAAAAATATATATATACAACTGTGTCAAAAGGTATCATATTAAAAGTGTTCCTTTCTTACCGGTTACTAACAAGAGGGTAGATATATGCCCTGTCCCTAGGTGCAAGAGTATTTTTGCCAGGAGACAATATGACCATTTATCTGCAAAAATATATAATGCACTTAACAGTAAGGAAAAAATTAAATCACTCAGTCTCTACAAAATTAAATCAATAATAATGGAATGGTTTAAAGAATATGGTTATGACAAGACTGAAAAACTACACACACACACACACGCACACACACACACATACTCACACACACACACACACACGCACACACACACTAAATTCTAAATTATATGTCTATATTGTTTAAATATACATCATTGTGGGAAAGGAACTGCCTTCTGCAACACAGTGAAAACTACAGCAGCGGGCAGGGATTTCATCTTTAAATTGTACCAAATTTGTATACAATAAAGATATTTGTATTTGTATTTGTATTTGTATTTGTATATATTATAGCTGCCGGGTGTTGTCACTTGTCAATTTCTATGGAAAATGTGTTGAGATGTATTGAGATATATCGAGCTATAAATATATTGGTTTATATTATAGCTATCGTCTGTGAAACGCTGTAAACGTGTGGGTGAATACCGCGCAGGCGGCTTGCCTCTACCAGTCCGTAAAGGAAGCTCCCGCACCAATACACCCGCTACAACTCTTTTTTCAGAGGCTTTGCTAGAAGAAATGTTGCCAGCGCCGGTTGCAGAGCAACTGAAGCGAGGGCGCCGCGTGTTGCCAGAGAGCTACGACTCCGTGACTATATACTTTAGCGATATTGTCGGGTTCACTGCCATGTCCGCTGAAAGCACGCCACTACAGGTACTAGTAGGTTTATTAGCAATACATGTATTAGAGGTTTATTAGCAATACATGTATTAGAGGTTTATTAGCAATACATGTATTAGAGGTTTATTAGCAATACATGTATTAGAGGTTTATTAGCAATACGAAGCCAGATTTTACCTTAGTACATTTAAATTGAAAAATAATTCTATTATTAAATTGAAATACACGTTTTAATGACAATTAAAATTAGCATCTGAAGTTTTTTGCATTAATTGTTTTTTTTTTGCGATTCTGTAGCTCTCATACCGAAGTTTGCCTCACTAGTTAGATGGGTGAAAAATAAAGGCATTTACTGCTGAGCGCTTCCGTGCTTTGGAGGGCACGTTTAACCTTCGCCGATGGTCGGGGAAGCTATCTTAGGATGGCAGTCGTTATATGCTATGACGGAGCCTTCTGACACTTTGCATGATGGTGGGGCAGTTTGGGTATACACACCTGGATAGCTACAAACCACAAGTATAAAATCTGTCACCAATCACTTAACGGAGTGCTCCGCCGTCCTTTTTAATTACCACGAGGTCAGATAGTCTTCAAAAAAGAAACTAAAAATATCAAAAATTTACGATTGGGCGGAGCGAATGGCGGGATTCATAGAACTAGTAGTTTTTTTTTATGATTGATAGATAAGCCTTTGACCACTATCTCACCTGATGGTAGGTGATGATGTGGTCGAAGATGTTGTTCAGGCTACAATTACTGGCTCTCAAGGACAGCAGCCGGAACACACCGTTAGGTGCTAGGCGACAGATTTTCTACTTGAGGGTGATAGCGAGCTAGGCGGGCATTCGCAAAATGCCCTACCACCATGCTATAACGACTGCCATCCCAAGACGACAACCGGGAACGTCGACTTAACGTGCCCGGAAGCACGGAAGTGCTCAGTAGTACATAATGTCACTAGCGGTCACCCATCCAACTCATAACCGCGGCGGACGTTGCTTAACTATGCTGATCGGTTAAGAACAGCTAAGCAAACTTCGCTACGTGTGCTTCAATAACTTCAAAATATTGTATCCCTTTACCAATAAATCACGCAAGTTACGCGTATTGAAGATAAGGTAGAATCTTCGATCCCCACCGCCCGGAAGGGCGTTTTTTACCTGGCTAGCTACTATCCTCTTGTAGAAAATCTGTTGGCAAGGGCCTAACATTGGGTTCTGGTAGCAGTTTTTATAAGTAAGCAATTACGAAATTACATGCACATGAGACTTAACAAATTTATGTCTCAGGATGTTGGGCGCAGTGCAATTTATCAATTGTGACGAAATGCATCTGTTGTAGACAGAGGTTACTGCTTAACATCAGGTGGGACTGGTGGTGGCACTGCTTAACGTCATAGAGCAATAAAAAAAACCTACTATAATGTATACTAAAACATAGCATTTTACAGGTGGTGGATTTCCTGAACGACTTGTATACGTGCTTCGATTCAATATTGGAAAGTTTCGATGTCTACAAAGTTGAAACTATCGGCGACGCATACATGGTGGTAAGTTGATTAAAAATGTTTATAACACATTTGCTCGTAAAGGGTCTCTTATTTCACTAATTTCAATATCGTATTGTATCTCATTACGTACTTGTGTGTTTTTATAATGTAAAACGCACGAGTTTCTTGTTAATAAGGTAAAACGCACGGTTTATCAAGATGCTCCGTCTAAAACGAACGGTACTTTTTTAAATCTTAGCAAACAGTTTTTATGTCAGCAAAGTACTTAACATTTTATGAATAAAATTAAAGTTGGGAGATAAAATATAATAAATAAACATATTATTCTAGTTTAATTAATTTTTACCATAAATTACAACCGTAATAAAACACAAATATTAATTTACTTTA
This sequence comes from Plagodis pulveraria, assembly GCA_963890685.1. NCBI lineage: Eukaryota > Metazoa > Arthropoda > Insecta > Lepidoptera > Geometridae > Plagodis > Plagodis pulveraria. Next base: position 15,591,714 of record OY982957.1, read on the forward strand.
TAAGTAATATTGCCAGTTTTTATGCCTTAAAAAAAAAAGTTGCGCGCGTTTCACTAATTTGTGAATAAGTAAAAATGATTTAGCGCGATTTTTCTTTTCGCTGTATTGTTTCTGTTTGCCTGTGTAATGTCGTCAAGTTATGATGAATTTATTAATTCGACACCACCAGAAGTCTCAGAGGCAGCGAAAAGGCTAAATTGTTCAAATTTTTCTAATAAATACTAAAATAATAATTAATTTTCTTCGTTTAAGTAGTCCGAGTTTTATTCATTTCCTCGCAAATATGTTATAAAACGTCATATGGCATACGTGTGCTTTGAAAATTACAGCCCTTGGAATATCGCCATTCTAATTACGTCTATGTAAATAATTGATTAAAATGTTATAATCATAATATTTTTAAACTTAATACAGTTAAATAAAATTTACAGTTTTCACGTTTGCACTTGGCCTAAGAACAAAGATTCTAAAAGCTGCATTGACATGAATTCTTTTAATGTGTATAAGGGTTGTTTTCATTTTCAAAAAAGTTCTTACGTTTTAGTTTGAACAAACTATATTTTAAGGTGGTCAAGCTTTTTGGTAATTTATTGTTTTTGTACTTTGGCTAATCTGATTTTTGGTAAAACCCGACTTTCATTTATAAAACATGGTACATTTTTATTGATTAATGAAAATCATCTTAAGAGTTGTGAATTCATCTTGTGTAGTTACAATTCAACGGTAAAAGGTCAAATTTGATTTAAGCTCCAAAGTCGTTTTTCTCAGTGTATGTCCCACGCAGTTTTATTGAAGCAGGCTATTGACCATTAAATATGTAAGTGATAAGTCGTTTTAATATTTCCCTTTCAGGTGTCAGGACTTCCCATCCGCAACGGCATTATCCACGCTGGAGAAGTGGCGTCGATGGCGTTGGCTTTGTTGTCTGCCACGCGCGCATTCCGCGTTCGACACCGTCCAGAACACAGGCTGTTGTTGCGAGTTGGGATACATTCCGGTATGTAACTTTATTGCAGACTTTTCCGTGCTTCGGAGGGCACGCTAAGCCGTCGGTCCCGGTTGTCGTCTTAGGATGGCAGTCCATATAGCACGGTGGTAGGGCATTTTGCAAATGCTTGCCTGGCTAGCTTGGTAGGTTTGTAGGCTTGAGGGTGGTTCCTCAAGTAAAAAATCTGTTGCCAAACACCTAAAGGTGTGTTCCGGCAGCTGACCTTGAGAGCCAGTGATTTTACGTTAGCCTGAACAACATCTTCGACCACATCATCACTTACCATCAGGTGAGATACTCATTTTTATTATGTACTCACAGACGCCAAAAGTAAGCACTGCGCCCATCACCCTGAGACATACAGTTGTTAAGTCTCATGTTACTGGCTCTCAAGCACTGCTGCCGGAACACACTGCTAGGTGCTTGACAACAGATTTTCTATTTGAAGGTGTTAGCCGGGGGAGCATTTGCAAAATTCCCTTCCACCTAGCGATGAACCTTAAGCCGGCGGTGGGGATCGAACTGTTGACCTGCGACACGGCAGTCCATAGCTATGACCGTTCGGCTATCAATGCTTCACGGTTTAGCATGAAATTTTTATTTAATTTTTAACTAGCTCAATTGGTTAGAGCATACCCCGGCTAAAAAGGGTGGATAGACGCGGGTACGAATCCCGCTTAAAATAATTTTAAGTAATGTGACTTAAAAATTTTCTATCGTATATTTGTAATTTTGTAATGTAATCCGCATAGCAGGCGTTATTGTTATATATAACAATAATAAAATTAAGTTTTACTTTTCATTTCCAATTTTCTTGTTACTCTGTTTCAGGACCGGTTTGTGCGGGCGTAGTTGGGTTAAAAATGCCAAGATATTGCCTATTCGGTGACACTGTCAACACTGCTAGTCGATTCGAGTCTACAGGGGCACGTGAGTGACTACATAGCTTCATAATGATTTATATGTACTGAACTATATATTTAATATGACTGAACAACACTTTCGACCACATCATCACTTACCATCAAGTGAGATAGTGGCTAACCTATTAGGCATAAAAAAAACACATGACTTTATTATTCTTCAAACATAGCAGCTGCATTGTCACGTGAGTGTCACCCAAAGGCTTTATTGACAATTCTACGCGATGCTGCTGTCGTTACTCTGACACATTAGTTCCGTGCACATTTCTGCTTGGAGGCAGAATATCTAAGCTTGCGGTATTACCCATCAAGTTGTATTGTTTTTCATGCACCTGCCATGACCAAGAAACACAATTATCTAGCGATGTCTTCTAGCTCTCGTAATGGGCCCGAATGGCATAGTATATTCAATCCAATAATCTATCTTTCTCTTTCCCGTGATCTCTGGGTAAGTAGACCGCTGACCAAGCATTCAAGGTTAATCTGAAGCGCCTGATCTATCTTGATATCTATCCTGACTTCTTCGAGCGCATCAGATAGTGGTCAAAAGCTAGCCTATAAGCTACAAAAATTTAATGAAAATATTTAACAAGTTATAATAATAATGATAGCGATTGTTTCTTTATAATGTTTCTGAAAATTTTCAGCGTTAAAAATCCACTGCAGCGCAGCCTGCAAAACACTACTAGATCAATTAGGAGGCTACATTTTAGACGAAAGAGGAATAGTATCGATGAAGGGCAAGCGCGACCAGGTAATTATCCAAAAGAACGGAACATAAATCCACCTACTTCTAAAAAAGTTTAACTCGAATGTAAAACAGTAAGTAGGACTACCAATAACGACCAATAGAACTAAATCAGAACTATGTACAACCTTTTATGTCTGAAAACACGGGTTTTTGAGCGTGAAACAACTTACTGTGAGTCGATATGACTCGACGATGTTTCGGCTTCTACCGGAAGGCTTCCTCAGGATGTTGAGTGTGGTCGTGACGTCAGCCGCGGTCTCACACTGCGGGCGGCAGTTTGCTGTGGTCGAGCCGACGGCGTTGGCGGCGGGGGTCGTTAGTCAAACATTGTCGATAGTCATATCGACTCACAGTAAGTTGTTTCACGCTCAAACACCCGTGTTTTCAAACATAATATATATATATATGAGCGTAAGTTTTTACAATATGATATGTACAACCTTGTTTCCAGTCACGAAGGCGCGAACCTCTATATTTTTCAGTGTTGACGCTACAGCTACTGCCTACTCAAACGATCGTATTTTATTATTTTATAACACATTTGCTCGTAAAATGTATCTTATTTCACCAATTCCAATATCGTATTGTATCTAATTACGTACTTGTGCGTTATTGTAATGTAAAACGCACGAGTATGGTAAAACGCACGGTTTATATATATGCTCAGTCTTAAACAGGCGGTACATTTTTAAATCTTAGCAAAGAGTTTTTATGTCAGAAAAGTGGTTAACATTTTATGAATAAATTTAACTTTGGGAGATAAAATATAATGAATAAACATTAGACGATTAAATTGAATTAATTGTTATATGTAATAGTTTATTAAATTACCACTAAATCAGTATACTTTCATTAGTTTTAGTCATTTATCATTGTGTGGCTGAAACGGGAGTCAAGAGTCTAGTAGCTTATAGTCAGTGATCAGAATTTTATTTATTTCCTCGCAAATATGTTCCATAACGTCGTATGATATACATGCGCTTTGATAATAACAGTCATTGCTTTCTTGTAACAATATCGCCTTGGATATAATTTTCCACTTACCGCATTGCAATAACGCCTGCTATGCGGATAACATTACGAAATTACAAATATACGAGAGGAAAAATTTAAGTCATAACCCCTTTATCCTGGGTATATTCTAACCAATAGAGCAAACATGACAAAAAAAATATCTTGTATATTTGTAATATTACCGGCGCACTCATATTATAATGTACATATGTTGTAGGCTACTTGTAGGTATTGTTTTACCATAGGCATTTACACCCACACTAAGACGTGGTATAGAAACGAGGCCTACACATACAAATGCACATGTACATCAATATAATTTACTATGGAGGGGCACGACTTCGTTAGTAAACTGTTCTGTGCCCAATATACCAGTGTATGAAACAAAATTCTTTATTAATTGTTATTCTTAGGTAATTGTAACGAATGTAAACTGCTTCGTTCACAGAAGCAGTCATCGACAATAGTACAAATTATCTATAATGTTTTAACAACTATGTCACAGATAAACTGGTAGTTTGTACGGAAAATGGGACGCATTTGTTAGGAGATATTCTGTGCCATGTGAGCAATCTACACGATTACGTTTTCTCAATTTATTCGTGTGTACCGTATCAGCTGGAAAGCCCACTGCTGAACACAGCCTACCCCAATATGGGGGGGTTGGCCTAATCCCCACGCTTGGCAGGCGGCTTGGGGATCGCAGTATGAGAAATCAGTTCCTCAGAAAGTGCTGCTGCCCACCCTCTGGTGTGTACCCTAAGTCGCCTCTTACGACACCCACGAGTTGAGATGGGGGGGGTGACATTCTTGCCCGGCACCCCACGGGGGATTCATGTGTATAGAGTAGGTAAGGCTATTTGAACATGTTTAGTATAAGCTTATCTCTGTGTAAATACAGATGACATACTGGTTGCGAGGGGAAGAGCCGAAGGCGGCGGCTGCGCGGGCGCGGCGGAGGGCGCAGCGGGAGGACATCAACCAGCCACCCTCAGAGAAACGCGGCCAGAGGAGCTCGCTCAAAACTAAGAATTGGAAGAATCAAGTCGGCGGACTACATAGGTACCTTTTGTTACTCATTTAGCCGAGTGACGGAATGCGACACTTTGTAATTTTGACTCTCTGGTCTTGGGTTCGATCCCGGGTCGGATTGATGTTTTCTGGTAATAAGTTCCAGAGCCTGGAATTAAGTCCGGCATATGGAATAGCTCACAGTCGTAGATATATATAGCCTCACTCCTCTTTACAAGAGGGAAGAAGCATCTGGCGAAACTTGAGGTATTTACGAGTGTTAGACAACCTAATAGGAACAGATTTTCTCAATCAGAATAAAAAAAACAGTCCGAATGGCATTTGATCCCCGTTGTATACAACGATTTTCGTTCGAATCGCAGCCGGAGTTCACGCAAAAAGATCCACTGGACAGGAACTTTCTATAAAGACTCGAAATTTTCCTCGAAAATATACATTGCCGGTAACGCCAAAAATTCTCGAGTAAAAAATTTGTTTGTGAAATGAAGTTTTGTTATGTTACGGAACAAAATTCGTATCGCAATGTCCTAATTTGAGTGAGCGCATTGCGATGATTTTCTTCAAATGGTTTTGAAGAAAATCATCGCAATGCGCCAAGATAATCTTTAATCGTACATACGATTTTGCTATAGAAAAACGGCGTCCGTGTGAAAAGCATTATTTCTAGTATTTCTGATGCGACTACAGTAACAGAACTGTCACGTTGCAGCGCATACGAGCCTTCTTCACCGTTGGTTATTTGATTTTCGTAGTAATACTCAAATACACCCAAACTTGCTCATGTGGGTGCTTTAGTTTGGAGTAACACTGCTTTTACCATTTCTTTTTTGTGCGAACTAAATACAAAGTTCAATATATTTTAGCTGTTCTAACCTAACCCAGAATTGTTTATTGTTTAGGTGTTGCAGTTTAGAATCTCCAAAGAAATTGCGTTTTGCGTCAGGCAATCATCTAGAATCTCATACAGACAGTGTGCTACATCATCGGAGTGACGAATATCTAATGGAGGTATGTCAAATAATCACCTGCATTGTTTTTGAAGTGAATACGTCTTTATAATTGCTTCAAAACTTATGATAACATAATCGGGGGGTACCTACAGTTTAGTGTTGCAGCTACATATCTTTCATCCCCATCCAAATTTCAATTACACCACTGGATTGCTAAGTAGAGAATTAAGGAATTTATTTCGCTAAGTAAGGACTGTAACACATCGCGTGCGGCGGAAGGGGGAGTCCGCCATTTTGAGACGTATTCACATCAAACGGCCGTGTCTATAACACAGCCACATCACATTTTTTTTAAATGGGTTCGGCACCATAAGTTTTCAATAATTTAGTCCCGGGAATCAGTACAGATGACAACTATTCTTCAAGTTTAATTTTGCTACCAGTCATCAAACCCTGGATCTCGTGATTTTTCCTCGTGACAGAGACAGACATAACAGACATTACAGTAACGATAAAAAAAATAACAATTAAATAAAACGATTTACCATGTGGTAGGCTCTTATCAGTAAGAGTCCGTCTTTGTAGGTACCACCGCAGTGTCAGATAATCTGCCTTGAAGCAGTACATAGTATGCAAACACTACTTTGCCTTATATACGGTATACGGCACTGTAAAAAATGAAATTACTTGCCAAACGAGACATAGGTCATTCTCATGTTAGCGCAAGCGGTTAGAGCATACCCCGGCTATAGGGGTGGATGGACGCGGGTTCGGAATTCGCCGAGCAGGCGTTATTGAAAACATAACAATATTAAAATTATAAGGATGCGTCATCATTTACAAGTTTTAAACCAATTGCAAAATTGATCTTGTTTGTAGTACAACGCAAGTTGAAGTATAGGTATATCGTATAGGTGTCGTTCCATCCCAATACTATACAATATAATATATGGTTAAATAAATAACGAGACGAAAATAAAATTTGATTTATGAGTCATTGTCATATTAGCTCAAGAGGTCAGAGCATACTCCGGCTATAGGGGTGGATGGACGCGGGTTCGAATCCCGCACACGACTAAATTTTTCCCTCGTAAATTTGTAATTTTGTAATAAGAACTAAGGTCTCGGAGTGACGGGTGCAGTGCAGTGTCAAGTAAAACGAGGACAGTGACTGCAACTGGACATGCGTGACGCTTACCATCAGGCAGGCCACTTGTCCATCTCGTCATTTATAGACATAAAAAAATCTAATTTCGATAATAGGAAGTTTGCTCAGCCCTGCGTTGTGTTGGCGACCCGTTTTAGACACAATTACTAGGTCCATAAAAACTAGGTCCGTATCAATAAACCGATCTCGTATGCGACGTTATTTTATAAGCCCCTTCGCAGGGGATTTCGTGACTTTTTGTCCATAAATCCCATGCGCGTCGTCTTCGAGTGTTGTGTGAAGTCCAAAAATCCCCTTAACCATTTAACGTAAAAACCATTAAACCATTTAACGTTTGAAGTCGTAAATGCGACTTAGGAACAATGCACCTATTGAACATCATGCCACCACTGACGTCAAGGTGAGGCAGAAGGAGCTTTGGGGTGTTGCTATGCCATAAAAGGGTTTTCTCCAACCTTAACACCCAAAAAGAATGCCGAAATAAACTAACTGCAAAAATTATTATGTTAAAGAAGAGGTTATGTTATAGTAGATATCCATACAGACAATTTTAATTACGGGAGAAATCTACTTGGTAATAGCAGTTTTAGAGTATCATTAGCTGATGTATTATGTTTATTTTTTTCAGGTTGTCGGTGAGGGTAGAGCAGCGCCAACAAAACGCGGCGACCTGCTGGAAGCGCCGAGCCTTCGGCACGAGTTCACGAGCGTCTCGTGCCCTATCATCGAACAGACAGAGTGCCCTCCACCTCCCCTCGCCGCCGCCTCCTGCGTCCCGCTCATACAGGAGAAACCCTGCGATATCAAGCTTATCATCAACGGCTGCTCCATCTCGGACACCGACGGCGCTGGCATTCCATTGCTCGCGGACGCGTAACGTCCAACGAGCAATCCAGGGTCCTTACCACCATCTTTTAAATACTAACATTATTACTTAGGTTCGTACTATGAGTGTCACGAAACAATAATGTTATATAGCGGCTTTTATTAATTATTGTAATAGATTATAAGATTTTCGCGATATACATGTAAATTAAGGATTGTAGCGGATTGATTCGCGTATACTTGTCATTATGTATTAGTTCTCTGCTCACGAGTAGAATCTCTCTAGACCTCTTTGCAGCTGATCGTGGTCTGACCGTAACAAGATCACTGCAAAACGTTTGCAAAGTCGGGATAAATATAATGGAAACAAAACGCGCTTTAACGCGTTAGTTGTTTAAATTATATTGTAGTTATAAGTTTAAAATAAGACTTCTTTAAGAGATGGTGGTATAGGCCCAGTACATAGCGTACTTAACTCCAGTACTTCGTCCCCTAGTCAATGGTGTTGTGGCGCCATCTCGTAACTCACAGCTCGTTCACACTTACGGTTATTCAGAATCTTATTTTTTCTGACTGCATTTTTATATTCTGTCGTTTACGTGAACTTGTTGAACATAGTGTATGTGAATTCCGGTTTCACTAAAAATACCCATCATTCGAAAAGTATAATTCTATTATGAAGAGAAAACATTAAAATCAAGATTTATTTATTTTATTGTATATTGTACGGTTAATAATTTTGCCTTGTTGGTGGGTATTGGAATAATGTTCGACAACCTAGATTGGTATGATTTCGTATATGAATAGCTTGTTTTTTGCCGCATGTGTGAACGAGGTGCTATTCGGACGTTAGAAAATATTTGTAAACGCCAGACGCGATACTGTCACATCGTGTCGCATGTAGAATAGGTGTAATGTGATCTACGTCAGTATTACTAAGAGACAAATCGTTCAATAGAAATTATTTAATAACATTAAACTTTCATTTCACAATTGACGGTAACATCGTTTTACTTACACATATTATTTACAGCAGCGTTTCATATACATATAGGGCTATCGGATGCGGGTAGTATAGTGTAAATGTATCAGACGGCGGATTCGCGGTCGAGCAGAGGCGGCGCGCGGCGGAGCGAAGCGCTCGAGCCGCGAGCGTTGCCGAAGAAGCCGAGCAGCCACGAGCGGATGGCGAAGCGCGGCAGTTTGCGGTTGTTCTCGCCCTTGCCTCCGCCGTCGACGTTTTCGAGCGAGCGCCATCGCTTGTAGAACTCTATGTAGGAGGCGTCGTGTACTTTGGCGCGGGATCTGTCGGGCTTGTTGTAGAGGCTGCAGTTGCGGAGTAGCGGGCTGGCCTCGTGGTGTGCGCGCGGCGCGTCGTCCGTTACAATGCCGACGATGGTGCCGTTGAAGAGTGGCGCGCCGCATACGGTGGGCAGCGGTTGGTCGGGCGAGGAGTCTGTCGGCGCGTCGGGCGATGCGTCGGGCGGCACGTCGAGCGAGCGCGCGGTGTGATGCCGCCGCAGCCGAGGCGCGCCACCGAGCGCGTCGAGCGAGCGCGCGCCCCGCAGCGCTCCGCCCCACGCCGGCTCGCACTCCGCCTCGCACGCCGTTGAAGACGCTATCGAGCTCAGCGCGTGTCTGCACATACAAATCATACAACTTTGTTTTTATACAATTATAATCTATATATATATATATATACTTAGGAACTGTCTATATACTTTTCCTAAGTATATATATATATAAGGTTAACATTTGTACAAACCTTTAATGCCATATTTATATCTAATCAACAGCCTAAAATATAAGACAATATTCTCATACAACCTTTCATCCCCTTTTGCAACCCTTTACAACACTATTTTCAATTAGAAAGTAGCCTATGTCCTTTCTCAGGTACTAGACTGTCTGCGTACCAAATTTGAATTTAAATCAGTTCAGTAGTTTTGGCGTAAAAGCGAGATAGATAGATTTACTTTCGCATTTATAATATTAGTATGGATTAGACGAACGTGGACTAAATATTAAAGAGGTCGCCCATTATTGCCCATAGTAGGGTATTTTTAAATGCTCGCCTACCTGATCTACCTCCTGTACCGCCCTCAAGTAGAATGTGTAACCAGGCACATCACGGTGTTTCCGGTAGCTGTTTGAGAGCCAGTAGTTCTAGTTTAAGCCTATTTACAATCCTCGACACCATCACTTACCAAAACTGAGATAGTGGTCAAGGTATAAATCATATGGATCTTTAAAGTATATTGGGTAGTATTGAAAGAAGGGATGGCGTGAAACTAAAGACCAAAGTCCCACACAGAAACAGGGAGAATACGAGGTCGATCTGTGACGCTATGACACGTATCTAAAAGATCCTGCCGTGTTAGATCGCTGAGGGACCGATCCCAATGTCTCTGAGGACCTTAGGGCTCAGTATCTTTCAGTATTTGGACAAGCCAACATAAGTGAGCCACAAGTATATCTATATTGCACCTCAAGAGTCTAAACTTGGTGCGATTTTTTTCCACTAAATTGTATTTACCGTATACGGAAGATAAAAAAGCTGGTAATGCCACACTAGAAATTTTGTGTATCCTTATGCTTCCCAACCACACAGATACAAATCCGACTTTTAATAAGTTGTCTAAGCTCACGGTATTTTCACAGCTTACATCTCAAATTGTAAGTAAATTTAGGAACAATAAGGCAAAATCGAAAAATAGTAAATACCATATGGGTATTAATTTTGAATAATCGGCTAGATGCACATTTAAACTTTTGAATTTGTTCTTTAACAAAATGTGACATTGATTCGTCAAGAATCGGTGAAACCATAAGACGAAGCGAACAGTTTCTATCAATTTTATATAAGGCGCAAGGGGACTGAATTTTTCAATAATGGAAATTTTATCCGTACAAGAACTTCACATTTGGAAAAAAATGCTCTAGGCTTATTAGACGAGAATCATAAATAAGTGCTCGCATATCAATCCATCAAAAGTGTTCGCGTCCCCTGCGAACGTTCCGTCATCCAAATACCTAACGCTAAGTTTTGATTGAAAACGTTGAATTATTCAGCCATTTCGGCGTAAAAGATAAGAAACTTAGATAAGAATAATAATAATAATGTTTATTTCAGTAACCAAAAAATATACAAAACTAATTAAGCGACCAGAGATTTCTTTTAAGCAAAAAATGCCTGTATTAGGAGTCCCTGCTCTTTCATAACATAGATTTTTTTTACTTGGAGTTACTGGTGATTTTGAAAAAAAAATATGCATGAGGGTGTGTTTGTTTGTATGTTAGTTTGTGTGCGAGGATACACACTTACGAAATTACCACGGTCGCATTTATGGTCTAAGCGCGATGTTTATTAGTCTTACCGATTGCGACATATATTTACTTATATTTTTGTATTATTATACCTTTAAATGACATACCAACTTTATTGTATTAGACGCTAATTAAAATAAACCTGTTGATAGTTGAACCTGCCTACAATGCTAAACTTGATTTATTAAATATATTGTGTTTTTTTATGTAATTGTGACGGATCAAGCACGAGGCCCACCTGATGTTAAGCGGACTAACCTCTGCCTATAACAGATGCATTTCGTCACAAGTCACGAATTGCATTGCGCCCGTCACCTTGAGACGTAGTTGTTAAGTCTCATGTCCCTTTACTTTCACTGGCTCTCAAGGACTGCTGCCGGAACACACCGTTAGGTGCTTGGCGACAGATTTTCTTCTTGAGGGTGGTAGCTAGCCAGGCGGGCATTCGTAAAATGCCCTTCCACCATGCTTTGAAACTCAAGCCCGCGGCGGGATTCGAACCATGGACATGCGGCACGGCAGTCCATAGCCAATGCCACTGAGCCATCACTGCTTCTGTGTGTTACAGTTTATAAGATGTGATGCGAAGACTAGGGAAAGTTAGTGTAGGAAACAAATCCGATGATAATTTTTCAAACACTGAGTACAAAATACTATCTAATATGTCTACTTATAATAACATTCTAGCATCCAACTGCAGGTTCGCTCGTACATTAAACATTATGTATATTAATTATTTTTTGTATGCAACGAATAAACAACTACTGGACCGATTGGATTGGATGAAATTTGGTATGGAAATAGTTTGTGACCCGGGGAAGGACATAGGATAGTTTTTATCCAACTGCGCAAGGAGAGGTTAATGGTTTTGCGCAAAAGTAGACATACGCGCAGGCGGAGCCGCGGCCGGAAAGCTAGTTTAAAATAAGTATATTATATTCATAAAAATCAGATGTAACAAATTTACTAGATGAGTGGAAACTGTATGAATCGCACGACTCTAATATAAAATAATATAGAAACAGTTTACACGTGTCGCGAGGTGAGTCCAATTATAATGCAATGTAATTTTCGCATGGTGGAAGGGCATTTTGCGAATGCCCGCCTGGCTAGCGACCACCCTCAAGTAGAAAATCTGTCGCCAAGCACCTAACGGTGTGTTCCGGCAGCAGTCCTTGAGAGCCAGTGTAATTACAGGCATATGAGACTTAATAACTATGTCTCAAGGTGATGGGCGCAGTACAGTTCGTCACTTGTGATGAAATGCATCTGTTATAGGCAGAGGATACCGCTTAACATCAGGTGGGCATCGCGCTTGTTCCTTCACAATAACATAAAATAAAAAACAAAAAAAAGACTAAAAAGAAGCATGTACTCAAATACACACGTGAGCCGTGAGTTCACATTAAAATAAAATAAAAAAATCAGTGTACCTGGGTCGCGAATTGTTGTCTGTGCGCGTGCGTCGCTGAGAAGGCGGGGAGGGGGCGGCGGGGGCGGGGAGGGAGCACCGCGACCCGCGCGTGCCGCTCTCCGCACCGCTAGCCACGCGCTGCCTTATACCGCCTGCAACAACATTAAACAATCTCTAAACTACAGTGACTGGAACTGTAACTGTACATTCAACGACAAAATAACTATTAAGGGTGCTTACCATTTGAAGTTAGATTCGCTAAAAACGATCACACTCCCAAAAAGTTGTTCCACATGGGTCTTGGCGTTATTTTCGCCATAAACGGTACATGTAATGTCAAAAGTGACAGAGGTGGCAAATTTGAGTGGCATTCTTAGCGTTCTTATCCTTAATGGAACAGGGGATGACAGTTACAAACGATCACAGTGATCACAACCATAGACACAGAATGTCATCAAAATTATCGAAAATAACGTTATTAGCGTCAAATGGAATATACCCTAAATACTTGAGTTTTCATCTCGTTCTTCTGAGTATTAAATAATTGGGAGTTTTTTCACGTAGTTCTGAGTTCACCAGATACTAAAACCACTTAATTACCAAAAGATGTGCAATCGCACTCGTACCCCGGCCATGTCCATTATTACCTGACAGAGAAGGATGCCTGGAGTCCGCGAGCCTGGGACTTCGTCGCGGTCTGCGGAACAAAGGCCGCTCCTCGCCTTCCACAGCCCGCTTCTGGATCGCTTTCTCTGTGCCACTGACTAGCCAATACGTTTGGAGCTGAGAAAATATATTATAAATATTAATTATTATAATAACCAGCCTAGATTAGTAGTTGAGTTTGTTCTTAGAATGTGTAAAAAAGGCATTAATTTTTTTCTTGAAACCAATGGTATTTTAAATTTATTTTATTGTTATGTCGTTTAGAAAAGTAAATGTGAATAAATACACCCGGACTTGGATATTTATGTTTTACAAAGAATGAATTTCGATGCCGGTTGTACAAAAGCAGAGAGTGAAACACACAATAAGTGAGTAAGTACTCGCTTAAATTATAATAACAAAACACAGTACAGCCAAGAGAATGCGTTTATCAATTCGTGTTAGTACTGTCTTTGTGACTTTTAGATGGAGTAAAATATACAATAAATAATATTATTAGACATTTCAATGCCTGATTGACACATTATTAGGGTTGTGTTTGGAAACGAGTGGTTTCTCACAAGTGTAACTGTTAAAGAAGTGTAAGTGTGTCTGTTAAATAAGGTTAATCTTCATATAATACGTCGATACTTGATGGCAAACTAATAAAGTTTTCTAGCATCGAGTATGCATATATACAATTTTGGATAATATTACATTTAAGCACAAAGTTCACGTTCGTAATTAAAACAAAAAATTTATAGTAAAAGTAATATATTAGCAAAAATAAAAAAATAAAAAATTAATGGACTGTCAAATGAGAACTGACTATCATTCACCTGACAGTTAAAAGTCCTCACCCTATTAATAAGTTGGCATCGTCAGGACCACTATGTCCTAGTTATGAATGAAATTCTAATGTTATCATTATCGCCGATGCCAATGGGTTAAGCATCGGGTAACAAATTCAACTGTCAAGTAAAAATTACACGGCCTCAAGTGAATGTAAAAATTTACAGAGGTGATTTCTGTACAGCTTAGGTAACTTTTACATTCACCCCAGTGAATTCCGAACGCGCACTAAGTAATATTGTCTATGTTACTTTGAACTGGGGACAAAATATAAAACGAACTGTAAACACATTCTCTCAACGGACGCACTGTTGTTTAAGAAGCAATAGCGAGTCACCATACGCTCTAGTATCGCAGCTGTACTCACCTGCCCTTTCCCCTTGATAGGGATCGCCCCCCTAGGTTCCACGATGTAGCCGCCGAGCTTGTCGAGCGCTTGCTTGCAGCTCGGCGATATGTGGATACGTAGAGGTTCCCCGTTCGACTCCATACGGGACGCTGTGTTCACTGTGTCACCGAACAGGCAATAGCGAGGCATAGTCAACCCAACCACGCCAGCTACTACCGCGCCTAAAAAGAAATTAATTAATCAGATTAGAATACGAAAGACCTTATTTAAGCGTGGTCGATAAAATACGTCTTAATAACACAAACAAGTGAGTGGTGGCCCACTGCTCGTTGGGTGCATTTTGACGCTACGACTTTCATTTAGTTACTAAGGATTCCCGAAGGGGTAGGTATATTCCATGGATTTCCATTTGCAAAGATCCTGACTTAACTCTGAATTCTATAAATTAATATCATATGATAATACAATTGTTATTATATAACGTTATGCATTGACAGATGGATTGTCTACGGATAACCGTTTAGAAGAAATAGCACATATAAACTCACGAATAACATTGTACAGTCACGAGCATAACAATGTAGTTACTAGTACATTATCGAAATAAATAAAATTATTTCTTTGTACAAGATGACAACCAAAATATTATTATGTGATGATTCAATGCATCAACAAAGTTAAATTATAATTATAAATTACGACATGTTCTTTTAAAATGTACTAGCGGCCCGCTCCGGCTTCGCACGGGTATAAAATATAGCCTATGTCATTCACTGAAAAAATGATTAAAATCGATCCAGTAGTTTTGATTTATTCATTACTGCCCGTGGCCCGCACGCGTTAAATTTAGAGTAAAACAATTCTTCTTTCCCTAAACCATGAAGATTTCCTGCTATCTTTGGAATATCTAAATTCATACACTACATTTTTACTTATTTACTTTTTACAACAATTAATATATTATAGAATGTCTTTATGTACAACGTTCACAGCTTTCTTGTCATTAGACAATACAAACATGTTTTCTCTAGAGGTTACTCTTGAAAGAGCGACATACAGTTGGCCATGTGAAAAACAGTCAACGCTCAAATCTAAGCCTGCAGCGTTGAAGGTTTGACCCTGCGATTTATTAATGGTCATTGCAAAAGATGTCTTTACCGGAAACTGTAAACGTTTAAATTGGAAGGGTAAATCCGATGGTATCAGAGGGATTCGGGGAATCAATACATCTTCTCAGGTACGCCGCGCGCCAGCCGGAACCGCCGCAAACGCTACGTCCCGCAATTTTTAAATCCGTAATATCTTCGAAAATATTCATTTAAATAATATGCTGTAAAGGCCCACATAGATCTATATTAAAATAACAGTTTATTTAAGGTATTTAAATAAGGATTAATGCTGTATTGGTTAAAATCGCTTCGAAAATTTGCCATTATTTGTCGTAAAAAATAAATGACAAAAAAATGTTATTGTGGGATATCCATAAGAGATAGACATATACCATAGCGGAATTTTCTGTAGACCTTTTCAATGTGTACAATACTTAGTACATTATTTTGATAAATCTCGTAGGGTTCAGCCTGCGTTTGCAATGTAAGTGGTTTTTTTTTATTATTTACGACATCACATTAGAAACCTCAAAAATAACAGTATTAGTATTTCTCCACTATTTAATGGATATTATTATACATATAAACCTTCCTCTTGAATCATTCTATCTATTAAAAAAAATCGCATCAAAATCCGTTGCTTAGTTTAAAAGATTTAAGCATACATAGGGATATAGGGACAGAGAAAGCGACTTTGTTTTATACTATGTAGTGATTAAGATGACCCTTCATTGTGTGCAAGAATATGAGGCAATACAAGTAAAAATAACGACGGTTAAGATATATGGTCAGGTTTAAGATTTTACATAATGTTCGAAAAATAAAATATCTTGAATGGTTTAAGATATTATTTTTTTTGCCTGATAGGTTGGCCTTTGACCACTATCTCACCTGATGGTAAGTGACGATGTGGTCGAAGATGTTGTTCAGGCTAACCTAGAAGTACTGGCTCTCAAGGACAGCTGCCAGAACACACCGTTAGGTGCTTGGCGACAGATTTTCTACTTGAGGGTGGTCGCTAGCAAGGCGGGCATTCGCAAAATGCCCTACCACCATGCTATAACGACTGCCATCCTAAGACAACAACCGGGACCGACGGCTTAACGTGCCCTCCGAAGCACAGAAACGCTCAGTAGTAATGTCACTAGCGGTCACCCATCCAACTCATGGCCGCGCGCGACGTTGCTTAACTTTGCTGATCGGTTGAGAACAGCTAAGTAAACTTCGCTACGAGCGCTTCAAAATTTCGTTATTCGAAAGAATTCTAGTACATTACAAATTTACGAGAGTAAAGAAAGAAATGAGAAAGATATTCGTTATTATTAAAAAATATGGGACATGACTGAACCTCTGGATGGGGAGGAGTGAAATAGTATGTCTAATATCAATAGCTTACCGGTATGTATTCCTATTCGTAACTTCAGCGTTTCATTTGGTCTGTGTGCAATCTTGTGACTCTTCACAGCGTTCAGCAGCTCGAGGGCCATAGACGCGATCTCGCCAACGTGTCTGTCGTTATTCCTTATTGGCAGCCCTGATACCTAAAAATAGCGAAAAGAAAAAGAGGTTGTTTAAGATTTTCAACCTCTAAAACAGGACGGTTGTTAGCTTAAATTCGTGTTGTCTCTAGTAACGTATCTCTAAATTAACGGATGGAAAAATACAAGGTTACGGCTTCTATAGCATATAAGTGAAACGACAGAGCCCGAGATACGTAGTTGCAGATTCAATTTTCTGTCTGTTACTGTTACTGTATCAGCCGCATTGTCCACTGTTAAACCCCTCCAGCCCTCCTCCCACAGCCTCCCCCATTATTTGCCATAATCCCCACGCTTGGCAGGCGTCTTGGGGAATTTTCTGTCGCTGGTAGCTAATTATTTTTCCATCCTAAGGTGTGATCCTAAGGTGTGATGACATCTACCACGGGAAATTCATAATTTTAATATATTATTTTGGCTGTTGCTAGGTTGTCTATCTATTATACTTGATCACGTAACAGGTACGCGAAAATGGGAGAACTTTTTTAACCATTCTAATATACGTTATATTTTTTCACTTATTGAATCGATTATGTTTTTTACAGGAAAACATACTTTTCTATATATTTGATTTAAGGGTAATTTATGGAATCATGTACATTTGTGTTCAATAACTTTCCAAGGTGATATGACTTTTCTGTCGGATAACATAATGGTTACCAAATCTAGCTACAATCGCGATGAAATTGTTAAAATTCGCAATTTTACTTTATTACAAAGACACTTTTTGAAAATGTTTCTAGATTAGACTCTTTGCACTTACCACCATGTAAGCGTCTCCTATAGTCTCCACTTTATAGACATCATAGCCTCTTATAATCCTATCGAAGACTGTGTACAGGTCATTGAGGAAGTTGACGACTTGCAGCGGAGTGCTTTCTGCAGACATCGCGGTAAAGCCGACGATATCGCTGAAGTATATCGTCACAGAATCGAAGGACTCCGGCTCCACGCCCTCTCCGGTCGTGAGCCGACGAGCGACTGACCTGAAACAACAAATTTACTTACAGCGAAATTTCAAGCAGTGTTGAGTTTCGTATTCATCTAATGTTTTAAGAGCTAGATCAATGGAGCTAAAGTTTTTAAAAGTCCAGTCTTTTTTAATCATGCATCACATGTTGCCAATTAATGAATCAACTACGGATGCAGGCTAACTACTTCTACTAAATATAAGTATATATACATATAATAAATAGTGAGATAAAATTAGTGGCCAGACTCACAAGTAAACACACGGTGTTGGCGAAACTCCATGGATAATTTACAGTCAGTTACAAAACTACGCTTGTTTGAAATCTAAATAACTACAATTTTTGGTTTTCATGCTCATTACCTGCAAGATAAGATGAAAGTGCAAAATCTACATAAAAGATGCAACAAATGCTAATATCATAATCGTTTAACTTCAAAGCTACGTTTTGACTTGCGAATATGAATATGATATTAACATTCTAAAAAGAGTTAAAACCGCTTCCATTTTGTGAATAATCCATAAAGATGTCCCAACAAGAATGTTCACAAATAGCGAATCTAGAGCGTATCTACAGTAAGAAGTGTCCATCACCGAGCACGGCGTCTCGCTGCACCACACTAACCCAAGCAAGCTCTATTCTACTCAAACTCTGTTAATGAAAAAATGTGAGGCACACGTGACTGCGGCGGGCAGTGCCACGTGATCCGGCACCTGTAGGGTGAGGCAAACCATATTAACTACAATCACCAATAGGGAGTTAATTACCTCAAGACATTTTCACGAATAATGGATTCAACCTCCACATCTGGAAAAGAACACAAGTACAACAAAGTGAATATTAAAGTTTTTGAGAGAATGCACGACTGTTTTACATCAAGTCCATGTCGATGCGCCAACAGGTACGAGTTAAATAAAACAAAATTATGTTATTTATTTTAACATTAACAAAAAAGTCTTATCATTGGTCTATGGAGTAACTAAGCTGTTAGCCAATTAGGTAATATTGATTCAGTGTTATGCAATTAAGGTATAGGTATATTTGATTTACATTATGTACACAATTTATAAGGAGTAGTTATTTTTATGTTACTTGTTTACATACAATTATGCGGTGATTTCCGACGATATTAAGAGTTGGTGAAATAGCTACCGATTATGTTGAAGTATCCTAATAATTAGTTGTAAATCAGTTTAAGATCAGTAATATGAACAGTCAGAATTTTAAAATATACCGTCTTCCCATACCTTTCCCCAAATTTCGTAGTGTACATTATTATCAATGGCGATATCACCAAGTTCCCCAGTTTTAATAATTTCACAGTGGAAGAGTCGAGACGACTCAAAGCGACCAATTCACCATGATCAAAGAAGCATCATCCATCTCTAGAGTCGTCGGCGAGGCACCAATTACGGCGTTCATAAAACACGCTTCTACTGTAAAGGCGTCAGGTAACTACGCTCGCAGTCGCTACAGAAAGAAAGGGCCTACCTAATATAGACTCGTATCTCTCTCACTGGTTAATGCGATGCAGGCACGCATCCATGAAACATTTTTCTTTACGGGAATAGAACGAAAATTGTTGGATAGCATTACTGGCCGTGAAATTAATCCTGAAGACTTCGTCCCAAATCTCCCAGTACTTAAGCATCCTTCAGCAAATTTTTTTCTAGCAACGCTATGCAGCGTTATTTCTAGCTTCTAGTATTACTACTTTAATTTACGGTGGACATGTCACTTTATAATACGGCCTAAGACATTAGATCTTATAAAATATACCTATGCCTGTCAATTCACTTGCTAACTAACCTTCACTCAAGAACACAGCAACGTAGCCACCGCTCTTTGGCGACTGAATGGACATGGTAGCGATATCCATCATGACATCTTTTATCCCTCAAATACTAGATATGATAACATGACAATGCTATTTATATTCATATGTAGTGTACTGGCCGACGGAAATCAGTTGGAGACATATTTTATAAGGGTTGTACAAAGATGGATTAGATCGAATTTTTCTCGTATATAATCGTATCAATATCGTATTAGAGCAGTTTACTAAGAGCGTTTTTCATTGACTATCACTATATGACCGTTCTCACCGACACATCGGAGCGTATATATGGAGCATCATTATATGTATGTCAATCCATAAAACTGAATTCTGATATATACGATATCGTATTGTTATAGTCGGCCAGTGAAATACGCTCTTCATGCGTATGTCGTTCATCTATATCAGGTTCAATAGTACAGACATGTTCAATCAGGAAAGTAAGCGGCGAGAACTCCACAGTAATTTATTGACACGAATTCGTTCGGGTAGGTTTCGTTTATACACTACATTTTAGTGTGGGTGTAAATACTTATGATGTATACCGTAGAACAACAGAATGTAAAATATAATCGTCTGGACAGATGCAACGTCTCAAAAAAATTGATGGACGAACCATCGTAAGTGGAAAGGTCTGTAATAATAGATAAAAAAAAATGTTTCAATACGTCGTGTCCACAAATTTTCGTTTAGACGTGTATTCCAAACACATTACACCTAAATAGATGTCGTTAGTATGTAAGTGACACGACTTGGACTAAATGTAAAGCAGTGCGCACATTACTGCGCCGTCCAGGTATTTCATACAGCTTGTTGTATTTGCGTCTTTGCGATCACTTAATTAACACCAAATTCTTAAAACAAATCCTGAATTAGTACAAAAACAGTTAAAGATTGTAACTTTTCCTTACATCTACACAATTAAAATGTACACAGGTTATGGATAACATGTACATGCAAGTAACTAAATGCCACCAAAGCTTTGACTTGCCTGTATCGGGTTCTACGAACATAGGATTTATTTCTCATATTTTTTTACGTTGGCACATGATATACTGTGAGTGCACATGTAACATTAGTAGACATGTAACAAGATGTGGTTGGGATATTCTGTTTTACTGAAGAGATATATTTGGTTGATTACTTACTTAGGTAACATTCTGTGGAGCAGATCTTCGGTTTTCTGTTTCTCTTCTATCAAAAGCCTCGTCCTCTCGTTGACTATTTCTTCCAAATTGTTGGCATATTTCTCCATCATGTCCATCATTTGGTCCATTATGTTTCGGGATCTGTGAATAAAAATCACATAGGCCAGATCAAATTGTGAATGACTCTCGATTTAACCCCTTGCACGATATCGTCCATTTTATGGTCATTTTCTATTGTTCTCATTATCTATGATGCGCTTGGATTATACAGTTCAACTTGTAGGGGTTTGCTATGGTTTAAGATTTTAATAATAGTTATTCATCTTAGATAAATTAAGCAGTTCATATGAAGCACGGCGCACAATACAAGTGAGCTAAAAAACCGTGCTCCTACCTTGCTGTCCCTTTCAACAGTATGGCGAATCCGTGGAGCGTGAAAGGGATAGTATGACAGGAGCATATTGTTTTTTTTTGCTTCGCCTGTAGCATGCACCATGCTACATTTGAATTTCTTAACGTCACTGAGATCATTAGTAAAATTATATTATTCAATTTTGAAGCAGCGATAGCCTACTAGCAATTGGTATGGACTACCGCACAGAGGGTTTATGATTCAAATCCCGCCGCAGACGCTTCACGGTGCGGCGGTACGGCATTTTAGAAATAATCACCTGATCTCTTTGTGGTAGTCCATAGCAATTGCTAGTAGGTTAGAACTGCTTCAAACCTTTAGGAGAGAATCAGTTGTCAAGTAACCTAATGGTGTGTTATACACCGTTAATTTCGTAACGTAAGTTAGTTTCATAACTGGCTCTCAAAGAATGTCGTTTTGGAGAACCAGTAACGAAACCATTTTTATACTCTCACTTACCAACAGGTGAGACAATAAAGCGCACGAAGCCCTAACCGATAAATTATGTAAAGCAACGTCCGCTGAGGTCATTACTTGGATGGGTGACCACTAGTGGAACTAACTACAAAGCGCTTCCGTGGTTCGGAAGGCACAAGCCATCGCATATTAGAGCATTTGGCAAATGCCCTACTAAGTTATTCAAGGTTAGCCTACGTCTTACGTCATTTGTTACGTACAAAATCTGATTGATAGCATAGAAAAAAAACAGTTTTGTGATTACTGCTGTGACATACTAAAGTTCATCAGTTAATAACAGCTTTATTTAGTACTAGCTTTAGCTATTAACCTCTTTTTGGCAGTTTTCGCAGTTGGATAAAAACTATTCTATGTCCGTGTCCATGTCTAAAACTATTTCCATACCAAATTTCATCCTAATCGGTCCAGTAGTTTCAGAACCTATTTATTCAATGCAAACAAACAATCAAATCTTTCCTCTTTATTTTATTAGTAATTAGTATAAATTACATGTAAATACGTCAACGGGAAACCCTAATTTTTCTTAGATATAAAGCGGATTTTGTTAGTATAAAATTACATAATCGACCTTTGACCGCATCATCAGTGAAATAGTAGTCAATATCAGCCGTAAAAATAATGGTCAAAAACTAACCGATCGTTACGTTCCTCAAACTGTAGCATGGACCACATCAGACAAGCATAATAATTGTTTCCGTATGTGTCCTTATTTCGTCAACGACGAATTGCACTGTACCGGTCACACTGAGACGTACAGTTGTTAGGTCTCATGTGCCTGTAATTTTACTGGCTCTCAAGGACTGCTGCCGGAGCACACTGTTAGGTGCTCACGACAGATTTTCTACTAGAGGGTGGTCGCTAGCCAGGCGGCATTCGCAAAATGCCCAAAAGCACAAGCCCGCGGCGGGACTGCTGCTTCAAAAAGTATAAAGTAAGTGGTTTTAATAACAAGTCTTTGCCTACACGGCCTATTGAAGATTCACGTTCTTTCTATATACAAAAGTTTCAGGTGTCTATTGGTGACAAAAGCAAAATGTACGAAAAATCTAGTGTACTTATTACAAAAAAATCTACTCACTTGCCAGACTTCAACTTCTTTAGGCGGCTCCTTATGGTTGGGAAGTCTGGTCTCACATTAGGGTCTTCTGCCCAGCAGTCCTTCATGCAAGACAATATGTAGTCTTCTACGGTGTCGCAGAGCACGTTTGTATCCGGCCGGAAGTACTCTTCACCGTCAGGCTTTGGTCTTTTCAGTCTGTCTATTATATCTGAAACAATCATGGCATGTCATAGATAGATTTCATATTTACAAAATTATGTAGTTATGATGCATTAATAATCTGCATAGTGTATCAGCCGGATCGTCCACTGCTGAACACAGCCTCCCCTATCAAGGGGGTATTTGCCATAACCCCCACGCTTGGCAGGCGGCTTGGGGATCGCAGTGTATGATGGCAGTTCTTTAGAAGATGCTGCTGCCCACCTTCCAGTATTTTTCCCTTAGTCGCCTTTTACGACACCCACATATCAACATATGGGCAGATGCAATTCTAACCCGGCACCCCGCGGGGCATAATCTGCATAGGACTGGTGATAATTATTTCAAATCAGGGCTGGCCGTGATTACGCTACAATTAGTTACATCGTGTTCTCTAATTAACTACTCAGTAAATCATGATAAAATCATCCTATATCCTAACGTAATAAAGAAATGTTGAAAACATTAACTTTATACAGGTGATAGGCAGGATCACAGTCCACAGCCCATATATGGTCTGTTCACTCAGCTGATATTTACAAAATTACAACGAACAACTGACCTATCGTAGTAAACGTAACACTACTTTTTTAACAGTCGTTTAAAAAACATAAATGATATTCTCCGAAATTTGTATATATACGATCAAGTAGAGATAGTTCGTACACGCCCCTCCACTAAACATGATTATTTAAATTTTCAACATGCACCGATTTTAGTGTCGTAATATACGCACTTGTTAGAATCATGTCTTTGTTAAGCTTAGATTATCTTAAGTAAATAAGTTACGAGATGTTACTCATTATGTAATTCTAGAATATTCTAAAACTTGTTGACATTTGACATTTTTAATAACCGCCACACTGAAATCCTATTTAATCTGTATTCATTATGGACTAGCCAATGACGAACCATCCTGTCTTATTTCGGATTGGCTGATACGTTGTGGCGGGAACGCTCATGTCTCTGATTGGTTGTAGTAAATATGGCAGGAAGTTTAATGGATATTTGCGACAGACACTTGGCGCCGAGTCGTGGATCCAAAACCAATGTCTCACCTTACTGAGCCTCTTTATTCTTAATAAGTGACTGCCTCATTGAGTTGAGTGTTTACTATAACATAACTGATATTCACGTGTTGTATGTGGGTCTGTTTGTTGGCTTCCAAAATGGTTTGCCCTGTTTATTATATTATCGTTGTGGAATGAGACTATACTATATTACCTTTGAAGTAATCTATGTGACCCTAATGATGTTATTCTTATTAAAGTGGTGTATGTGATCCTATTAATGTTGTGTCTTTTGAGATTTCTGTATGATTACCTTTTGCGTAGAAAACCTAGTAAGTTAGATAGTTAAGTACTGAACCAGAAACTAATGTAAAGTAAATTCTTTCGTACCTTTTGGTTCCATAGCTGTAACTCCGAACGGTCCCCTCCTCGCTATTATCTCGTATAAAATAATTCCGAACGCGTACACGTCGCCCTTCTGCGTACCACCCACAATGCCGTTGGGGTTATCCATCTCTCGCAGTAGCTCAGGCGATTTCCACAATAAGCCTGAAAAATTACATACGTGGAATGATTGGACGGAAATATTCGTCTATTTATCTTTGTATTGATGTACATTTTGTACACATTATATAATAGTTTCTGTAAGTTTTGGAGTTCTGTGACTTCAACAAGTTATTTCATACATTTGAGTGTTGAAGTCGTTTCTTTTTTTTTTTTGCTAGACAGTTAAGAGAATTTTTATGTTTTAGACAGTGTTCGGGCCGATCAACTTATCGGGCAGTTTTCGAACGAACCTCTTTGCTAGTCGTCTATTGTGATCTATGGATTTGGTACGTGAGATTATCTTGGTAAAAATTGGTGAAAATTATCTTCGTGTGCTTGCTTTTGTTAATAGATTTTTTGACCTTTTCTATTATATATAAACATTTGAAATGCAAAACTAGTTGGTTTTAACCTTGGTTGACAATATTGTGATGGTGATAAAGTGTTGTGCAAACCAGCAGAGGGAACCACATTCGTCGGCTAGGCAAGTCCATTCTAATTACATCGGCCGATTTGATTAGATAGGTAGTCCTAAGCTTGGTTCGTCCAATTGACGAGACTTCATAAATGATAGGTAATTTCCTTGTATTGATTAATTGTACTTCGTGCTTGTATTTTGAACTTTATTTTCGTGTATTTGTGTTTTATTTCAGCCCGGTGAATCTGCCGGCCAAGTTAAGCATTCCAAATAGATTGTCTAGGCAGAAGAACTCTGCCCTGCATGCCTGCCTAGGCAATCTGGAAGTTTAACAGACAGTTTTGTAGTTAAATTCATACCTCTGTAATATTGGTGCTCTCCCACGTTGTACTCAATAGA